>CM074958.1:2583116-2595851 GCA_037577455.1 Pangasius macronema | reverse complement strand
GTGAGACCCTTGAGCAAGGCACCGATCCCCCAACTGCTCCCCGGGCACCGCAGCTAAAATGGCTGCCCACTACTCCGGGTGTGTGTTCGTGTTCACTACTGTGTGTGTGTGTGTGTGTGTGTGTGTGTGTGTGTGTGTGTGTGCATGCACAATAAGTTTTAAATATATTTTAGTGACTTCTATGAGATGTCATCAGTCATGCTAGTTCTAGCTAGCTAGCATTATATTAGCCTTACAAGATACAACACGAGTTAGTATGACAGCTAGTTTCTCCAAGCACAAAGTTTTAATGTTAGTATTAATGTTAGTAACCTTGCATACTTATCTAATTAATTCTCTACCACTCTTACCACTTTCCTCTAGTCCAGATAAAATCATCCAAATCTGACTGCTTAAACATGACCGAAATGTTGCACAAGCGTTCAGTAGCTTTTAAATACCACAGAAATCTGGTCTGCAATGTTTCCACTTAACGTCAGGCTCGTTTTGACCCACAGTAGAGTACGTTCCCATAACAGCTCACACTGTAGTTGACAGAGCATAGTATGTTATCTGAAAAGCTCTCGATCTGTATAACACGTTATTCTTTTAAAGGCAATATCATGGCGTGTGTTTATCAGGGCTATAAACATATCCTCAAGCTCGCAAAAGTAAAACCTTGTTTTCTTCCTCTAAAGTGAACAGATCAGATCATCTAGTTAGCAAAAGAAAAGTTGCGATTTTTCTATATTATCTTTTAAAAGATAAGATAAAAATTTATCTGAGGAAAAAATGAAAAATGTTCAAATAAAGCTTTAAGTTTGAAATTATTCGTTATTGTTATTTATTATTAGGTTTATGGGGTGTTATCTGTGGTAGTATTAGCTGTAAACCTGCACACGGGCTTAGCGGGAAATGAGTGAGTGTGTGAGTTCATGAGTTGCATTGCATCTAAACATCTTTTTCAAGATGTTAACATTTCTATTCTTTGAAGCGCTTCACCTCAACGGAAAGTTCGATTTCCTCTCCAACGTTATAAATGCGTAGCTAATTTGACGTTCGTGTCGATAACAGGTGTCAGTCAACATCGCCACTTTTTCGAGGGTCAGTCATGAGTGAAGTACATTTTCACTGCCATTCTGATAAAAATGAAGTAAAATAATAAATGTGTGTGTGTGTTTGGGCGTTAGACTAATCGTGTGTGTCTTTCATGTTACATGATCTTAGGTGTTTGATATCTGAGTGTGTGTCAAGCGCTGAAACTTTGCAGTACTTTGACTTGTTTGTCTCTGAAAGGAAACCAAAGGCGTGTTAGCTTCAACCGATTAGCAGTTACTTGATAAAACCCCCATAATTCACTTTGGCTACTTATAATGCCAGACAAGTCCAAGTTTTACATAATATATAAACTTCAAATATATAAATTACTATTCAATAGCACTGTGGTGTAAATGATGATATGATGCAACACCAATGATCCATCCACAAAAAATGTTTCCTACTTTAGTAAATGTATGAATGTCACCAATTCTCTGTTATATTGTAGCTCCAGTGTTATTCCTCGTTCCTGTTAAGTTCTAGTTGGAATTCTGCAAAGGGGACTAATTTTTATGGCCCAAAAAAGTACTTCGGATTCAGTTGACCCAACCTCTTTGGTCGCCATTTATCAGTCGTTTATAAGATACATATAAGTCTAAATCTTCTTTGTGGTGTAATAAAAATTAAACCTTTCTCCATTCAGTGGCTTGTAATGTTTTTGGAGATTTTATAGCTCTAACCCAGATAGCAAATGAGCAATGGCCCCATGATGGCCCACATACCACAGTGGAAAAATGATGCTGAATTTCTACAATGCTGTCTTCATAAATACAGCCACAACTCCACTTTAAAGAGACCAGACATCATGATATGTATGCTATGGACCAAAACATTTACATTTGTTACATTTATGGTATTTGGCAGACGCCAAAACATACAGCTGGACCACTTTTGACCTAAAACTGAACTGTCACACATATATCATAATAGTTATGACACTTATGATTGGAGCCTTTTGGACAATTTTTTGGCCCCATATTCTAAATGCCATGAAAACCTTAAATGTGATTGTTGGCCCATAATGTACTGCCTTAACCAAAGGTACAGCATTGCTAACAAGAAAACTGTAGCAGGCAGAGAGAACAAAAGTGGCCCAAAACAAAACTGGCCTTTGTACTTTTATTACAGCAAAATAAGGAATACAAAATACTCAATATACTGTATGTTAAAAGAAGTAATGTACGAGGTAAACTATACAACCTGAAAGAAAATAGACTATTAAATGGCTGCCTATTGGTTCTTTGGCGGGGCAAAATTAACATAAATTTGGCGCAAAGCAAAAGCAAAACGCAAATTTGTCTTTCGTATAATACGTCCTTTCCCCTTCAGTGAATCCTTTCTTATTTCTAGGTGAATATTATTCGAGTTTGGTCTGACCATTGCTTTAACTTGTAAGAAGAAGTGTAGTTTTCCGGTACATCACCATAGCAACAGGACAAAAACTGCAAATGCTACAGCTAAACTGTAAATGTTGACGCTGTAAAATTTTATATATGAAATTTTGTGTCTGCAGTTCAAACCTATGACAAACTAAATGTCTTGAGCCACCATGTTTACTCCAGGCTAAATTGCTCATTTTATATCCATCGAGTAATTAATAAGAATAATGTGTCTTTTCACTTGTGTGTAGATTGATTTTCCCAGGAATATGGATGTTCATTAGTGATGGGAATTCCAGCTCTTTCTAGGCAAAAGTTCTTGATTTTTGCCTATTATTTAAATTGATTCAATAGAATTTTACTCCACCTTTTAATTAACAACATAACATTATACTTTGCATAAAATTAAGTTTTCATGTTTCATGTTTAACAAACTTCGGTTCCTGTCTGATTCCCAGCGTTCGCTTAAAAGAGCTGAATCAAAGAGTCGACTCATTCGCAAATGACACATCATAAACATGTACGATTTCCTGAAGACGCTGACCGAAAAGCACAAACTACAAAAGGAAAGATGGATGACACGAGCACAGCTGAGATGTCCACATGAAGTCCAGTTGTTCCAGTGGTTGAAACTCTGCACTTATGACACAAGAGTTAGCATAAGTCTCTCCAAATTCTTCCAAATAAGTTGTCCTTCTTTAAAAAGAGCTGTTCTCATGCACCTTCTGGCTTTTCAACACAGTTTATTAACTTATTCTACATTGTTTCTGAAAATGTTGTCCTCCTCTTGCGACTGATAAAATGAGAAAGTGGGAATGAGACCAGCTAGTTAGCAAAACTTACCAAAAAAAAATAGCTGAGATAAACAGCTGATAGCTTGTCAGGAACATATTTAAAGTAATTAACAGCAAGATGAAGGAGGTGGGATGTCATTAATGGTTCAAACATGTTGAAAAGATGTTCATTCAGCCATGCTAAACACAATCATGCTAATCATCATGCAATACAACGTAGCATCAATTGCTAGCTTGAATGAAATCACACGAGGGAGAGAATATATATAGCTATAAAATTCAAATATATCTAGACAAGATTGTCGGATTTAACCTTATACAGGTTCACAAGATGCTTAATGTCACTTTTCCTTTGCACAGCTACATTTTGTGTTAAAATTAATATTATTTCCAAAATGTTGCACTCCTTGATGTTTATCTCCAAACTTTCTAACTGTGTACAGTTCATTTTAATGATCAGAATCACCATGTGTGGTGCACCATAGATAACGAGATGGAAGAAAAAGAAAAAAGAAAAAAAAAGACGGTGTGTGTGTCTGGGTATGTAGGTGTTAGGCTGACTGTGGGTCTTTCACACACACACACACACACACACACAGGATGTTAGGTGTTATATATGTGAATTGAGTGTGTCAAGCACTGAAACGTCACAGCAACTCGGCTTCTGTGTGCGCTTTTGGTTCATAAAGGAAACCACAGCACCCTAAGCGCTAAAGATTAGCATGATGTCTATAAAACACCATTGTGCACTCATTGTATTTTAATTTTGTAGAGTACATAGCTAAAGGTGTCAAAAGATGACGAGCAATTTTTAAAATTATTTAGTGAACAAGTCAAATGCCGTCTAGCATTTTCTAGTTTTGCTTTTAAGTCAATAAATAAATTAAAAAAAAAATTAAAACAAACATAATAAATGAATATAGAAAATATGGTGTAATGAATATGTTGTTACTATTATTATTATATTACACACTGTGTTCACTTAAAAAAGAGCTGAGACGACATCTTCTTTTTCTACTTTTCTTCTTTTTATTAGGTTTACAAGCATCACAAAAAGAAAAGACAACCAAATAGACTTTCATCTTTTTCATATCTACAATAATTGTAATTGAATCCATTAAATCTCAGGTCACTGTATTATATTACAAAATCTTGCACTCACACGTTTGGCATCTTTTTCCAAGAATAAACATAGTTTTATCTGGATCTATAACAGCAATTACAGGAACAGTATTAAATACAGAAAAAAATCTTCACAATTCAAGGATATATGTTAAAAATAATAGTTAAAAAAAGAAAACAGGTGATTCTCCAAGTACCTGATCAATCGTACTTATCCAAGTAAACTAGCTCGCTAAATGGCCAGGTAGTCCAATAATACTTGTAAGTAGACTTGTAAACTTAACTTGCTAGTCACCATTCACCAACAGTACTGAGCTTAACACTCGCACTTTAAAAAAAAAGTAGACTTGATGAGGGGAGTAAAATTTTCAGCTTTAGTCTGGAATTCAGAGTTGGTAAAATTGGTGCAATGCTAATTCTATGCTAACACTCCATTCAGAAAGAAGGGAGAACAATCTGTGGGAAAATAAAAACAATTTCCCTTAGTATACTCAGAGGTGTACTTCTTCTCCAAGGCTTCTCTTCTCCAATCTTTGCTTTGCTTTGCCAGGTCTCCTCACTTGTGGAAGTCTACTAGAATCTGTCCTTCCATGGCCATTTCTTAATACCTGGGTTATTCTTTACTCAACCACTTTTCAAATTCTATTTTGATTGTTCTGCTTTGCCACTTCTGTAGGTCGACTCGGATCTTTCTTCCCTTGACCACTTTGCTAAATGGATTTGAATCATTTTTCAATACAAAACGTTTTAATAAACTGTTAAAGACTTAACCTTGCTTAACCCCTAATTCGATCGCGTTCACGTCTACATCAGTTAGTCTAATTTTAGTAAAAATCCAATCTGTTTTGGATCTTGCTATCTGTGAAACACAGCGCTGTTGAATTCTGGGTTATGATTGGTCAGATGTTGATTCATTTTCAATAACACTACCTCTGATAATAGTGAAGCTACATATCGTATATCTATAGTAACCACTAATTCATACAGACTCGTATGGTGGACCTGTTACATAAGCTAAGGAGATATTTGTTTAACATTAATGGAAGGAGTCTCCAATGTCAGCATTTAAAGCTATAAGTTTCAGTTTCCCGCCATGAGCACGTTGCGGTTTGTAGGTAATATGACATTGCTTTTTTTTTTTCTTTCTTTCTTTTTTTTTTAAGGAACTTTGATGCAAAATTGTAATTGTTGGCAAATTGCTGTGGTATAAGAGGAATAAAACACAAAAACAAAATAATCAACTTCCAGTTGGTAACAGTAACTCCGCTTCATCACACCACCCCATCGTTGATTATTTTACTGTAACAGCACGACCCGGAGTGTTTGAATACTTACATAATTCAAGCTAATCACAAGAAGGCAAATTTAAAAGATAGATTTATAACTAGTATAATATATCTAATAGCCTCTAATAGTAAAATCTGTAAAGTAGCGAGCTAAACAAGACAGTTTGTTTGCGAAAACTGACCTTCGACTTCACGTAAGTGAACAACAAATATGGAAATAGCACAGAAACGTTCATACAAAAACTGTTCGATTTTCTTCAATCCATCAAACTCGATCAAGGACAGTCAACGCCATTAATTCCAGTTAGACACGTGACTTGCTACACTAGTTTACGATGTTTACCCAAACTGTGCCGTAACATCCATATACAAGTAACGTTCATACATTTAGAATTACTTTAATATTAAAATACCTGTCATTTCTGCGTAATTGATATTAATTCAACATGCAATCAAATAAAAGAGTAGCATTCATTTCTAGCCTTATGTATGTTAATAAATTTTACGAATATAAACAGAGTACTGTGAATTAATAACCAGCATTAACGATACTCATCAGTGCTACTGCTTAACTATGAAGGACAAAAGTGTAAAAAATAGTATGCATACGTATAATAAAATGTATTTTTATACAAACAGACGTTGGAGTTCCCATAACCAGCTGACTCAAATCTGAATTTAAAGATGGCGTCATGTGAAAGTGGTGATGATTGTGAAGATGATCATTTCTTTCTGACTCCCACCAGCCCGCTGTACTCAGAATTCTGACCTGGAGTCAGTTGCTGGAGAGAAAAGAGAGGCAGATATTTTACGTCTGTTCCACATGCTAACGTTTTTACCAGAACATCAGGTATTTATAGGAACATCGGAAACGCTATAAGTTGTAAGAGACTGCAGTATACCAAAGTGTAAAGTAATAAAGATAACTTTCATTCTGTGTGATGTTTGGCTAGAGAGGCGTTTAGCGTTACCAGTGTGTTGATTTGTGTGGAGCGCTAATCTCCTAATTATCTGAATCCAATTAGCAAGCAAGATTTTATCTGATTACTGATTAGACGACAATGGCAAGTTATGAGATCATCATGTCTTTACGTGACACTATCAATCTACATTATCACAAAATACATTTTTTTCATGTTATGTTTAAACAACCATGCTAGCATGAATTCTAATAAGTTAGCATTTGGGATTCACGCAAAAGTTGTGTGATTTGTGTAGCTGGGCTGGAAAGTAAGATGACAACAATTGTAATGCTTCTATCATTACTAAAAAAAACACATTATCATGGTTCCATACCTGATATGTGTCTCTATCTCCGTTGGGGATTAGATTCACTTTATCTGATGCTAGAAAACAAAACAGAGGGACACTTATACAGAGAAAGGACAATTAATCTGCCTGAGAAGTTTCTGATACCATTACATGACTCCTATGAAGCATTTAATGCCACTTACAACCATTCCACATATCAATCAGTGTGACGGTAATAAAGTAAAATAAAGAAATCAGTAACTGTTTCATCGGAAGGAAGAATATAATCATTATATATTCATAAATGCTCAAGTATTTGTATAGATTTTGTTAGCCAGACAGATAACAACAGCTACTCTGACTGGATTTCTGTGAGGATTTATAACTTTCCTTCAGGTTTATACTTTTCTTAGCTAATACTAGCTACTAGATTTCTAAGAGGATTTTAGGTCATACTGTAAAAAGTTCACATATTCACAAATATTGTTTATTAGCTAGCTAACAAGGCTAGCTAAGGCTATCTCATGGAGCTCAGGTTAATAATTTTCCTAGCCAGTAAGCTAACAGGAGCTAATAAGACAACATTTCTGACACGAAGTTAGGTTATATCCATAAATGTTCATAATGTTTACTGCGAACACTAGCTAGCTCGCTTACATGAGCTAACCTGACAAAATTTCTGAGAGGATTTTTAAGAAGTAGTCACAATGTCCATAATCTTTACTGTTAATGCTAGCCAGCTAACAAACATGGGCTAACTTGACAGGATTTCTGAGAGGAAGTTTTATTCAGATTCACAACCTTCTCAGGCAGAGCAGCTAGTTAACATTTTCTAACTTTTCAGGAGTGCTGCGAGGACTTCAGGTCATAATCCACAAATGTTTATTAACCTCTCTGCTAAGTCTAGCTAGGAGCTAATCTGACAGGGTTTCTGAGAGGATATATTAGTCAGATGCTGATGTGAGCTAACCTGACAGAACATTCTATGACTAAAAAATTTGCAGTCAGCTACTCAGAAATGTTAAAGGGAATATTTTCATGTCTTTGACTCTGTATAAATGTTCAAGAACATAAGATTTGTCTGAGGCGAGCCGTCACTATCCGGCGTTTCTCCTGGTTAAACATGACTGACCTTTGTTGCCAGAGAAGACTTTGCCTTTGGGCTGCCCAGTAATGCTATAAACCGCCCAGGCGATGAGAAAGGTGGCCAAAAGGTTCCCCACGATGACGACACTCAAGGTAGTTACGTCCAAATCAATACAATTGTCACAAGCTACAGGAACAAAAATGAAAAATTGTTGAATACAGGTTCTGAATGACTGAGTGCACTGCCAAGCAGTGTATTAAGGGCAAGAGAAAGTGTCAGGATGACTGTTTGTAGCTGTTATTATATAAATGATAACAAGAACTACTTGTTTCACAGATGTTCCAAAACATTAAATGCAACTATAAATGGTCAAAAAGTACATGTTGTTCTTTAATAAATTGTAATAGCTGGCAAATTGCTGTGGCATAAGAGCACTCAGGACATGCTGTAACAGGAAAATAATCAACTTTGAGTTTGTAACAGTAACTCATCTGCTCCATCACACCTCTCCGTTGTTGATAAGTTTCCCATAACAGCATGACACAGTGTTTTATTTTAGAGTTAATTAACACTGTGTGTCAGGAGTGTCTATGTGTTAATGTTGTTATATGGAGTCACAATTGTTTTCTAGTAGGATTTTCAGATATATTCCCATTTCATACAAAATCAAAAACCTTGAATAAATAAAATTGGCTGAATAAAACACTGCATGAGTATTAGATAACTGATGTAATAAAAATAGTTCTTGGTAGTGGACACAAATTCTGTTAGACGTAACTGTACGTGGATGTGTTATAAGAGCACAAGGATGTGTAAAATATATCCTGTAAACACACCTATCAAATTTTAATGAGGTGTTGTGTTATTTTTGCAACAAGAAAGAAACAATATGCAAGAGAAAATGTTTTTTTTTTTCCTTAAAATGTCCAGCCACTCATGAAGTAACTGTGCAAAATTAGATCTGTATTGTGTAAACGCTTGCATTTTCATGCATGTTCGTGTAGCGCTTACACAATAAAAATCTAATTTTGCACAGTTACGTCATGAGCATACATTTTCATGCAATGTGAACATGCATTTTCATGTAATTTATCTATTTATTTTTTTACAAGTTGTGATCACTTACTTCTGAACCTGATTAGCAACTTTATGGCCGCTTTATTACTGTCATCAGGCTGACAATTATATTCTTTAGATTCGTCATCTTCGTATTTTAAAGGGAGCATTTCATTATCTTTTTCCTTCCATGTGCCATCAATGCACTGGAAATCAAAGCCCTCAGGATTCTTAGTAATCTTAAATGGTTCTCCTTCGCCGGCTGTGGAAAAATACAAAGGAAAAAAGATGATGTCACATTTTACCCTGACACAGTACAGTTCAAAACAAGATACGAGAAATATATACCTTTAAAATTAATTTCTTTAACAATATTCTTTGTTTAAACCATACAACCTTACAAATATTTCAACAAATGTCATCTTTAGTTTACTTAACAAGTAGCTAATTTGATGTAAATAATTTATATGTAAAAGTAATAAGTATATAAGTAATAAATAAGATGAAGTTTCCTATATTTACTACTTTTAAATCCAATATTATGACCTTCGATATGGTGCAAATAACTTTAAAACCTGTGAAAAAGAAAACCAAGTTTTTGACTTTGTTCCATTATGTTACATTGTTGATGCAATATATTGCAGGTATTTAGTTCTTTATAGATTACTTCATTATTAACTTACAGTATTTGCACTCAAACTAAGGACCTAATAAGGTAACTAAAGATAATATTTGATTATTATATATTTTATTATTCACATTAATTTAAATGTAAAGTAATACGGTGATACATTATTTAACACTGTTGAATAGCCTTTCTTTATATACAAGATCTACACTAACACAATATAACACAATGACGATATTGTGTTGCAATTTATTTACTTGTTAACTAGTTACTCTTACTTATACACGTATCAACCCCAGACAAAATGTCAGATAAAAGTCATAAAAATCAACTTATCCATTTTATCTTATACACCTTTTTACATCTTATTAGCTTGTTATATTTATTTATAATCTTATTTACACCAAATCCAAGGTCATATTAAAGACGGAATATAGTCATGAACATATCTGACACACTGTCAGACTTTGAGATGTACACTAAACACATTAAATCACACCAAACTAGCATTAAATAATAATTAAGTAATAATTCTTAATGCGCAAAGCATTAACACAAACTGTTAAACAAACAAAGGTAGCAAACCTACTGTCATGCTAACTGCTACAGCTTCTCATCAGTTACAAAGCAATGTTTAGGATTAACGTTGCCACTTCATTTCTCAAACTTATTCCTTAGATACTCATCATATTAACTTATTAAAATATTCATCCAATCAAATGTGTCATGTTTTAACTATAAAGTAGAATTTATCACAAATGCAATGCAATCTTACAGGTAGTGAGCTTGAATTAGAAAATGTTAGTAATTTGAGCTTATTGTAATATAGTAAACTTATATTTTCCCTACAAACTTATTTACAATGAGGTCATACAAAAAAAGTAGAAAATATCATGGATTTAAAAGGACATTCAAAGTAGTGAACTTGGTAAATAGTAACACATATTGTTAATTTATCTACTTGTACATTTAGAAATTCCTTATTTAGGTCCTATATTCCCTTATTTACATTAAATCTAAGGTAAAAAATAAACTAAAGACAAAATTCATAAACAATAATGACCAAAAGGTTGCAGATTACAATCCCAGCAAGCACTTTAATAATTATTATTATTTATTTCTGTCAGGTTACTGGCCGGAATGCCACTTTGTATAAAAGCCAAATTCATATATGTTTTTAAATTGTTCTCAAGTTTGGTAAAGGTAAGCATTATAAAGCTGAAAATTAAAAAAATAATAATAATCTAAATTGGCCATATTTCTGGTATGAATTTTCACATTAAAATAGTGCTTTGTAAATTGTTATTTACATACAACTCTATATGATTATAGTCTTTACTTACAATCCTGTTTCAAACATTTCATTTAGCTTGTATTGTATAGTATATATTGTATAAATTGTATAAATTTTGTAAAATTACATGTTCTCATGCTAAACTTCAAAGTGAAGCACAAAAACAATCCTACTTACAGACCAATTTCTGCATCAGCAAGCAGGTAAAAAGAAAGAACAAACTTCTCCACTTCATCTTGATCAGTGTTCTGACTTTACAGCTAAAAAGCAAAAGTTAGACTTGCTTCATGTACATCAGCATTACAGTTCAGGAGGCAATGGTACAAGTGTGTGTGTGTGTGTGTGTATTGGTTAGTTGCTCAATCCAAAATGGAGGACGATCTAGAAAACAGCGAAGCCATTTGCCTTGTTACGTTCCGCCATTTTAACTTTAACGTTGTGCTTCTTTCCTTTGAACACCACAAATAACTGCTATTAAATCTGACTGATAAAGTGATTAATACACAACTTAACACTATTACACTAATAATTAACTATGATTTATAACTACATAACTATACAACTAAAACGTTTCGAAGGCAAGATAAGGTTATTCTATAAATGATGCAATACATTTTAACATTTTAAATTCCATATTTTACCTGTAAAGTTGAACCTACTGAAACATTCCTTAACATTATAATCAGACTATTGAAATTAGGTTTTCAAAATAATACTAATTGTGTTAATTACTAATTAATAATGTAATTGCTAAATAGCATTAATCTATAGACATACAACATGTATTAATAAAAATCATAAATTACTGTATGCAATAAAAAAATGTAAATTACAAATAAAAATAAACATGTTTTGAAAATAATTGAAACATTCATACTATAAAAATGTTCTTACCCCCAAATACACACTCTTCTTCACTGTAAGTCTTTCTCTGTCTCTAACTTGGGAGCTTCCTACACACAGAGGAAGTGTGTGTGTGTGTGTGTGTGTGTGTGTGTGTGTGTACTTGGTTTTCTCATGTCGCACTAAATGAATACACACAGTAACCTAATAACATGGCAGATAAATACACTAACCTTTAATGCAAAATGTTCGAGGTTTGAGACACTTTTGGCCATTACATTCATATTTAATGATAAAGTTATGACAAATTTAAATAAACTGCATATTATAAATATCAAAACTAATTTGGAGGTTTATTATAAGTCTTATAACTATAGTAATTAAACAGAAAGTAAATCTCAGTTAGTTAAAAAAAGAAATATGTGACGCTGGACACTAGAAAATGTCATGTCATGTAATTAATACTAATAATTTCCATAGAAGTATTTTTTATTTGTTACAGATGGATTTCATTTCGATTAAGATTTCTACAAGATGAAGTCTAGATGAATTTTATGCTAGAAAGTTGAACACTGCTTTTGTACCATGTGGTAGTTGTCAGCTTACAATAACTCATTTCTATGTTATACACTCGACTCAGAGCAGCAGGGATCCCACAAACAACTTCCTGTATGCCAACCGTACACCACAGAAAGGCACCTGTGAGTCTCCCACGAAACACACACACACACACACACACACACACCCTTAAAGACTATGTCTTACAAATATTTTCACAGAAAACTCCCAATAAACCCTTTCAGACGCAACACACTTGCATATGTACTTAAGTACAACTTACTACTTTTTACGTTCACTAGCTTTAAGTTCATTTAGCTGTTCTTAAGTTCACTACTTTGAAGTTCATGATATATTTTC
>CM074958.1:2564532-2583101 GCA_037577455.1 Pangasius macronema | reverse complement strand
CATCTTAATCTGGCCTCCCTAACTTTGTCCCCCAAACGTCCAACATGAGCTGTCCCTCTGATGTACTCGTTCCTATATTTGCTGATTTTAAGTTAAATTAGTTCCTCATTTATTTGTAGTGCAAAAAAATTATATCTTAGCAAGTGGAAAAATATCTTATGGGAAAATGTATGTCTTATGAGATTATTCTGCCTGTTTTTATGCTTTTACTCATTTCAAGCTTAGAAAATGTCTTTTTCTATTGGCAGATCATTTTATTTCTTTCTAGAAAAATTATTTGGCAGTAGAACAAAACTATATTAAGCTTGAAATTAGCAAAAAAAAAATAGTTTCATAATCATGTATTTGGTTCACTGTAATCATATAATAGGAAATAGAAATACTACAGACATTTGTAGATTTTTATCTACAATAAGATTTTTGCAGTGTGCTATGTGACGTTCACTACTTTTAGTGTTTTCAAAGGTATTTTAAAATATTAAGTTGACTTTATTTGCAACTTCTAGCTGAACTACTTCTAAGATTATGTTTATGTAGTATAAGTCCAAAAGTGTCAAGATACTTTTCTAAGTTTAAGTTCATTACTTATCAAATGTTTTATTGAAAATATTGCTAAAACACACACCTTCTTATTTAAAAAAAAAAAAAAAGTTTACAAGGATTTTCACAGAATACTCCCATTAAAGCCTTTCAGAAGCAACACACATACATACTTACCATACTTCCGGTTTTTACTAGTTTAAAAAGTTCTTAATTTTAAAATGACAAGTTGACAATTCTGATATATTTTTACATTTTGTACTCTAAGTTACTACTTTTAGCATTGTAAAGGGTATTTTAACATATTCTTCTACTACATTTAGAATTTTATCATCACTGTAAGTTCACGAACTGTAACAACATAAGCTTATTATACTGTAGTGCATGATTGAGTCCAGGGGTCTTAATATATTTTCTACTTTTAAGTTCACTATATTTGGTATACCATACTTACAGTTTACTACTTTTAAAATTATACACTTTTTTTAAATAAATTTTAAGCTCACAACTTTTAATACAAGTTCATTTTGCTACTCTTAAGTTCACTATTTTTTAAAGATCCTAATATATTTGCTATATTTAAGTACCATTTTATATTCTACGGTATAAATTTCAACATATGAACTAAATTTGTGACTTTTATCTCATCACTTTAAGATTATATTCCTGCATGTTTACTGTATATTGCTACTTTAATGTTTACTAACTGTAATAAAAGTTTACTGCATAAGTATGGTGACTGCTTTTAAGATTTGATTTAAAAGACTTCTTCATGATCATAAGTTATGAATTTTAATAATAAATCATAAGAAAAAACTTTACCGTTATTGCTTTATTACATCAGTACCCTCATTGTTACTTCCTCATTATAAGACACCTGAAGAAAAAATTCTCTGGATAAAAAGTTTTCATCTACATCTGAGGAAACCGTTTTAGAACGAGAGGAACTGATCTCAAAACTACAGCTCTGAATAAATCATTAAAGTCTTTCACGACAAGGACTGACCATTTCTTTTACGATGATTCGTTCAGTGTGTTATTTGACTCGGTATGAGTTTGATTCGTAGATTTGATCTGAATCACTTCCACATTGCCTTTGTAGATTTAACGTTATGAACTAAAGGGGAATTGATTCATTTCATGTTCGTGTTGCGTATCTGATTTCTTATTTGATTCAGTGATCATTTGGTTCATAAACCATACTGAATCTCTTTTATTTTTAATTCTTACAGTCGTGTTGATTCAAGCACAATCTTGACATGCAGATTTAATAATTTAATTGAGTTCATATTTAGTGATTTATTAAGAGGTGTAATTTCATTCCTGCTTGGTGTTTTGATTCAGTAGCAAATTTGATTCGGTGATGATTCAGTGCAATCTTCTCAGGCAGATTTAATATAAAGATGTCATATAATGCTACAATTGTGCCTTTACAGATTATATTTTCATTTCTTTTTTTGTTCCACTCTGATTCATTCACAGCCCGATTACTCACTGATTTTCCCTTCATACATTTCAACTGATTCTTATGTGAATCATTTGCAAAATTGACTCGTTTCATCCCCACCGCTGATCTGATATCTGATTTATCCACACGTTTGGTTCAGTGAGGATTCACTGACATTACAGATATGTGGTTGTGTGTGAAAAGCAGAAAGAAAAGGGAAAAAAAAACCCACTCGTGTGTCGAATCCTAGCACCTCCTGCTGGATGGAAAGAACCGAATCTCTCCATCGTGTCTTTAATAAGTAACTTTGGACATATAATATATACACAGTACATTCCTTATATGTACATGCATTAAAATATACATATATAGTCTTATTATTACAAATATAACTTTCATCATTATATTATTATTATTATTATTATACTTCATTTAACATTCTCTTTGATTACGCAAAGACCGTGGAGCATTGCACATAGCAGCAAAGAATTCTGGGTAATGACTCTTCAGGAGCAATCTCTATACCTGGATATGATGTTGTATTAAACTTGTATTGTTTCTATACAATTTTATATCATTTTCATTTCTTTAGCATGAAAATATTTAGATCTTTTTTTTAAGAGAGTTGGAATGATGTGATAAACATATGATAAACAATATGATAAACATAGAACCCAGTTTCAATATTTTTTATGGTTTATTGAGTTCTAAGCTTCAAGAAAAGCTTTTAAAGGCTTTTAAAGGCATCAGTTCTACGATTTAAAACTTTCATTCGTGTAATTATAAGAAAACTCTGTCTGCGTTTGAAGTGGCCATTTTAAACTCTAAATACCTAGCATGAGGTAAAATGCTGATTTATTTATTTATTATTTTTATTTATTTATTTATTTATTTTTAAAGGAATTGTTTGTAGGGAAAAAAAAGTAACTTTGAAGTTACTTGGAATAAAATGGATTGAAAATAAATAAGATATTAAATTACAACATAACATTTTATATTTTAATATAAAATTATATTATGTTTGTATGCATAAATTAATTTATATTATAATAAATTACAGATATAGTTATAATCATTTATATAATGTGAAAGCTATATAAAGTAAAATTGAGGTTGCTAGACTTAAATATTTTTTTTAAATATTAAAATCTAGCAAGTACAAATTCATTGTGGGATGAGGATGGCATGTGTGTGTGTGTGTGTGTGTGTGTGTGTGTGTGTGTGTGTTGAGAAATACAATCAGAGCCAGATCTCTTCGCTGCTTGTGCTGTTTACTTTGTAGATGTAACCGACCATGGGGTATCTGGCGAAACCTGAAAGGGGGGAAAAAAAAAAACTCATCACAGGAGCACAGACTAAACATTTGCATCGATTTCAAAACAAAAAAGTGTACACGTCTCTAAGTAGCCTTCAAACACACACTTTCAGGTGCCGTGACCTCTGACCTCTGGCGGCGTAGGCCAACGAGAGGTCCTCTTCCTCCTCCTCCTCTTTAGTCTTCCGTGTTAAAGTGTTCTGTTTGGAGTTCGGAAGCCGTCCTGCAAACATTAACGCAAACGTTAAACCGCGATCTGACGTCCGGTTAAAACTGGGATTGCCAAATTAAATCCACAGCTTCATTTAAAGCTGCGTTAAATTCATTCCCAAATTTGATTCAGTGATGGTTTGCTCTGATTTTGCAGATTTCAGTTAATTCCTCTTGGGTTCATACTGATTTGCTCATGTTTCGATCTGTATTTGATTCACTGATTCACAAATGATTCATTCACCAGTTTTTGACTCCTGTGTCTTCACTGACTGACTCTGTATTTGATTCAATTCTTGCTTATATTAGCTTTTGGATTTGATTCATTTGCTGCACATCTGACTCCCTTTTGAACCGACTCAGTTCTCCTTCATTTTGTCATTTATTCATAATTATTAGCATCTGATACAAAAACATTTTTTTTAAATTATGGTCCTTGAATAAAAGATGAATGATTTGATTCATTCATGGGATTGATTCACTCGCCATTTTATCGATTATATTAATGTGTAATTGATTCGTTCACAGATTTGACTCATTGATTCAGTTTACAGATTTACTTCCTGCTAGCATTATTAGCAGCGCAGATTCGTTCCATATTAACGTTTGACTCAGTACAGATTTGATTCCTTGCTCCTTTTCTTTCAAGTTGGTTAATAAAGCAGAGTTGTTCAGCTTGGTATTTGATTCATTCTCATATTTGATTCAGCGTGGGCTTGCCTTTACAGAGAGCGCTGTGATCGTTGAGCGGCACGTTGGAGGGCAGCGACATGTTCTCACGTGGCAGATACACTCCGTTCACCTGCACTTTGTCTGATCTGTTACTGAAAAGAAAGACATGTTGCATAAAACCTACCACACACACACACACACACACACACACACACACACAACGGAGTACTCTCTTTTCCAGTGATGCATTTACATACCATTCTTGGGTCATGGGAATTGCGACTGGTTCCTCTGAAAGAAGAACAAAAACAAAATAAGTGTATGTATATACACACACACACACACACACACACACACACACACACACACACACACACACACACACTTGATTTGATCTATCTTCTTACTGCTAATTCTCACCAGCCCAGAGCTTTAAAAAAAAATTTCTGTCTTTGTGGACAGGACTAAAGTTAAGGTTGGTGCATACCGATGACTTTGGTTTTGTCCTTGTGCAGAAGACAGAGCACCATCAGAGTGAGGATGAGGAGCGTGACGAAGCCCGCAACACCACCCGTGACAATCCCTAGCACCGGCACTTCCACCCGAGACTGCAGGAATTCTGGGGAAAAAAAATAAGTACAAAAAGTAGGAACTTCAGTGGAGAATTTTGTTTGCTAATTTAGACCATTACTCCTTATTATTTGTGTTTATTTTGAAAACAGTTATTTAATTTAAAAATAAAAATTAATATAAGAAGCAGTGAACTGATGGTTCTGTGCTAGAAAATTTGTTAAAAAGGATAAAGGAAAAAAAAACGATTTAACATGGAAAAAAAAACGATTTCACCTGACCTAATATGATAATATGGTAATCTAATCTAATTGCAGATTTAATGACATTTGGTGATTTGTGAAATTAATTAATTAATTAGGATAACCTGATCCAAATCTTCACTGCGTACCTGTGAGCGTCAGGTTGGTGTGGGAGGAGCCGAGGCTGTTGTTGGCGCTGAGCGAAACGTTTCCTGATAGGCTGCTCAGCATGACCTGCAGGCTGTGATTGGCCAGCCACGGGTAGCTCCGCGAGTCCAGGATGAGGAAGTCGGAGTTGTTGGCCACCAGCTGGCCGGACTGATCCACCCACGTGATGGTGGCGGGGGGGTTGGAGCGAACCAATGCAAAGAGCACCAAGGAGATCCCGGGGTCAGAGGTCTCGCTGTAGTGGGCGTTGACTCGCAGAATCTCCGGCTGAACTGTGAGTGAGATATTTTTGGGATGTTCTTAAACTATCGGACCTTTTTTTTGTTCTGTTCCATGGAAAATTCAACATACAGTACTTAAAGAATTAATTTCAAGTATTTTTATTATTTATGTTATTATTGTTTATACTATTTTGAAAGTATCTTAAGTATTATTTATTAATTATTTTGCAATAAATTTCTTACCCACTGTAGTGCGGTGTTTTTTTATTACACTTCCTCTGAACCAACCTCTAGTGAAACCCAATGAAGATTGCAGATATCCCATAAATAAATTATTAAGTTATATGCACGCATGAATAGTTTATGTAAGGGCAAGGGTATTTAACCACAACGTCAAGCTTAAATCTCCATCTTTCACAATTTTCCCATATGAATTTGTCCGAATTTTGCATGAGATCAGGTAAAAGTTTTATATTTGCTGGTTTCCATGATTTCAAGAACTGGGCTCCAATATTTTCCTGAACTGGACCTTACTATTGTCCTGAATTGGGCTACATTAGCTTCCTAAATTGGGCCAAATTAGTTTCCTGAACTAGACTCCCATTATCTTCCTGAATTGGTCAGAATTGATCTCCACTACTTTCCAGAATTGGGCTCTACTAATCTGCACTGGGGTTCCGCTAGTTTGCATAATTAGTTCATTTGTCTTCTTCTCGCTATCTGTAAGACACATTAACCCTTTCTCCTTTAATGTGATGATGATATGCTGGATGCGAGTATTTCTCATTACTCACACTGAACGTTAAGGACAACGGTGGCGTTGTAGCTCTCTCCGCCACGCGGGTTTGAGGCGGCACACACCAGCTCACGATCCCACTTCCTGGGCCGGAGAGTGAACGTGCTGTTTCGCTCTGCACTGTACTTCATCGTTCCCTTGTCATTTGGCGACGTCATCACCAGGCGCCCCGGCCCCCGGCTACCTGAAACTTCACTCTGTCGTTCACCGTTGAGGTACCAGGTGAGCAGGGGTGGGGCTTGTGAACTCCAGCCCTCTGATTGGCAATTGAAGCTATGAGTGATGTTTTCTTGCACAGTGACCTCGGAGTGTTGGCGTCCATCAATCCTGGGGGCAGGGTCAAGTGCTCGTGCATGGCCTATATATTAAAAAATGTAGCGTTGGATGAGCCAGTGGTCCTGGGTGATTTAGTAAATGACCAATGTTACAAAACAGCCTTCATTTGAACCAAGTGTTTCTAAACTTTTTCCGCAAACAACCGCAAGTGGACTTTATGAATGTTCGCTAACCCCAAGTCTTAACCACCCTACACTTCTTCACTTATATTTTAGAACTTGCAAACCCATATTCAGGAAATGTTTTGGCATATTTTTATGCTGACTTCGGGTGTTCCACTGAGTCAGAATTCTGTCAGTCGTGTGGAGGAACTAGCGGAGGTAGAGGGATGGAGAAATCTGTTCATTTGTATTGCTAGTGCAGCGCATCAGGATAGTGAAATCTGTAAAGACTTTACAAATTAATATTACAATTAACTATGAAACCAGATTCTGAAAGGTTACTGCAAGGTCTCATTCAAGCAGCCCAGGTTTAATTGAACTGAAGAGTGTGCATTCTGTTTTAGTCTTTTTCCGTTATCCGTGCGACACGCTGCACTGGCGTAGGAGTTGAGAAATAAAAATGGACAAATGTCTCCATTTATCTACCTCCGCAAGTTCCTCCAAAACATCGAGTGACTCAGTGGAACAACACAAGTCGAAAATATGCCGAATTTTATTTTACAAGCATGACGGGAAATAACAAGGAGAAAGTTCGTGTCGTGTCGTAGAAAATTCATTGTAGGAAAAAAAAAAAAAAAGTTTGAGAAACATCTTAATGTCTTAAGAAATAATGAAGTTAAATATTACAACTTCTTCTTTGGGCTTTTCCCTTCAGGGGTCTCCACAGCGAATCATCACTCTCCACCTATCCCTATCTTCTGCATCNCCCAAACGTCCAACATGAGCTGTCCCTCTGATGTACTCGTTCCTAATCCTGTCCAACCTCGTCACTCCCAAAGAGAAGTTAAATATTACAACTGCTAAAAATAAAGTAGCCTCGAGCTTTATGTTATTGGTGACATTATGCAGAGTGGTTCTGGTTCCTCACCTGTCCATCCCCAGGTAAAGGTGTGCAAGAGCAGAACAGAGAACCTCGCCCTCCACCTTATGCACACACTAAACTCCATCCTGTCCTAAAGAGAAAGAAAAGATATAAATTATACCAAACAGGGCAGAATGGTGGAATAAGGATCATCATGTACGGAAGAAGTTCTCAGAGGACAGCTGCTTGAGGAACAAGCGAATCAATCAATTGTTAATATTGTGAAGTTTTCTGTAAGGAAGTGTTTATTTACCATGATTAGCTACTTATCTTCAAGAGAAGGAAAAAAAAGAAAGGCTAGTGAGAGAATGACTGTTTATAGCTGCTATAACGTAAGTGAGAACAGGAACTGACTTGTTTTCTGGAACGTTAAATGTGGCTATAAATGGACAAAAAGCACAATTGTTAGCAAATCGCTGTGGTGTAAGAGGAATAAAGCACTCGGTGCCACATTATTTTAGGGAAAAAAAAAACTATGCGGTGGTGACAGTAGCTCCGCTTCATCACACTGCATCGTCAACAGCACAACATGAAGTGTTTTTAAGCTGTAGATCAAGGAATGTTCTAGTTAAGATTCTGAGCTTGGTGTAAAATAGTTCTTAGCACGTTCGAGATTTAGGTCTTGGAATTCGAAGGAATCGAGGATAGAGGGGAAATAAACAAGGGGAAATAAAGGGAAGTCGATAAAGGCATGTTTCTGAATAAGAGGAAAAAAAGGACTGCAAAACCTTAGGTCTAAACAAGCTATGTATGATGGAGAAGCTATAGGAAGATGGATGGATGGATGGATGGATGGAAACTGATAGTGAGAGAGCAGATCCATGTCTGAGAGGAACAAGGCTCAGCACGAGAGGAGAGAGACAGGGAAGAATGACAAACAATGCATGATGGAGGAGTGCGAAAGCGACGACGCTCACAGCTCGTCAATAATTCATGGCCACTGTGTTTTGATTTCCAAAAGAGAGAAATTCCGTCACTTCCGAGAAATGGAATGAATAAAACTAGGAAGTCGGTCAAGCAGATCAGTGCGAGTGGGTCATCACATCGATCCTGGCAATCAATATCAATCAGGATCGATCGCAGGTCCAGAGAACGTTGCAGAACAGTGACGGAGGCCATATTGTTCTGAACAAGTGCACACTCACCAAGACCCTCATACACCATGTTCTCTCATACAGAACGATCTGAGCACACACACACAGAGCACTAAGACACACCACACACACACACACACTGCACGATGATGCCAGTGAATCATACATGAGAATACGTTTGTAATTTCAGGCACACACACTCACACACTCTCTCTCTGTCTCTCTCATACACACTCTTACCTCAGGGCAGATGTATTAGTCTGCTGTCTTTTAGCTGTACGTAGATCCATGCATGCCTGCAGGAGCTTGTACACTTGCGGCAGCTGGCACAGCGCGCGCACACACACACACACACACACACACACACACACACAGAATGACGTATTATTGCCTCTGAGAGTGATAGTGTGTGGGGGGGTGGGGGGTTCAGTCACCTTGACGGTAGGTCTGATCAGAGAAATGCACTTCATTTTCACAAATAAATTCCTATTCACACATAAATGTTGTCACTCTTATTGATTACTTTGCTGCAGCCATTGACTGAAATGCACGAATCCTCTGGCTCTATTACTCTGGCCTGAAAAGCCTCTGCAGTGCAGACCCACGTGCAGACACGATCAACAGATCCCAGAGCATCCCAGATGCACAATACAGCTAAGAGCTGCTCTACATCAAACCAGTTCTCAAATGAATTCAAATGGATCATTCATCAGCAATGCAAGTCCATAAAGCGCAAAACACACAGCGGGTGGTCATGCAGGTGTCCGAGACTTCACTTACTGATGACTTGCCGGATAACTGCATCTCAGCACTGGGCAACTTTTAAGGAATAACAGCATCATGAAGATAACAGAGCCATCAAAACAAGTCCAGGACTGGAATTTCTGGAAAAATCAGGGTTTGGAATTTCCACAGATTCCAAGTCTTGTCCTTCTTGGCACGAATGTGTACGCTTGAAATATCCTTCAAACAGTAAGGAGGCTTTAGAAGAAAAAAATTTTTCTGGCATTTGACCTTGCTGTGACCTTGGCTGGATCTATTCCAAAATCTAATCAGCTCCATCGGCTGGTTAAAATGATAATACCAAATAAATCCTACGAACACTGTTGGTGAGCAACACCTGCAAAGTATAATTGTTCATAGAGCCTACCTGCCTGCTTTTTAGGCACAGGTCCATTTCTCGAGATTAGTCAGCGAAGCAACCAAGAGTCCAAGGGTAACTCTGAAGGAAGTTTTTGAGATCCTCAGCTCAGATGGGAGAAGCTGTTCACAGGACAAACATAGCCTGGACACTTCCGCAGACCTGAGGCACGTGAAATCCTGTTGTGAGTTTGTCAAAAGACATGTCTGAGACTCAGCAAATATGTGAAAAACGGTTCTTTGGTCTAATGACACCACAGTTAAACTCGATAGTTGAACAATATAGGCGTGAACACCCTGAGAACACCATCCTGTGGAGCACTGTGAAGCATGGTGGTGGGAGCATCACGTTGGAAGTTAGCCTTGAATAGTTAGTGAGTTACAGTGGACGATCTACTCTAGGCAGAGTCATAGGTGTGCCATATTCTTTCCATTTTTTTATAATGGACTTAACAGCGCTTTGCAGGATTATAAAACTTTTCCAGAACTTGCCAAGCCTGACAGCTTTGTTCAGCTTCTGAGGTCTTCCAGGATCAGGTGTATTTACATTGCAATCACATGACATGTTGACAGCACGTGTCACCTCCATTCAGCTGTTCATTTCGCTTCACAGGTTTCACAAGAACTCAGGCGAACACCGAATTTTATTTGGAAATCATTTTGCAATCTGTACTGATTTTCCTGAAACATGTCAGCATTATGAGATGTTTCAGGCAGTTTTATGCCCTAAAACTCCCAATTTTCATCCATTTCAGTTCCAAAAGTGCAAAAGTGGAAAAGTCCCTGTGGATGAGCTGTTACTATAGAAACGATCATGAACGCATTATAATTAACCTGAGATTTGCAGCTGCACTATCGAGCTTCTCATTTTTGGATTTTGATTTTTGTGAAAGGGAGCGTTCATCATCGCAGGTGCCGCCGTCTATCCTCACGCTATAATCCTCCGAGTTTATTTAAATAAACTGTACATCTCTACTGACGGCACGCTTCTACTGATTTTCAGGTCATGAGCTGGATGAATAAGAGTCAAATTTGCATTAGCGCCTTTTTGTAAATGCGAAATTTCCATTTTTTTCATATGGCGTCCCTCAAGGCTTTATCATAGGTCCTGTTTTTTTTTTAATGTCCTGCCTTTAAAAAGCAACGTCTTGAAAAACAGGGTGGTTTACACCCAACTGTACACACCACTGTGGCTGAAACAGCGTGATTACACAATGATATCATGTCTTTCAGTACAGTTTTCTATTTTCAAAGCATAACGCCACAGTGGCAGTGAGAGAGAATAGTGCTGAGCTTAAAGAAGTACTTCTTTATTTTATTTTTGTTTTACTAGAAAAATAATAGCTAAGAACAATTATTAGTCAAATTTAAGCCATGACTGATTTTGTGCATTCTGATTATTTTTGCATAAAGGAGAAAAAAAAATGCAAACCCAAATGAAAGTGTGTAAGTAAAGAAAGAAAAAGAAAAAAAGAAAGAAAAGTAGGGGCAGCAACCATATACATTTTTAATTGTAAAATAATTGTCGAAAATGATATTGTTTGTATAATAATAATAATAATAATAATAATAATAATAATAATAATAATTAAAATGTGCATTTTGTTTTCAGGAAAAAGGGAAAAGAAAAAACAGACAAAAAGGAAAAACAAAATGTTATAAAAAATAAAATGAGAAAATTCTAAAAAAAAAAAAATTTTTATAAGAAATAAAGTAAATAAGTGGGGAATCAATAGCTGTAAAATAATTGGCAAAAATGATATTGGTCTTATAAATCAAGTAAGTAAGAAAAAAAACTTAAATAGATAAATAAAAAAGAAAAATGAGGCTGCATCGATATCCGTTTACTCTAACAATTATATTGGACATATAATGAGAGAGAGAACAAAAGAGAAAGTTTTAAAAAAAAAAAAAAAAAGAATTGATATGAAAAACAGAAATATGTGAAAAATAATCAAGAAAGAAAAGAAAGAAAGAAAGAAAAGAAAGAAAGAAAGAAAGGAGTGGCATTAACATCCATTAAGATAACCACAGAAAAGAAAGAAAAAAAGAAGAAAAGAACAAAATGTAAGGACAGAAAAAAATATGAAAGGATTAAAGCAACTAAAAAAAGATAAAAGGGGAAAAAATGAAGAAAGCAGAAAAAAATAAAACGGGCAAAAAAGTAAAATTATATCATTTAAGAAAGAAAGAAAAACAATAAAAGGAAAATAGGAGAAAAAGAAAAATGTCACAGAACATTTACACACACACACACACACACACACACACACACACACACACACACACACACACACACACAGATACCAAACACCCAACCATCAGGTTTTTATTTATTTCTTTATTTATATATATTTATTATTCTCTCAGTTTGTTTGGAATTCTTTTTTTAACCATTTGTTGTTGCACTTTAGTATTTTTTTTTGTACTCAAAACAAAAACGAAACAACAACAACGAAAAAAATAAAACTAAGAAAACAAAAATGAACAAAATGAAATGACTGGGAGGAAGAGAGGGAACGGGAAGAGAGAAGAGACGACGAGGACGCTGCCTTTATCAACAATGACCCAGCATGCACCTGGGGCATGGACACAAGGCACGGGGCGCAAAACACCACACACACACACACACACACACACACTAACTTGACCGTTAAGTCCATTTGTGAATGGTCGCTTCCAAAATCTCTGTAGTCTGCAGTCCAGATCTAGTGCACTTCTTCCTTTTATTAGCAGAGTGCTGAATTCTCGGCTAATCACAAACATTACAAACTCATAAATGTTAGCCAACGGGCGTGTCCCAAATCTCACCTCCTCCCTGTTCACTTTAGACCTAGGGCTCACGTAAGCTGTTTAGGCTAGTAAGCTTAAACAGGTGAACTCTGAAAATTCACTCAACTCCATTCACTCCTGGTCTTACACCTGACATAGTGCGCACTCCAAACCTAGTGCACTTGAAATACTTTCCTTGACGTTTGGAAAACGTTGGACTTAACCAGATTGCGTCTTTGGACAAATATAGTTAGCGCTAAAGGTTCGATTCAAGAGTCTGGAGTTTTGGATGCAAACCTCAACCCGTGTGTGTGTGCGCACGCACATGTGTGTGTGTGTGTGTGTGTGACAGACATACAAAAGGGAAGGACTGGACTGCAAATGCGAACGTGTGGTGATATGTATGAGCTAGCATCTCTCTTAAACACGCACACAAAATGGTGGCCGTGACAGCGCAGCGCAGCAAAAACAATAAAAAGCAGCAAAAATTAAAACATAAAAATAAAATTAATTACACTCTCCTCGGCCTGTGGGATAAACGAGCGTCTCTCCGAAAAGAAAAAAAAAATAAAAATACAAATAAAGAAATATATAAAAACATACACGCGTACAGAAATACAGAAAGCTTACAGAAACGTTGGCGATCTATACACGGCGTCACTGTACAGGAAGAGGAACCGGCGATACGCCGCGCTGCCACGGCCGGGAAAAGAGATGGAGAGGAAGGTGTGGAATGAATGGAATTAGGGAGGGAGTGAAAAAAGAAAGACGGAGATGTTAAGAAAATAAAGCTCGCTTTAAACTGAAAGTGCAGGATCGTGTTTTTTTTTTTCTTTTCTGTTTGCAACACCGATTTTTTTTTTCTCTCTTTTAATAATATTAATAATTGTCATTATAATATTATAACCATAAAACTTCTTTTACAGAAAACAATAACAATAAGAATAATAATAATTAATAAGAATGATCATAATTCCTACGTGAACGTTAGCCGTAAAAATGCATTTAAAAAAAAAAAAAAAAAAAAAAACGAAAGAAAGAAATAAAAAGAAAGAAGAAAGAGAGAGAAGGAGACGAAACGAATGAGAGCTGGTCGTCCTGTGCCATGGCGAAGGTCTCCGTGCCCGTCCACCCCCGCCAGCGTGTCAGAGTAGACCGCCCCGTGCTGGGCTGCTATCAGAGCTGCTCCGGAATGATCCATTGTAGCGCTGTGGATGGGGGGGAGGTTACGAAACGCTGACGCTACCCCGCTTCCAGGGAGAGGGGAAAAAAAAAAAAAAAAAAAAAAACTCACAAAGGACAGGCTTTTTGTGAAATACTTTGGGTTTGTGGCTTTGCATGTGATCTGTGTTTGTGTGTGTGTATGTGTGTGTGTGTGTGTGTGTCAGAGAGAGAATGAATGTGTGTGTTTATACAGATGTGTCTACATAAGACTGTGTGCAGATGCCTCGCTATGGCGACGTCGACGAGACAGAAGGGGCGGAGTCAGAGGGAGAGGGAGTCACCCGGTTCGTCCAATCGGTGGGAAGAGCGAGACGATGAGCAATCCTCTTCTTGGAGGGTGCGCACATGCACGCACGCACGCACACACACATATGCGCATACACACACGCGCAGACACACACGATGGAGGTTTGGCATGACGCAGCTGAACACAGGAGACGGATATGGAGCTTTATACACACTGCACACACACCTAGAGAGACAGAGACAGAGAGAGAGAGAGAGAGAGAGAGAGAGAGAGAGAGAGAGAGAGAGAAATTCTCATGGATTATTTATATTCAAATACGTTTATGAAGAATTTTACACACACGTACGCGTCGCGTTACCGGTGTGTTAGACGCCGGCCTGCTCCATGCTGTACTGAAGGTCTTGGGGTTTGTAGGTGAGCAGCATGTCGCTGGTGCAGGAGGAGGGGTAACACGCAGCCGAGTGCAGCTCGTCCTCCACGTTACACACTGCGCACACACACGTTAATATAACCTGCAGTCCACACCTCAGGGTTTTTGCTATTATGGGACTATTGCTATTTGCTATTTTGCTATTATGGTGTGTGTGTGTGTGTGTGTGTGTGTGTGTGTGTGTGTGTGTGTGTGTGTGTGTACCTGACTCCTCTCTCTGGTGTAGCTGCTGACTTCCGGCCAGAGACGTCTGGCTGAGGATGTCAGACATGCGGGCGGAGCTTAGCGCCTTCCCGGCCAATAGGCTCATTCCAGACATTTCAGCCTGATCCTGTAGAGCAGGACACAAAGGTCAAAAGTCAAAGACACATGAACATTGATTCATAGCGCAGTTTGACATATATATATGTATTTCGGGTTAGAATGGCGCTCGGTGAGAATACGTTGTAATAAGTCTGGCGTATACATACCATACAACAGATTTAATTTCTTTTAAACTTTTCAATCTGGCTTAGGCTTCCTATAGGTTTAACAAACACTGCAATAAAAGCTGCTATGGAATGTCACACTTTGATCAAGTTGTTGGAGAGCTACATGTCACAGCAAGCCAGACGTAATCCTAACCGATTCAGAGTGCAGTCAGATTAAAGCAGAGTCGTCCCTTTTTACTGTAAAATGCTAGAAAACTTGGGTGGTTGATCTACATGCAAAAGAGAAACATCTTTCTCTTATGTAAAGGGTTTTCCCAGGACTCTGCATGTTTTTTGTAATACAGTATCGCCAAACTGTGCAAGACGAGCGACAGAGGGGACATACGTAGGCATCATCTGCAGTCTGGATGGTGTGATGGCGCTGCAGCGAGGCCCGGGGCCGATACGCATCTCCCTGAACAGGACGAGGGTCGGCCTCCATCGCCACTATTGTGAGAGAGAGAGAGAGAGAGAGAGAGAGAGAGAGAGAGAGAGAGAGAGCGCAGTACTTACGCAACAATATTCACAGCATTATGGCCCCTTATGGCTTGAAATAATACAATACGACATTCTGAGTGTGTGTTCACCTCTAGGCGCTGTCGTCGTGGCGACCTTGGCCAGCAGGCCGTCATGGTAGGCGGCGGCGACGTCGTCCTCCTCCATGCTTTCTGAGTGAGCAAGAGGCGGAGCTTGGCACTCTGAGGGCGGAGTCCGAATCTGCAGCAGGTGGTGGTGATGGTAGTGTGTTGGGGGCGGAGCTTGTTGTGTGGGCGGAGCCTGGGTTGGCTCCAGCATCAGCAGATTGTCGCTATAGTCCTGCAGGCCCGAAAGATGAAAACAAACACACACACACACACACACACACACACCATATACAAAATTAATAGATCTGTACACTCTTCATTCGTTTATAGGTGTAAAAATGAGTGTACACTTAAAAAATTTCACAAATTCCTATTTCCCAATGGTCTAAAATTCAGTCTTTATTTGTAGCCTATACTGTTAATTTAAATTAAAAAAAATAATAAACTAATAAAAATAACTTCATAAAAATGAGCGCAGTGGCCATGGCTTTCACCTGATTGAGCAGCAGATTGTCGGTGTACTCTGGTGGCGGAGGCGGAGGAGGATTGCTGTTGTTGTTAGTGGGCATGGCGGGCACGGCGGGCCGCGAGCGCTTGAGCAGGTTAGCGAGGTCATGCGGTGTCAGACGTGGGTCGGCGTGGCCCGTTAGCGAGTGCCGTGGTGAGAGCAGGCCCTGCAGTACGGGTGTGACGTGGTGTTGGTGCTGCTGCTGTTGCTGCTGCTGTTGCGCCACGCGGTACTCGAGAGGCGTCGGAGACAGCAGCGCCTGCTGCAGGGCCGACGGGCTGCCGTACGCGGGGTAGCCGTCCAGGCCGGGCACTTTGAGTGACGCCGCCTGGGCGTAGGGGTTGTAGGTGCCTGCGCCTATGTGGGCGCTGAACTGGGCGTGTTCGTACGCCGATGTTGAGCAGTGGAAGCGGCCCAGACTGCGGCTGTGATGATGCACAGAAAAGGACAGATATCCGTATCAGACACCAGGACAGCTGATGATGTCATTCTACACACACATGAGACACTCTGGGTGTCGAGTTTGACAATGGCATGTAAATATAATTTGCAGTGTGCTAGATAAGACTAATTAGTTGACAAACTTGCAATTTCTCTACTACAACTAAGACAAAAGCTCCGTCCCAAATCACTCGCTGCCACACAATAATAAAATGTCAGAATCAGGCTTCCAGCCAATCACTTAACACTCTGTGTGTGTTTCAGACATTCTCTTCTGACACAGGGTTCTACGATTTTGGGACACAGCCAATCACAGTTGAGCACGTTTGAGTGTGTTCAAGGAAGAAAGCTATCACACCACGGTTATACCACATGGGGGTCTATCTACAACGTTAATGCCAACTGTACCTCTGACACTGAATCCATAAGGTCCAAAAAAGGGTTAATGTTTAAAAAAAAAAAAAAAGTCACCTAGAAAGAATCTTCAGGAGGAAAAATGCTAACAACAAAGCGAAATAAAATACAAACCACTGAAATGACAAAAATTAAAGAGTAAAGAATCTAAAATAGAAATTTTGACAAAAATTAAATTGGCAATAAATAAATAAACAAATAAATACACACACATACACAAGTAAATGATTAATTTAAAAAACTAGCATTGAACCTTACATTATGCACATCTGAATAAATAAAATAAAAGGAATAGAGAAGACTTGAATAGGCAGATGAGAAAATAAAGAAGTGAAAAGTCCCAGAATTCCAAGCCCAAGCGCAGACGTCCGTGGTCAGCGTTAGCACCTGTGTGTTTCGGCGTTGTCTGCACTCAGCTGCTTCCCCAGTACTCGGTGACACGGCGTCGCTAGGAAACTCTGCCTCTGGGCTCCGCCCCCAAGCTCCACCTCCTGCACCTGGATGGTCACCGACTGCTGCTGCTGGGCTAATGCGACGGCTGCGTGGGCGGGGCCAGGGGGCTGCGGCGGAGGCTGACTGGCCATGGTCATGCAGGGCAGGGCAGAAGGGGGCGGGCTGCCGCCGGAGGATTGGTACAAATCAGGGGTGTGCTGGAAGGGCCCACCTGGGGGCAGTGCAAAAAAGGAGGAAGGACAACTTTTAATACGTGATCATTACAAGACTAGAAATGAATCAGGGGCAAACAGAGAAATAGTGTGTGTGTGTGTGTACCATGTGCCGGCATCATCCCTTGGCTTCCTGGTGGTGGACTCTGATTGGCTGGGCTGAAAAGGTGGTTGCTGGGATGTGTAGGCGGCGGGCTGGAGGGCTGAATACGCAACCTGAGAGAAAGACAGACACATGAAGCACTGATCATGGTTCTACGTTTCACTGTAACACATAATGTGTGTGTGCGTGTGTGTGTGTGTTCACCTTTGTAGCTGGTGGGTAAGATGACTGGGCTGGTTTTCTCCGTGTCCCAAAGAAAGGGCCTGCAGAAAACCGAGCAGGAAGGTGTTCAAACGTTATATACTTTCCATGTTAGCATCCTCAGCACCCACAATATGTATTACAATGTATATAAAAGATGGAAAAATGAGATCTGATTGGTTACAGTGGCATTTTAAGAAGGAGCTGTGCTCTGATTGGATACAGTGGTATTTTGGGAAGGAGCTGTGCTCTGATTGGATACAGTGGTATTTTGGGAAGGAGCTGTGCTCTGACTGGATACAGTGGTATGTTAAGAAGGAGCTGTGCTCTGATTGGATAAAGTGGTATTCTGGGAAGGAGCTGTGCTCTGATTGGATACAGTGGTATGTTAAGAAGAACCTGTGCTCTGATTGGATACAGTGGTATTTTGGGAAGGAGCTGTGCTCTGATTGGATACAGTGGTATTTTGGGAAGGAGCTGTGCTCTGATTGGATACAGTGGTATTTTGGGGAGGAGCCGTGCTCTGATTGGATATAGTGGTATTTTGGGGAGGAGCTGTGCTCTGATTGGATACAGTGGTATTTTGGGGAGGAGCTGTGCTCTGATTGGATACAGTGGTATTGGTTTATTGGTTACAGAGGTGTTACACTGCAGTTACCAACATTAGGTCTGGTCCCTTGCTGGCTACAGAGATTACTTCATACACAGGTGTGTGTGTGTGTGTGTGTGTGTGTGT
>CM074958.1:2534521-2555183 GCA_037577455.1 Pangasius macronema | reverse complement strand
TGTCAAGAAGCCATAAAGAGGTGAACAGGGAAGATCTGGAAGTACAATATCATCCGTAACGGCCGTAGTGAATTTAATTACCAGTAATTATTTAATTATTAGTGACACATACCCCTTAAGTAACTGTATAAGTCTTAAGCCACATATCGGTTTAGATATGAAAACAGAACTTCCAGTCCTTGAGCCCAACCAATCAGAAATATCTCTGTAACCATGGCAACAGCAAAGCACTGACTGCCAGTATCTTTTAAGCAAAAGACTTGGTGTGCTGGACAGTGGGTGATTTAGCCATGAGCCAAGCTAGCTAGTTAGCTACAGAATAAATCCATTTTCACACTAGAAAGTCACTCAGTCTGTCTCTTGTGGGCATGTGGGGAGACGTCACTGAAGATGTGCCCAGAAGAATCAGAAGATGCATTTGCACACTTTTTTTTTTTCAGTCAAACAGAAAATGGAGACTAACTGCAGCTCGGAAATAAAAAGAAGTTGCGAGTGGGGAACTAAAGAAACTTTGGACCACATGCGCCAGTAGGACTGGTCCGAGGAATCATCGGGATTTGTGACTTTACAGTGCTGAAGTCATGGCTGTGTTGCACACAGGGTCAGGCTTGGATGATGGAAGCCCAATACAATATACACTACACACCACAATAATTAGATATTAATAACAGAACTAAAATGAGAAGCACATGCACAGACTCTGTAGAAACAGGCTGAACGTGGAGAACATTTATTCGATGGCCAACTTCCAACCTGCACAGCCACCAGCTTTGGTTTGGCATTTTAAATTTTCTATTAAAATTTTTAGTGTGTTTTAGTTTGAAACGGCAAATAGTAAAGAAACTTTCAGAGCCCACTGGATAATATACGCTAACTGTTAAGCTCTATGATGACGTCTAGAATCTGTGTGTGTGGGTGTGTGTGTGTGTGTGCTTACCTGTAAAGTGCGCTCACGGTCCAGTCCCATGTCGGACATGGCCATGAGAACCTGCTCGTTAATCAGCTCCGTCTCCCTCTCGGACTTCACCTGCTCACACTCGGCTATCAACTAACACACAACATGAATTTCACTGATCAATCATTTTTCAAATTTTCATATTATTATAGAATATATAACAGTGTATAATATTTACATATGCAAAAACAAACCCTCCTACTACTAATTTTAATTGCCTAACCTTTCAGTTACATAGCTCGTGTCCCTTGATGAAGAAAAAGGGCTTTGAATAAAGTTTACTTTATTTATTTAAAATATACTTTTTAAAACGTGGTTATACACAAGTAGTTAATTTCCAATAGGCAGGTCTCTTAACTGGAGACCTGTTTTTCCACTGGTGAATGTCAAACAGTGTTCCAATGGGCATAACAGAATAAACAGGATGTTTACGTGGTCTTGGAGCACATAAAAACGTACAATCATGCTAAATATCAGCCGAGACATTTAAGATTATACGTGATACAAGCACAAAACGTAGCTAATGTTCTCTGTCTAATATTAAAAGTCAAATTATCTCAAACTCTATTGTGAGTGTGTGTGTGTGTGTGTGTGTGTGTGTGTGTGTGCCTCACCCTGTCAAAGTCAGGATCCGGGTCTCCTTGCCTCATCCACTTGTTCTTGCAGATCTGCTCCATGGTGAGTCTGCGGCTCGGCTCCAATACTAACATATGCCTGATTAGATACTCGCAGTCTGGATCACACACACACACACACACACAAACACACACACACACACACACACACACACAATTTCAGAGGCAAGAGCAAGACTAGGTTGCAGCCACACTAGCAAGAATTAGCATTTTAGTTCATTGTGGAAACAAGAAACATTTGCGAATACAATTCAATTTTCCTGAATCAATTTAGGGCCAATATGTATTTAGGAGTAATACTACATATAAACTAATAATTTTTTATTTAAATCAAACTGTACAAAGAAATGACAGTAACCATATACTAATCCATGGAGTAAAACTCTCGTCAGGTTAGTCAGTAAGTATCGTATAAAAATCCACAAAATTAGCGCTTCCTCCATATTGAAATGCTGTAAAATGAAGTACCGCCCCGTGAGAGACAATGGAATTTATTTAGGAGGCTTGTGATGCAAAAGCACTTACTGCACCAAATTTCACCTGAGAAGTTGTTTGCTTTATTTATATTAAAAAAAAAAAAAAAAAAAAATCCATATATGGATTTTTTACAGCTGTGATAAGATCAGCTTTGGGTTCCAGTAAACGTTGAACTTTAAAGAAGTAATCAAAGGTCATAATTACAAGACGGAGCTTCAAAAGTATTATATAAACAACTATTATATAAACAACAAAAAAGTTTCTGACGTGTTTCTTTTTTCTTTCATTTCATAAGGAAGAACAGACATTTTCCACAGTTGAAGGTGGAAAAAAAGAGTAAAAATAAAACGAGACACAGTCGTAAGGGAACATCAACATTCCCCTCAGATGCGTTGGTCAACTGCTAAGAGAAGCCTCCATATCACCGAAATTATCATCTTTGCAAGAGGACATGTAGCCATTTAGCCATTTGAAGATGATGTAAACGCACTGAAATTAAGTGGAAATGAAGCAAAACTTTCTGGAATATTAGCATTTTCCTCAGACGTGTTGGTAAATTCCAAAGAAAAGCCGAAATATTACAAAAATATTAACTTTTTAACAAGTTTAAACTCAGCCATTAAGTCATTTAAGAACAATGTAAAGGCACAATGGCAGCGGAAATGAGACAAAAGTGTCTGGAATATAAACAATTCCCTCAGATGTGTTGCAAAATTGCTAAGAGAAGACTCTCTACAAAAATAAAAAAAAATAAAGATATTAGCTAGATGGCATGTAGCCAAATCATTTATAAGGACAATGTAAAGGTATAGTGGTAATGGAAATGAAGCAAAACTGTCAGGAATATCAACATTTACCTCAGATGTTTTGGTAAACTGCTAAGAAAAGTCTCCATATAACTGAAATTACAATTTTAGTTAGCTAGCATGTAGCAAAATTGTTTATAAGGACAACGTAAAGGCAGAGTGACAGTGAAAATGAAACAAAATCGTCAGGAATATCGACATTTTCCTCAGATGTGTTGGTAAAGTGCTATAAAGAGTCTCTGTACAACCAAAAATGACAATATTAGTTAGCTTGGACATAGCCAAGTCATTTATAATAACAATGTAAAGGCATAGTGGTAATGGAAATGAAGAAAAACTGTCAGGAATATCAACATTTACCTCAGATGTGTTGCAAAACTGCTAAGAAAAGTCTCCATATAACTGAAATTACAATTTTAGCTAGCTAGCATGTAGCCAAATTGTTTATAAGGACAATGTAAAGGCAGAAATTGACAGTGAAAATGAAACAAAGCATTTCCAGCAGATGTTTTGGTGAATTGCTATAAAAAAGTCTCCGTTAGAAACTTTTGGACTTTGAAAATGGTGAATATCAGAACTGAAAGGCTGAGCGTACCTGTGGACATGAAGAACGGGATGCGGAACTTGCCGCTGAGAACACGGGCACGCAGGTTCTGCAGGGTGCTGCCGTCGAACGGGAGAGCGCCGCACACAAGGACGTACAACACCACACCTAAGCTCTGTGCACACACACACACACGGTTCAGTTAGGTGACCAATCAAAACAAAGCTTCCCACATCAGTAAACGCCTATAGCTGTGTCCCAAATGACGTACTATACACTATGCACTCTTCCGTCTAGTGTATGAATTTAGTATCATCTCAATGGAACACTAGCGTTTTTTTACTAACCGGAAGCATGAGCCGTTTCTCGAGTTGACAGCAAATGACGTCAAAAACACGTAATATGACGCTTCTAGCTTTAGCAGAATGAGTCAACGAAAATGAATTTCATTTTACTGTTTATGTCAATGTTACCTATTATTCCCAACACAAACTTTTTTGATTCTGAGCAAATGAGCCCCGCCCCTCTTCCGCTACGTAAGCAAAGCTGCGACCGTTGAGTGCATAAAGTGTCCGACATTCTACACTTCGTTTTTTCAGTTGAATAAGTGCATCATCGGGGTATCTGAAGTGTACTTCTTCTTGATGCAATTTTCAGTATGAACACACTACTCACACTATTTATACTCTAAAATGGCGTCAAATAGTGTATACTTATACTTATGCGATTGGTGACACACCTTTTGTGCTCAAGCTAACTGTTTGTTAGCATGTGTGTGTGTGTGTGTGTGTGTGTGTGTGTTACCCAGATGTCCACTTTGGGACCGTCATATTCTTTGCCCTCGAACAGTTCTGGAGCAGCATATGGAGGACTTCCACACCACGTCTTCAACAACTGTCCCCTAGAAAACAGATTACTGAAGCCAAAGTCTGGAGAGAGAGAGAGAGAGGGAGAGAGAGAGAGAGAGAGAGAGAGAGAAAATGAGGGGCTGATGTAAGTTTACAGGTACTATTCCTCCACCCGTCGCTCTCTCCCTTCCTGCCTGTCCGTCTGTCCTGTGATGTCTGATTTTTTTTTGTCCATTTCTGTCTATCTCACTGGTTTCCTGTATACTATCTGTCTCTCCAATTAAGGTTGTGGTCTCCACCCCCCTCATCTCTCCGCCTCCCCGTCTCTCTGACCTGCGATTTTGATGTTAAGGTTGTGGTCCAGCAGGAGGTTCTCGGCCTTCAGATCTCGGTGGACAATGTTTCTGCAGTGGCAGAAGTGGACAGCTGCCACGATCTGTTTAAACTTTCGCCGTGCGTCTTTCTCCGCCATGCGTCCGTGAGCCACCAGGTGATCTGATCACGCACACACACACACACACACACACACACACACACACACACACACACAGAGCACAAGGACATCTTCAATGTCATGGAGCTCATGCTGACTCGCCAGCTAGCTAAGCGTTTATCAGCCACAGGCCTCTGGCTGTGACCCAAACCACTTCACTACTGTATGAAGCAACACGCTACATAAGTGGTGTACAACCTATCCACACTATTCAGAACAGTAGTGTACTGTCTGGGACGAAGCCACAGAGAGGCTGGAACACTCACCGAAAATCTCTCCACCGCTGGCGTACTCCGTTACTAAATAAATCATCCTCTCTGTCTCCATCACCTGGAGTGGAGAAAACACATATTCACAGTTTAATCTCTTTAACACTGGACTCCTTTCTCAGTCAATCTCAAGTCATTCAAGTTCAATTTCTTTAAAAAAAAATCTTTTATATATATATTTTTTCTTATATATCTATATTTTTCTTTTCTGAATTTTCAACACATTTGACACACTCCGACTCGCTACTAGTGGGTGTGAAAAACAGCTTGAAAATGACTGACAACTATGACTGGCCAATGGGGCGAGAGATTAGGAAGGGGGCGGGACCTGGTAGAGGCGAATGATGTGCGGGTGTCGCAGCATCTTCATGATCTGCACCTCCCTGAAGATCTTCTTCAGGTTGTCGTCATCCAGCTGCGTCTTGTCCACGATTTTAATCGCCACCTGAGAGAACAGATCATGCTAACTGCTTTCATACTTTCAACACTTTCAATGTTCACTTCTTTTAGAAAACAAATTAATCATGAAACCTCCAAAAAAAAAAAACATTCAAACGAAAATCTAATCTAATGAAAATCTAATGAAAAGATCAATACTGAACATGACTGAAGTAACTTGCAAAATCTGTAGCAGAGAAGTCACCACAAAACAACTCCTAACACTACGAATCTTCAGGATTACCTAAAAAGTTTGACACTTGCCACTGCCTGCAAGCAGCTCCCGACCTTTTCCCCTATATTTAGCTGTAAACCTAATGACACTCATCAGCACCACTCCATGGCTTTAGGCTTTCATTTTTGTGTCATTTTTTTTTATCTGTTCTGGTTGATTAAATCATTTATCTTTATTTTTGTTTCTTATCTTAAATTGCAAGCAAGGGGAAAATCAATACTGAACAAGGCTGCTGTAAAGCTGACATTTTGTTACAAACCTAACACTCCCTTTGAGCTTACGCTGGCTACGTAGGTGTCTTTTTCTAAATTCTGAAATAAAGTACGATATTTGGAAGGTGCCATAAACACAGCTGATCTCTCAGTCATTATTTTGAACGAATTTAAAAGAAATACAACATGTGGAAAACGCACGACAATAAGACGACAGACCCCTATTCAGGCTGACGTGGTGCTCCCAAACTTCTCTACGAAAAGTCTCCGACTAGTGAACACTAACACTAACAGAAAATTGAATTTCATGACAATATTTTCATGCTAAATCAGGCTAAGAATGTTACCTGATGACCATGAGTGATATCAGTTTTTATTATTAGCACAAGCCGGCATGTGCGCGTTCTCTTTCAGCGTTTTAAGCCACTACAGGCTATCACACTGGCAGGCGTCCAGTAGTGGAGCTGATATCATCACATAGCTTCTGGGATCAACATCTGGACACAAACACACCAGTAAAGCTACGGCACAGATGGAATGTGTGATAAAGGGGGAAAAAAGGAAAGTAAAAGAAAATAAAAGAATGTCGGATTCCCGGCATAAGAACTGTAAGATCGCGTATCGCAGTTTTCCGTAAAACCACCGTATTCTTGTTTCCGACATTAAACAATCAGTTGCGCCAAACTGTTGTCACGGAAAACAAACGGAAAAGGAAAATAAACTGATTTAAAACGAATGTGATGTGACGAAAAAGTGAAACGTGATGTATAATATTTTCCAAAAGGACTATACATTGACTCAGTGAGACTGACATCTACGGCTGGCTAGTTAGTTGATCTAAGCTAGTTGATCTACATTTATAAGGCTCGTGAGATTGTGTGCGATACGACAAGTCATTTCCATGACGCGTTAATTTAAGCCCTCGTTCATGTTTTGCAAGCGAAGCCATTCACGGCTTTATGTTTTGGGCAGCAAACTGCATCAGAGAATGATGTTTTGTTGCTCTGCTCTGATGTCACACAGGAGGCTATTAAGGTCCGTGTAGGATCCAAAACAGGCCAAAAGGAAATGCATGTTACGAGATCCAACACGTTTATTTTCGTCGCTCTTAAAGCGGCAGACACAACATTTTCCATCTGACGTTTAAATCGTCCGACTTGATGCCCATCGCGATAGTTGGAATCTATCTGCAATTCCTGATTCTAGCATTAGTTACTGTGTAGTTACTGCGTAACTAATAACAACTCTAAATGCACGTGCACTTTTAGCTACAGTTAAAACGTACATATAGATTACTATTACTACTATTATTATTCTCATTACTAGGGGCCAAGGACCAAATGTGGACAAGGCAAAGATGGACATATACGTTGAAGATAATAACGACTCAGCACAACGTCGTAGAAACGTGATTCCATGCTCCTCTGATTCTTCGGGTCGTGCCGAGTCCAGCGGATACAACGACGTTAATTTCCATAACTGCCATATTGGATTGTCTGCCATTTTAATTTTTTTGTGCTTCTCCCATAAATTTTGTCCATCACAGAATTTGGATAGCAGCATCATGAGACCAACTCAAAAACAGTTCTTGGGAACAAGTGCTGATGGTCCCAGTATCTTCTGGTCTTCCTCTGTCACTAAGGGGTGGGGCCAGAAAGTGCTATTATTATTATTATTATTATTATTATTATTACTACTACTATTATTATTATTATTGGTATTACTACTACCACCACCGTTACTAGTGCCAACTGAGCAGAGCTCTTTTTAACATCACGTAAATGCAAGTGGGCAGCACACACAGGGTAGCACCATCTGGACATGCTAGCAGTCGAACACCCCTGATTGTGCATGTGGGCGACACACACACACACACACACACACACACACACACACACGGGCTTCCCCAGGACTGTCATAGATGTTCGTGTCTGTGCTGGAGACTTTGGCGTGTGGATCGAGAAAATGTGTGATAACAGACTGGTGGAATAAATGTGTGTGTGTGTGTGTGTGTGTGCCTTCCGTTTTCTATGGAACTGCGTGTCTGTGATGACGTCTTGTCAGAATGTTCAGAGAAACAGCAGCTGATGGAAATGCATGATGAGTGAGTGTAAGAGGACAAGGAGGTGTTATTAGTAGTGTATCTGTGACTGTCTCTCTCTCTCATACACACACACACACACAGTCCAGGATGTTAGATGAAAAGAGCAACATTATGCAAAAACCGATCCCATAAAATCACACACTCAAAACAGCACACACACTGTGTGCCTCAGTGTGTGCGCGCGTGTGTGTGTGTGTGTGGTCAGAGTTCATGATGACATACCCAGTTTCCAGTGTGTCATTCTCACGCGTGTAAAGTTGCGAGTGCAGACCTGCTGACAGGTCAAAGAATGAAGCTGATGCTAATGCTGTAACAGGTGTTACACTCTGTGCATGTGTGTGTGTGTGTGTGTGTGTGTGTGTGTGTGTGTGTTCATGCGTGCGTGCGTATGTGTGTGTGTTTTACCTTGTTAGACCCATGTTCTCAAAAACACTACTGCAGTTTTCCATTCATCAGCGTACTGCTTTCTTTAATTTCCTTATTTTACAGGTTTCTAAGGATGTGCAGCTACTATACAGTCAAATTCAAAAGTATTGGCACCTTTGGTAAAGACAGGCTTAAAAAAAGAAAAGGAAAGAAAGGTTATGGAACAAAAGTTATTACAAATAAAGTATAAACGGGACCATGCTTCAGTTTTCTCATAAACGTCAGGTCGGTTCAACACCTTACAGGTCAGTGTGTGGCTCTTTTCTTTCAAACACTCGCTTGGACTCAGGAAGAACGTCGTGATCGGTGTTTTAGCCGTATCAGGGACAGGACCGAAGGTTGGGAGCCGCTGCTCAAATGGTGCGCGTCCGCTTGCAAATCTTTCTTCCACATGCTGCTGCTGCGCCTCTTTCATCTCGCCGCCGGTGGGCATTTTCTAAGAGGCTGGTTATGCTTCGTCGTTAGGGAAATCGAACACGGCTTCCCCGTCACGTCCAATAAGCGGTGGTCAGGGACGCGGTCTCGTCACTTGAAGATGGAGCAGGAACTTAAAAGAAGTTCACCTCACATCGTTGACAAATCAGGAACTCTTCTTGTGAATGTAGCCTTAACGCCGTCAAACCATATCGCACAACCTGACATTCTGTTCTTTTATCAAAAAGGTGTGTATGTGTTTGGTTATGTTGGTGTTTCGGAAACTTCCTCTGTACTATGAATAATCTCATCGCGTAAGCAGTGATGTAATGGTTTCTTCACCCTGTACAGTGCAGTGTACGTTGTTGCATGTCATTTGTAATCGTGAGTCATGTGACCTGATTCTTGTGGTACTCATCAATCAGAAACATCAGACGAGCGTGTCTACGGGCGCTAAGATGAGCCAAAGAACAGAGCTTCAGTGCTGCAGAGATGCAAAGTGTTCTGGAGAGTTCGACTTACCCAAAAAAAAGTAAACAAACAGTGGCTGCATTAGCCAAATCGTTTTAAAATATAACATCTGGTAATATATTGAGCGCATCTCTGTCATCCTCGTGCTCGAGTGATTATGATTTCTACGCACACTTGGTAAAGTTTTTTGTTTTTTTTTTTTTTACTTTTTTACAAGTATCAGTTTCACTCCGATTTATAAGTGTGAAAGCGTGCGGCTCTCTGAATCACAGGCAAAATTAAAAAAAAAATCTAAATAATAAAAGTTTTAATAAAAATATTTTTAGACACTCATCCATCATGTCAAGAATGCCAGAAATATTAATTCAGAAATATAAACTCTTAATTCACGGGAAAAATGACTGAAGGATAAAGGGATATAGGGAGGACATTATCAAACCACTGACAGTGACGACAGACATTTTTTTTTTAAATACAAATTTAAAAAATCCACAAAGTAGTTAAGAGATGGAATAAACTCGTATTTGAGTTCATTCAACCAAACACAGGTTCAGAGGTCAAAAGTTTTCAGTTAGGATTAATTTTTCATTTCACCTGATCCGATCTCTCTCTGTCTTGAAATTACAACACAAAAGGAGAAAAAAAAAGAAAGGAAAAAAACAAAAAAAAAAACTCCCACAGGTTTCCTGGGTCACTCGGGGATTCTGGGGCAGTTACGTCTTATTATGTTGTAATACATTTAACTCTACAGATGAGAGGAACTGTGCGGCACCTTCAGCGAGAACGTGCAGACTGGATTTGCCGGAGATTAGACTGTCTAAACGAGTGCATGACGTCTCCGTCTGCATTCGTGGAGAACCAGACCGAGCGGAGCGGGCATGACGGAAACCGCTAGCTGTTACGCAAGGTGTCATTAAGATGTTATTAGCGAGGACTTTGGAAGTAATGAGTGTTTAAGAGGCTGGTATTAAAAGAGAAGTGTGAAACACGTGCGTGCGTTTAACATTCGGCGTCGGATGTTGAGAGATGAAACCGCAGCTTGGATTTTTTTTCTTTCTTTCTCTGGTTTCCGTATCACTCGAATGGAAATCCCGAGAATCTGTTCACTTTCAGATGCAGCAGAGATGTGTGTGTGTGTGTGTGTGTGTGTGTGTGTGTGTGTGGGACGCACAGTTACGCAACCCAGAGAACACAGAACGCATATTATAGGTGAAAGTGAATGAACTCGATGCTCTGTAGCTAAAGCCCTGTGGCGCTGCAGTATTGTTTGCACACAGACTAAGCCTCGTCTTTAAGTGCTATTAGAGCAAACAAATGAAAACAGGACACGCTGAATCATTTTAAATCAACAGAAAGCAGACTTCATACAACGGTGTTCTTTCACAATAAGAGTAGGCGTTACGACAACGCAAAAAGACAGCGATCTGGACGGCCATCGCGATTAACGATCAAACGATGCTCTGCGAACACATCACCAGGAGGAACGACAGCATCTTAACGCAACACAACTAACTTGATCAAACGTCTATACGATGTTTAACAGACACTGCGAGGGCACAAAGCAAGTATCAGCGAGCTAGGTCATTAACGACGAGCACAAAGTGCTGAGATCATGCAGAGAAACTGTAGTGTGCGTGAGAGCAGTTCACTTCAGCGAGCACTGAGACAGGCTACGTTCGTTTTTAAAGACCACACTCGCTGATACTGCTGTACACGCGCTCAAGGTGGCCGGCTTCACGCTCTCTTTGAAACGCAATAATGTTTCCTAACTTTACAGACTGACGAATACAAAGAACCGTTTACTCAATCTGAAAAAAATGGTTTCGATGCCTTTTTATAAACACTTCAATGGTTTAAAAAAAATTGTAGATAGCAGCAGATAGCTGACTGGACATTTCAACGTTACGTCTTTGTTAAAGTTATATCAGTTGGCAATTTTTTTGTGACGGATCAGTTGCTGTGTTGCGTCTAATCCGCAGTTACAGTTTACTAAAACCCGAAATATCGTAATACGCATCAAACAATTGTAATTCAATCACGATCAGGAATTTCACTTCCTCGGTTATTTAAACATAATATCAGTGAGCTTAGTTAAAGTGTTTTTGTTTCATTATTGTTCATTAGTGTTTACGTGAAGGCTGCTGTTCTTTTACGAGTTTACGCAGATTACTGACATATGACATATGCTCCTACTGGTGATCTTTTTAACACGTGCGAGACGTGACGTTCGGAGAGTCCAAAATCTGACCGCCGACTTCTCAGAGATGTGCACATGTGAAGACGGTCCTGAGGGCTGCTTCCGGAAAGGGACAGAATAAGATTCATCGCATACTGATGCATTTTGAATGAAGGCTGTAAACTGTCCGCTGATCTTTAAATCTCTGCAGCTGATTTACGATGTTTGCTATTAAATTGATTTTTAATTTGACTCAATTAACTGCCTTTTAACTGGCAACACAACTCGCCTTTTACTGTCATGCAGTTTAAACGCACATACAACACAAACTCGTGCTTAAAACCGTAATAAAATAAAGCTAATATAACATCTGAGGCATTTTAGCCCAGTGTTTATAGAGAGTTTGCCAAGGAACTTCTACGGAAGCACTTTTTTGGAATATTTTTAGAAAATTCATCAGATTCAACTTTTTGAGAGAGGCTGCAAGTTAAAAGACCCTCAAAACTATAACGAGTCCGAGCAAAACTGAAAACTATGCAGAATAAACAACAGCTACTCAACAGAAATTTGATTATAATTTTGATTTCTCTCTCAGAGGCTCAGAAACATCAGTGCATCCTTTAATTTAAAAACCATACCGAAGCGAACAAACCCTGATCATTCCAGGAAAACCTAGCATTAACCCAAAGACCAGAAATTAGCCCTAATGTTCAGCAAACCCATGACAGAAGCTCCAAACAAACAAACAAACAAATGAAACACACCCTCAGGTGACGTCGTTCCAGGTAAATCCAGCGAAGGTTTAATTTTCCAGACACTCGGTAATTATGACCATTGGTGTGGTTCTTGGTAATCCGCTGAAACTTCTATTTTCGATACGGTAAACAAACAGGTGGACCTGAACAACCTGAAATCCAACGACGCTTTGTTTCACCAGACAATGAGATCGTTTTCAGACTTGAGCTCGTCTCCAGACTCGGGTCATCTGTCCCAGAGAGTTCGGAGTGGTCCAGAAAACCGACCTTTGGTCCCCTTCAAAACGCTTTACCCAAAAACGGCTTGACACGTTACTTCCTGTTACAAGTACTACGATTGGTTGTTGTGGTCAGCGGAGTACACGGAACGCTTACCGCCTTATGGAGCGAAGAAGGAATTCAAACGCAAACAGACAACTCGGAATTGGTTTTATATACCAGCTCGCTTTGGTGGTAATGGGGCTTGCAATGAGAACGCTGTGAAAAAGTCTGCAAGGCAAACAATCTTCCTGATAAGAGAGCAGCCTCCTCGATTGCAGGTCTTCCTGCAAGATTATACTCTAAGCATCCAAACAGTACTGTTCTTCATCACTTGGTTGTTCATACCACAGGGAAGTAACGGACGAACCGAGTGCCTATCGTTTAGCAAACGTGGTGCACAAAAGTGACGCGTGATATTTCGCAGTGGAGCCACGGTTCAGGAGGAATTCCTCGATGTGGAAGCAAAACTGGGAGTTATGAGCCTCGCTCCCAAACAAGCCCAGAATCTGTCCCGGTTGCATACTCAGGTATCCGGGACAAGTGTGAAAACACCACAAAATTACGATTAGATCTGCTTCTGCTTCTAAATAATCCTTTATCCAGTCACTGGCTACTGAGGTGGCTCTGAGGAACAATAGCATGCAAATTTCTTTCCTCCTTAAGGAAAGGAATCAAGTCGATATGATCAAATCGATATTAAAAAATCCAAAAGACCATCCGTTATCCTGATTTTGTGAATACAGTTGGATCTGAACAACAGGAACTGAGACTTTTATTCTTTAGATGTCTATTTCATATTCATTTTTGGTTAGGAAGTGGAGGGAGCAAGACTGTGGGCAGAACTGAAACCAAACGAAGAGCAAAACAAAAAGCAAAACCTGACACACCAAACAAAGAAGAGAACCTGTCAGAGACCAAAAGATGAGCAGAACCTAGCGGAGACCAAACGAAGGGCAAAACAAGAAGCAAAACCAAGAAGACCAAAAGAAGAGCAGAGCCTGAAAAGATCAAGACAAAGTGCAGAACCTGGCGGGGACCAAACGAAGTTCAGAACTTGAACACGTAGCTTCTAGGGGCCCGTCGTGGCCTAATGGTTAGAGAGTCGGACTTGTAACCGGAAGGTGAACCTGAAGGTCGTGGGTTCGAGTCTCGGGTCCAGGGATTGTAGGTGGGGGAGTGAATGACCAGCGCTCTCTTCCACTCTCAAAACCACGACTGAGGTGAGGCCCTTGAGCAAGGCACCGATCCCCCAACTGCTCCGGGTGCACACTTGGATGGGTTAAATGCAGAGCACAAATTCCGTGTATGGGTCACCTTCACTTCTAAAGCTAACTAGTTAAACCTGGTGGACACTGAACAAAGCATGAGACCTGGTGCAGAGCAAACAGAAGAGAATCTAACAGAAACCAAACGAAGAGTAAAGAGAACCTGATGGAGAGCAAAGCCGATTCTTCATAATCTCTATACACGTTTAATGACAGATTGTATGAGACAGCGTACGATGAAACCGCATTTATACGTTTTTTTACCCCAGACACACAGTAAATGGAAACTAATCGCAGGTAGGAGCTGAAGTTGTGAGCGGGGAATCGAAGATACGTTGCGCCACACGCCATAAGACTGTTCCGAGGAAGCCTTCGGGAAGATCGTTTGGATTTGTCGCTTTATGGCTTCATAACTAAACTGCACAGAAATGAGAAAATCTGAATTGAAACGCCGCACATCGCTGGAATCACGGCTCCGTGGAAAGCGAGCTGTCGGCTTTGTTTGCGTGAACGTCGGCTGTCACCGGTGATCCCTCGGAGCGGCTCCATTTCAGATTCGATGAGAAAACGAGTTGCACGAATCAGCTGTTTTCACACCGGCGATCCCTCAGATGCGCTGATCTTTCTTAGCACGGACTGTGCCAGCTGCGTGTCTGCCCACCAGACGCCCACACTATGCAAAAACCGTACACGCAGTAAGAAAAAGAAAAGAGGAAAAAAAAAGGAAGAAAGAAAGAGGAGAGGAGATATGCAATGACACAAAGAGGCACAGGATCACAATCTCAGGATTAAATGGTGAGACTAATGCGTTTGGTGCAGTATACAGAATACAAGTGCACCTCAAACACACACACACACACACACACACACACACACACACACACCACTGAGCCCATGCAAACACACTCCCACATCTTCATCACCATCTTCTTCATCATCATCACCACTACTTCTAACACTTATTAAAGTGTACTGTTAAAGAAAGCAGATTTTTGCCCATAACTGAGCTGTTAAATGCGTAATGCTTCTCAAATCTCTACATTTCCTAACAGGTTTAAAAAATTTCAGACATAATTCAACTCAAAACACATTTATCTTGCTCAAATATGTGCTCATCGAGGCTAATTAAACAACTTCAGCTAGTTACCTCCAGATAAGTTAACATTAGCTCATTATGCTAAAGAAGGAATAGTGCTCAGACTGTCATTCTGGACCACTGTTATTTAGTCACATTATTATACATTATATTACATTATATCAATAAGGACCTCACATTAAAGTTATGCTGTTGTTTAGAGACATTTCTGCGTTATTAGTGGCGCTGACACACACACACACTGCTGATACCGTTACTTGGCGCTGGCTACAGGCTAAATGCTGCCTAGCGCTTTCTTTATCACTTCGTCCGTCCTGAAACCGACATGTCAACCGGGACAATACTCTAAATTACAAGAAATTATGGTAAATAAGTAATTAAACAATTACCACTGGAATAAATACACAGTGAGCTAAACGTGAGAAAAAGGCTACGAGTGAGCTAACTAGCTGTAGCATAGCATAGCATAGCATAGAGAGCGCTACACAACAACACAGACCCGAGCCAGCAAGGCCCATTGGCTGGATCCCAAACAGCTCCTTATTGGACATATAGCGCACTACGTACAGCGCAGCACGGCGTTATGGTCATACCCTCTGTAGTGCGCCTATAGAGGGAGATTCAGCGCCGTTTGGGATGCGGACATTAATCTCAGCCTAGCGCTTTTCCGACAGCGGCGAAATAAAACGAGATACAGAGATGACAGCTCGGAAAGGGTGACGGTTAGTCCGGTAAGAGCGTCGCCTCACCTTGGCTTTGGTGATGACGTGCGTGGCGAGTTTGACGACGGCGAAATTGCCCTTGCCGATGGTCCGCTCCAGCTCGTAGTAGCCCACTCGAGCTGGGGGCGGCCTGCCGACCGCGGGGTGCCCGGGGTTGGCCATACAGGCCGCGGTCTGTCCGGCTCGGCTCTGGTGCTGAGCCGGTGGTGCTCGGTTCGGGGCGCCCATGCCCGCGGTCGGTCGGGCCGAGTGCGAAATCGCGGCCGCGGCGGACGCAGCAACAGCAGCTCCGCTTGGCACGGCCGCCATCTTCTTTCGCCTCTCTCTCTCTCTCTCTCTCTCTCTCTCGTTCTCGCTCTCTCTCTGCGGGAAACGACTACGGAGCAGCGTTGCGGCGGCGCGCGGCGCTAAACACGCCCCCTCCGTGCGTCACTCGGCTACATCTCCCCGCCCCCATCGTGCGTCACTTCACACAGACCTCACCACCCCCCCTTCTTTTTTTTTCCTCTGCCACCCCCCCCCCTCCACAAGCGCCCTCTCTTGAAGATGTCGCTATAGCAACGGTTAGCGTAAACGATGACTTCATTTCCCTCCTCCTCCTCTACCCCCCTCCCTCCACCGCCACTACTTCTTTTTTTTTCTCTCCACCGCCACTACTCCACTCCGCGCGCGTGGATTCTAGTCGCTATGGCGACCGAAACGAAACTGCGTTAGTGTGCGTGCGCGCGCACGAGTGGGTGGTGCGTGCATTTCGACCCGCGTCTTATAAAAAAAAGAAATCAAGAAAATAAAGAAATAAAAAAAAGCGCGGGAAATATATGAAATTTGTGTCTCTGAGGGAAAAACTATTGCCATGACAACGAGAAAGTCCTTGCTTTCTAGGTTATATAGAGCTCTCTGCCTCACGAGTTCTCACACACGAGCGCGCGCGCGCGCGTCTTCAGCACACAGGCGCAAGCCACCGTTAAACACCATTAAACAACACTATTAAACACTATTAAACACCGTTAAACACTAATAACTACCATTAAACACCATTAAACAACACTATTAAACACTATTAAACACTAATAACTACCATTAAACACCATTAAACAACACTATTAAACTATTAAACACTAATAACTACCATTAAACACCATTAAACAACACTATTAAACACTATTAAACACCATTAAACACTAATAACTACCATTAATCACCATTAAACAACACTATTAAACACTATTAAACACCGTTAAACACTAATAAATACCATTAAACACCATTAAACAACAATATTAAACACTAATAGCTACCATTAAACGCCATTAAACAGCATTAAACATCCTTAAACACTAATAAACACTAATAAACACTAATAAACACCATTACACAACACCATTAAACACTAATAAACACAATTAAACACTAATAAATACCATTAAACACCATTAAACAACACCATTAAACTCTAATAAACACCATTAAGCACTAATAAACACCATTAAACACCAATAAACAACACCATTAAACACTAATAAACACTAATAAACACAATTAAACATCATTAAACAACACCATTAAACACCATTAAGCACTAATAAACACCATTATACAACATTAAACAACTCCATTAAGCACTAATAAACACCATTAAACACTAATAAACATCATTAAACGACACCATTAAACACCATTAAGCACTAATAAACACCATTAAACACCATTGGGAAATGGGAATGGGAACAGATCACTGCAGACACATTGTGAAGTACATGAAAAAAAATTATTATTATTATTATTATTATTATTATTATTATTATTATTATTTGCCCCCTTAACCTGTAGAGTCCTCCATTTTGTCCCTGCAGTTTAGGCACTGGTGCAAGTTCACCAGCTTTGCAAATGCAATTCAGCTTTCCAAAGCTAATTTACAATATTAAATCCATTTAAATAATTTAAAAAGTTTGGGGTGGTACATGGTCCAGGATCCCCAGTTCAATCCTGAGCTCAGGCATGGAGCTTCATGTTCTTCCTGTGTCCATGTGGATTTCTCAGGGTTCTCTGGTTTCCTCCCACCTCCCAATAACATGCGTGTTCAGGATGTATTCCCACTTCGCCCCCAATATTCCCGGGATACAGTGCTTAATGAAGATGATCATGTTGATGGGTCCAGGAGTGAATTCCTCATGACAGTTGTCATTATCTACTGAGTGGAAATTTCTGTTTTCCTGCTCTTTAAAGGTCAAATTGTGGAGCAGGAAAGGTCAAGGGGCAAAGGTCTAACCAACGTACCTTGCTAGAAACTCGAAACACATGTATATATGTATATATATATGTATATACATATGTGTGTGTGTGTGTGTGTGTGTGTGTGTGTGCGTGTGCATGTATATGTCATATTTGCATTTTAACAAATGCATGAATGTCATTTTAAACCATACGCATAATTAATGGAGAATAAATCATTGTTTAATATGCTTTTAATATCCATAAATCCAATAAAACTTGCCTAAGAACAGCTCTACACCTTTGTCCTCATTAAAAATGCCAGGATCTATGAATATGCATGATATGCAAAGTAGGAACATCTGCAAAATAGGAACGATCCCATCTCTAATAGCTTAATAGCAATATTCATTTACTTTCACATGCTAATTTTTACACATGATCCAGATGATACAGTATATCTTCATATGTGATCATATACATATACATATATAGATCGTATACATAGTTTACAGACATCACATGATGGTGAAATGCACCTTCACATGTGTGTTTTTTTTTCAAGTTATTCACATAATCACATGTGAGTGCATGCGGTTTTCGCATAAGTGACAGCAGAAATGTTAATGACTGGTTAAATAATTCATCATTTCTGTTCTATTGTCACTTGTATGTGAAGATCAGCGTTATCTGATGCTCTGATGCTCTCCATTTGTTTATGCATCACTAGAGCATTCGGCTATGACTCACTCACACCGTTCATTCATTTCATACATGTAGTGATTTATGTTTAGTAATTGGGTATTTAATATTCAGTGCATAATAAACTCATTCATTCTCACTGTAAGGTGTGAAAACATGTTGAGGGCACAAGCCAAGGAGGATGCTCTGAAACAGGGAAAAAAAAAGGCTGTATCTCTAATTACAACTTGCGTCAATAAAAGTAAAATAGTGCCCTATGTAGGTGATAACATTTCTAGTGCGCTATGTAGGGAGTAGAAATAAACATTTACAGTGCACATGTTGAGCCATTATAAATTATAATGCACTAAGTAGGGGCCAAAATGCTTTATAAGCATCAGGATATGTCTCATATATGTGGTGAGCACATTGGCCTGGCACCTGTGTGCATTGAGTTTGCATGTTTGCCCAGTGCTTTGGGGGTTTCCTCCAGGTACTCCAGTTTCCTCCCCCAGTTCAAAGACATGCATTGGAGGCTGATAGGCATTTCCAAATTGTCCATAGTGTGTGAATGGGCGTGTGAGAGTGTATGATTGTGCCCTTTGATGAGTTGGCACCCCATCCAGGGTGTCCCCCGTCTTGTGCCCCAAGTCCCCTGGGAGAGACTCCAGGCTCCCTGCAACGCTGTGTGGGAAAAGCAGTATGGAAAATAGATGGATGGATGGATGGATGGGTGGATGATGTAGCCTAAAAACATTGATGCTGTAAAATAATAAAGAATAATAAAAACAGATCAGTGCTGCGGTGTCTTAAATTCTTTGAAAGCTTACTTCACTACTTAAGGGGTTATAATCGCTCTAATGGAAAATACTTGCGTAATTGTACTTTGTTACTATACTTAAGTATTATTTTTGGAAGATTTGTACTTTACGCAAGTATTATCAAACTTGTATACCTGTATTCTTACTTAAGTAAAATTAAAGAGAATAACAAATATAGTTTTTACTCCTGACTTTGGTTTTAAGCATCAAAACTGAAACACCTTCAGAAAAAAAAAAAAAAAGACTATCTTTTTCCTATTTCTTCATTTTTTTCTTAGCATGTCTTTTGCTGGATTTAGTGATACATACAGGATGCCTCCGAAATTTGGCATTAAATCTAATTAAGTGTGTTAGGACAAGTTAAAGTTGGGTAAATTAGCTAGTCACGTTTCGTAAATTAGCTAGCTAGTTACATTTTGTAAATAAATTGGTTTGTTAAATAAGCTAGCTAGTCAGGTTGCCTCGACCAGCTGATGTACCTCAACATTAACTCCATAAAGATTATTAAATATTAATCAACCAGCAAGTCACATTAAGGTTTATTTGTCGGTAAGAGCAGAATATTTCACTCATAAATAATTGTTTAGTGAACTAGCTAGTCATGCAGGATTGGACAAAAATGTTTACTTTTGACTCTTTAATACTTGTGTATGTTTAAATGTAGATATTTTTTGACTTTCACTCGAGTGGATTGTTGGCGCCATACATCTTCTCTTGACACAGTGGCCATTTTATTTATTTATTTATTTTTACTTAAGTATAGTTTTTAATGTACTTTTTTCCACCCATGCTAATGCTAAGCGTTTATATCACAGCAAACCTGCAAACGTCGAATGAACCGCGGCGCTACATGCAGTGGAGATTAATGAGGAAATACCGACATCTAGTGGCCGAACAGAGGAACTGCAACTCTCGCTCTGTTACAGTCAGTTATTTATGAGAATCTCTTTTCCACAAGGTGCAATAAAACACACCACAGTGTGAATCTGCAAGAGTTTATTAACTGAAAAACAAGAAACAAATGCTAGTTTGTACAAGTGTTAGAGTGGTCTAGATGGTTACAAAAAAACCAATAATAATATTAGAAAAGAATCAGGAAGTAATACAAAAGACAATCACTAATTATGTGAATATCACTGTGATCAATAAAGAATTTAAAAAAATAATAATATTAGTATAATATTATAGAATTTACAATAAAAAAGAGAATAATAATAATAATGTATTCTATCTAATTAAATGAACTTTTATTAACTGAGCTAAAAAAAAGGTTTGGCTTAAAGAGATGTGAATAAGAAGAATGGTAATATATATTAGTATTAGTATTAGTATTATTACAACACCTTT
>CM074958.1:2516781-2530629 GCA_037577455.1 Pangasius macronema | reverse complement strand
ATTCTGTTCTAACCCCTTACTGACTCTCTAAATGAATCATTATTGTATTGATCTAACCCCTTACTGACTCTCTAAATGAATCATTATTGTATTGATCTAACGCTGTACTGACTCTCTAATTGAATCATTATGATAGATTTAATTTCTTATTGACTCTCTAAAAGAATAATTATAATTCTGGCATGATTCCATATTGACTCTCTCATTGATTTCTAATTCATAGTACTGATCTACCTAATATCCAACCCCGTAATAAATCTGTAAATTACTTCTTGCAATTCTAAACTGATTCATTATTGGCTTTCCAAATGAATCCTTAGTTCTGGTTTTGGTTTGACTGCGTACTTGAAACGTTGCTTTTCTTCTTTCTTGCTTTATTAATCTTTCTCCATCTGTACAGTAGCTATTTAAAGAATCATCATTCCTTAGTTGTTTGGTGACCTTGCAAATGGCAATGTTGCAGCCATGATTAGTGCACGACTTAATGTGTAGTTTTGTTAACTTTGTGCCTCTCTCTCTCTCTCTCTCTCTCTCTCTCTCTCTCTCTCAGACGGAGGGGGTCCGTGTGTCGGTGGAGCTGCTGTCAGAGAGCACTAAGAGCCCCGTGTTGTTTGTAGTGAGGCAGAAACAGGCCGTGCTCTCTTTCCAAGTTCCACTCATCCTGCGAGGCCTGTGAGTGTCCTGTCGCCTAGTGACCTCTGACCTTTCTTCTTATCACCACATATAGAACTGGTCCTCTTTCACTGATCTTAGGCATTTTAATATAAATATCCTCTTGACACACTTCAGGAACCGAAGCTTTCATCATAGTTTCTCACAGAATTTAGCAAGAGTAGGCAAAAAAACACCAAAGGAGAAGTTTAAAAGGTTACAAAAAAAAAAGCTGATGACGACAAGTGCACTGATTTACTGTTTCAGAAGATATCACGAGGAGGTTACAGCAACGGCCAAACAAGAAGTTTCACAAGAAAAAAAAAAAAACATAATGCACTTTTGCAGAAGGGTTTTCTCAGCCACACAACACACTTGTGCTGAGGCCATGGCTTCAGAACAAAATCGACTGTTGCACCTTTAAGCTATAAAGCCTAAGCCATAAAAGACTTGATACTGGCCCATGTCCTTGTTGCTTCACACACATCTGGTCAAGAAATTACTCAGTGGACTCCATAGAGTATTTACTGGTATAAAATATCAATTCTTATGAAGTGTACTATAAGTGTAGTCTGTATAAATCTAATGGCACCTAAGTCACGTGATGTCTATTGATCTTAAATATTGGTTTGTGTTGTGTTTATCTTTTAAAGTGAGAATAAATGAGATTAATATTTCATGAGGACATTCCCTGATAAAACCAGTTACAGGCTCGACTCGATGACTGAGACGGCTTAAACGACTAAGACTCCCAAAGTCCTTATAACAGATAAACAGATTGAACCAAAAATCTAAACAAACACATGCACATACTTTCTTGTTCGTCCAGTATTTCAGGATTAGTTAATCACGTGGCATTATCAGCCTGTGCCTGTCGGCTGTAAAGAATTGTGAAGCATTCAGTTCCGTATTTACACACACACACACACACACACACACACCGAAGTGCACGTGGTTAACCTGTTGTCCGGATCACAAGTTTCAGTTCCTCTGTGTGCTCTGGTTCAGATTATGGAGAATAAACTGCGTCACATGATCACCGAGTGTATTAGACATTCACCGAGTACGAGCGCATTTATGAGTTAGGACACTTTAGGAAACTTAGAGGCACTTTTGGGCATATTGGGGCACTTAAGTCTTTGAGGATCATTTTGGGATCTTTAGACACCCACACTAGCCGTGAACTACACAAAACACGATGAAATCCCGTGAACCTATTGGAATACCGTGAGTCTCGTGAATCACAAAGACACCGAGACTTTAGGGCGATTGCATTACATTAGGGCACTTGAATAATCTTACAGCAGTTAGAGCGGTATGTGTTGCATTAGGGAGCTTTACGGCACTTGGAGCAGTTTTGGGGGTGGGGCTGTGGTGGACTTTAGGGCACTCTGGTAGTCTTGAGGCACTTGGAGCAGTTTGTGCTGATATGGGGAACTTTCTGGCACTTGGATAGCCTGGAGGACATTAGGCAACTTGGTAACCTTAGAGAAGTCTGTGCTGATTTGGGAGGCTTTAGGGCACCTGGAGCAAATTGCTCCAGGGTTCATTTGGGTTCACAAAGTGGTCTTTAGGGCATTTAATTTTGAGAAACGTAATAGCAGTTCGGTGGCCTTGAGGGCACTTCGGGACGCTTTGATGACCTTAAGATACTTAAGACTGTCTCTCTTGCTTAACTTCTATCTGTGCAGTTACCAGAGGAAGTACCAGTATACGCAGGTGGGCCGAACTCTGTGCCAGCCCCCAACACTCGCACTCTCCGAGACCCAGTTCTTCTACGTGGACGTGTCCACTTTGTCCGCCTCCAGCATCCAGTACCAGCTGCGGGTCAGCCGGGTAGAAAGCTTCACGCTGCAGTGAGTCTCACCATCATCATCATCCACACTCCCACACTATAAAGGGATAAGGGTAAACAAGGATAAATCCCTTGTTTACTTATTACTTTAGAGGCTCTTTAGAGAGCTTTGGGTTTATTTTTCTGGTACATTTTTGGGGTGATTTGGGATACACTGGGGTACTTTAGGGTATCACTTTATAGCATCCCTTGAGATACTTCCTTGGGTGCTTTGTGGTACTTTAAGGCTGGTTGGAGCATTTACGGGCGGGCATTTTTTTAGTTGCTTTGGGTCACTTTATCGTTTTGGGGACACTTACTTAGGGGTTGTTCGAGATACTCTGAGGTACTTTTTTTTAATAACCATGTGAGGAACAATTTTAAACCACTTTGAGTTTCTTTGTTGTACTTTTTGGTAGCCTGTTGGGGGCACTTTAGGTGACTAAAACACCCTGTTGGGGTTCCTTGGGACCATGTAAGGGCAGGTATATCTAGGGGCCTTTGGGTCACTTTGGTGTTTAAGGGACACTTTATGTTTGGTTATTGAACGTTGGGGCGCTTTATTGAGGTGCATTAAGGCATTACTCTGTGGTAATTTGGGGTACATTAGGGCACTTGCATGATCTTTAGGACCCTGTAGAGCTGTAGAGTTAATGGGATGGCTTAAGGGTACTTCTGGGCTTTTCCATGTTATTGTATATACATATGGCTGTTGATGGAGGCCTTGTTTTCATCTCCATCACTATCCATCAGCTTGTATTGCCATCATCCTCCTCTTCCTCTTCTTCCTCTTCATATTTAAATGTGGCTTCCTGGTCTAGAATATATATATATATATATCTCACGTCCCAACACTTTCTGATGATCCCGTTGTCCTTAATGATATTGAAATTGTGTTTGCCGTCCTCGCTGCGCTTGTTGTCCAAGTCCGTTTGACGTTATAATGACCTCATCCCCATAGTCATCTGGGCGTAATGAAACAGAAAAACAAACAAGTCCTGTTTATTCTTCAAGTCGAAGTTGCGTTGAGGCAGAGTTGGGGTCCAAACATTTGTCACACTCACTGTCTCTTACACACTTTTATTTTAGATAAAGTCAAAGCAGCCTGTTTGGTTTTCTTGCTCAGCCCTTAGTGTGTTCTTGGAGGGGAAGTGAAAGTGTAATCCACTGTGAACTTTATTCACTTTGGGGCATTTTAGCCTGTTCCCCATTAGGCCTTCTTGTCATTTGGGATTTGGGCAACTTTGGGCACTTTGGAGTTTTGTAAATCACTTAGCAGTTCTCCTTTAAGGCACTTTGAGACTCGGTCGTGTTGGATCACGTGTGCTGATATGCGGGTTACTTTGGGGACCCCTAAGGCACTTTAGCCTGCAAAAGAGTTATTTTGGGCACTTCTGGACAATTTGGGGTGTCGTAGCACACGTTGAAGCATAATATTGCACAATTGGGCCCTACGTAGCATTTTTGTGCATTGTAAGGTGCTACACTCGGCCCTTTTTGGACTCTGAGGCACTACGAAGTTTGGAATATTTTAGCTATCTGGCACTTTGGGGCATCCAGGTCACTTGGCACCATAAGGACCTTTAGGGCACTTTGGGGTTTGTAGGCACTGTAAGGTCGTTTAGGACATTCACTAGGCTGAAAATCCTGGTAATCCCGTGAAAACCTCGGAGATCCGGTGATCGTGACATTCCTGGAAATCCCGTGAAACCTCGTTGTTTTTTATGTCTTATGTCAGTTTATGATTGTTCAATGCTTGGATTCTTATCACTCGCTAATCATTAGACGCTATTAACTTAACTTGTTTCACATTAGCCTTTGTGAAACGTGGTGATGTGTCCACCCAGTTATTATTGAGCAAGTGTGTGTGTGTGTGTGCGTGCGTGCGTGTGTGCGTGAGAACAGCAACAAAGGAAATTTTTGAGCTTTGAAAGAATGAGCTGAGAAAATGTAAAAGCCCTTTATTTCATAACAGTTGTAGAACAGCAATGTCCACATACACTTCACTGTGTGTGTTTGTGTGTGTGTTTGTGTGTGTGTGTGTGTGTGTGTGTGTGTGTGTGTGTGTTGCGTAAGAGAGAACTGAGACAAACATAGACAGAGTGCTTTCTAAGGAAAAACAGCTGATATTTCACGAGTTGCTCTGTTTATTACGGTAATTACCCATCAGTTCTGGACCCGATTCTGGAACTGACTCTTTGTTGCAGACTGTCATATGCAGCAGTAAAATCTGTTATGACTGGAATTGTGTACACACCCATACCCAAACACACCCACACACACACACACACACACACACGTCACGGGTTATGAAGTTCTTTATGAAGCCCAAACAAAAGCAGATGTACCTTGAATGTAAACAGAGCACTTCGTGGCATGGAGTTTAGCGAGTTGGATCGGTTAAACATGCCGCTTTCACCCGAAGCGGGCATGACTGCCATTTGTAAACATGTCAGTAACATGGAATCGTGATGTTTTCTAATAGAAATTCAACTTTTTATACTTTGGTGTTGTTACATTGGTTGAACATTCTCCCAAGCTCAAATGCTATGACATTAGGAAGCTTTAAACACAGACGAATCATGCGTACTGATAACAAGCTACTGTCTCAGCGAACACGCCGCTGCGGCTGCTGTAGAGTAAGACCCGCCTCCGGGGGTGGGACTTATACGGTGCCTAGATGTGGATAATCATGAATTTATGCCTAGATGTGGATCATTTCCCATGTGATGAACTATGAAATTAAAATGGGAATATCGCTGAAACTTTTTTTATTTATTTAAAATAGTTTATATAGAAAACAAGACTCCGGTACTTCTCTTGTCGAAGGTGAGGAGACACACATACTCGCAAGACGACCTGACATTTTAGTTATTATTGTGAGACATAATCTAGAAACTTCAGATGCTTCTCAGAATGAAAAAGTGAGCAAAGAATTAATTTCCTCTATTTATCCTTTGTGTTTTGTTTGTTTGTTTTTGTGTTTTTTTCAGTTTTTCAAATATGAGTTTCCAGATGGAGTGGACACGGTCATCGTGAAAGTAAACTCAGAAAAGAACTTCCCCTGCTCCGTCATGTCTATTCAGGACATCCAGGTCTCTCACTCACTCACTCACTCACTCACACACACACACACACACACACACACACACACACACACACTTCACATGAACTTCCGTCATTTTGTTTCCCTTCCTCTTAATTCTCTTTGCACCTCTGTGAGTGTGTGTGAGTGTGTGTGAGTGTGTGTGAGTGATCTGTCTAATCTGTCTAGACATCTGTCTAATCTAGATCTAGATCTAATCTATCTTGTCTAATCTAGACTCAGTAATGCTAAATAATTCTAATCCTAAATCAGTAGCCTTAACTCATAATCTGCAATGCTGTGTAGGTTCCGAGAACTCTTTTGATGGACACACACACACACACACACACACACACACACACACACACACACTTCGGTGCAATACAGAGCACTTCAGGTAACAAGAAGATCTAAGTTTGAACCCTGATGGATTGTGGGAAATTAGGAAAAGCACTGAGATTTAAGGACTAGGATTGGAAATTGGGAAGTAAAATAAATAAATAACATTCATTCATTCATTTATTTATTTATTTATTTATTTATTATAAATGACTCTTCAGTGCCCTGTGTATGATCTGGACAACAACGTGGCCTTTATCGGGATGTATCAGACCATGACCAAGAAGGCTGCCATTACAGTGCAGGTAACACTTTCTTTCTTTCTTTCTTTCTTTTTTATTTTTTCATCACTTGAGTAGTCACGTATAGCACTACGACATTATGGCATTTATAGTTCCCCAATTCTCGACATGGACGCCACAATACATCGCAGCTAGATCACAGATTTAGTCATGTGGATTTAGTCGTCTTGTCACCTCGTCAGCTCAGTGCAGTGCTCAGGATAAAAGCCAGGTTTGAATTGTGCGTTACAGTAGCTTAGCATCATCAGCTAGGCGAAATCCCTTAGCAGTCACGCCCAGTATGATGATTTTATTTACAGAGAGGGTGTCTTTATGTAATTACACGTGCGTTTGCTTCTTTTGCTTTTCCAGAGGAAGGACTTTCCCAGTAACAGCTTCTACGTGGTGATCGTGGTGAAGACGGAGGACGAGGCGTGCGGCGGGCCGCTCAGGTTCTACCCCCTCTCACCCGGTGAGCCAGTCACAGCCCTGGTGTCCTGGAAGCACCCAATCATCACTCACTCTGATATTACTGTGTTATAATCTCTCTCTCTCTCTCTCTCTCTCTCTCTCAGATGAGCTGCTGGATGCTGGAAACCGGAGCAAAACTCTGGAAGTGGTCGTCTCTCCTGCCATCGACTGTGAGTCAGCGGAGTTTTGTTCACTCGTTAACTCGTTAATAGAATCGGGAAGTTATTGCTCGCTCACTCGGTGTGTTTTTGTTCTTCGTGTCGTAGCCGAGGTGTACGTTATAGGAATGCTGTTCTGTCTCGGCATCTTCCTGCTTTTCTACGTACTGACCTTCCTGTTGGCCTGCATTGAAAACAAGAGGTGTGTGTCTCTGACTTTGTGCGTTCATACCCATGTGTGTGTGTCTGTCTATATCTGTATCTGTATCAGTATGTATCTCTCTCTCTCTCTCTGTGTGTGTGTGTTAGTACATTTTGACTAGTTGTTTCTTTCCTCTCTGTTTTTCAGAATGCACAAAAAGAAGGAGGGGCTTCTGAAGCCAGCAGACATGTCGCCGGCGGAGACAGGTAACCTAGCAACCGTCACTCGTTTCAGTACCGCACCGGTCTCAACTTTCTTTCACGAAGTGGAAGCACACACACACACACACACACACACACACACACACACTGTGTGTGTGTGTGTGTGTTACGATTACGTCCAAAATCGTACCATTGTCATACGATTGGATATTATATCAACAAATATGGTCCACTGTAATCAACATGGATTGATTTTTCTTTCCACCCCTTTCTCTCTCTCTCTCTCTCCCTCCCTCTCTCCACTTTTACACCTCAGCCTCTCTCTTAGGTAAGACATTCGAGTGTGTGTATTTCTTAGTGCTTAGTTAGTGTCTGTCTGTGTGTGTGTATTACTAACCCAATTCTGTGATATCAGTACATGCCAAATCCCTGGCTAACACTCGCTAATGGCTAATTAACTCTATGTTCACACTAGACAGGAACAAGTCGCTGATTTTTATTTATTTATTTATTTTTTTTTGGCAAACATTTCTACAATGATGCTACAACATTGTTAGTAATAGTAGAATTAAAGTTTCTTTGGCTGTAGGAGTGTTCGCTCCATCGTTTCCGTGGAAGTGTAGGTTAGCGCTGGCTGGTGGGCGGGAACTGGCCAAGGGCAAAAAATACTCACTGAATTTTCTAATAATAATAAGTCTGCTTTTCTATATTCTTGGCATGTAATTTTTGAAATTTTGTTCCTTCCATCAGAATGCCCATATATGGATTTAAAGACACGCCCACATTCCTGTCTGTGGCTTTCTGCAGCTCTACAGAGCAGACCCTGATGTTTTAACGCTCTAGTATGAGTGTAGCGTAGAGTAGCGTAGCGTAGCGCTGCTGCTAACTCAATGAAGCGCTTTCTGTTAAAGCTACAATAAATATACAGAAAGATTTAGTGTGTGTAGTGTACTTCCCAGTGTACATGTGAGTGTTATTAAACATGTGCGTGTGTGTGTGTGTGTGTTCATCTTGCAGGAAAAACTCCAGCCTCTCCATATGAATACGGCTCATTCGGTGAGTTTTGTGTGTGTGTGTGTGTGTGTGTGTTTCCATTAAACACCAGTTGTTCTCCTGTTAATAATTAATATTTTCTCTGTCTTATTCTTTTATACTCTTTCTCTGTTTGTTTTACTTTCTTTCTCTGTTTTTGTTGGTCTCTTTTCCATCCACATGTCTTTCTCTATATCTCTCTCTCTCTCCCTCCCTCCCTCTCTCCCTCTGCAGCTGATAACGCCAGCACGATGAGCTCAGAACCCGTGACGGACAGCTTGGCCTCCACTGATGCTAACTATGGATACATGGGTATAAGATAAACACACTGACCACCAGGAACAAATATTCACCAAATGACCACCTTACCTTCTGAAGCCCCGCCCCCCTAGTTTGCTCATTGGATATTCTCTGGTTTCTCATTGGTCTGTTTTCATCCTTCAGGACAGGAGGCTTTCAAGCGTCGGCCAATCAGCACACACCACATAGTCATCCGCTTTGGTGACACGCCCACTCGCTCGCTAAATCAATAGCACCGCACGAACGCTGCACGATGAGCTCGGCCAATCACAATCCAGTCCTCACTAATCAGTGACCCCTGATCAGTTAAGACATTATTAGTAAGTAGTTAGTCTCCTCTCTTACCACTAAAATCTCGTACACGTCTATTAGCCAATACTCTACCATATCGCAATATGTGATGAGCACACAGTGCCGTGCATAAGTATTTACCCCTCGAATGTCTGTCTTTCTCTGTTTTTCTGTCACTTTCTCTCTCAGCATCATTATTAACACATAAATTAGTTCCAGCTTGTAACACTACAAAAGGCAGGAAAGTTTAAAGTGGGGTGTCAATACTTATGCATGGCACTGTACCAGTATTTCCAGTCTGATCATTCAGGCCATCGCTGTTATATGAAGATTAAATGTCAACATAACTTTAAACAGTACCAAGTGTTTCAAGTCCATTCTTGGTTCTAATATCACTTGTGTGTGTGTGTGTGTGTGTGTGTGTGTGTGTCAGGGAGTCTCGCGAGGAACCTGTGTCACCCAGCGACGTCTGTCCTCAGAGACTCAAGTCACCTGCTCCTGCTGATGGACACGCTGGCCGATATCGACTCGGACAAGAACATTGTCCGCACCAAGGTCAGCGCTTCCGTCCGAGCTGAAATGAAACTGTGTGTGTGTGTGTGTGTTTGTGTTAAAACGTCTCACATTGTCTCATCTCTACAGAAGTACCTGTGTGTCTCTGATCTGGCTCGGAAAGACAAGCGAGTGCTAAGCAAGAAGTACCAGATTTACTTCTGGTGAGCAAACACACACACACACACACACACACCTCAGTCTCTGTGATAAAGGATTGAAATATAGTATTAAATAATGAAGATATCGTAAAATGTCTACGTATAGTAAAAACATAATATTGTGTGTGTGTGTGTGTGTAGGAACATCGCCACCATTGCCGTGTTCTATGCTCTGCCCGTGATCCAGCTGGTCATCACGTATCAGACGGTGAGATAAAAATAAAAATATTACATTGAAGTCTTTTAAAATGGCTGCTTTGTGATCGTGATCACACAGACACACCCTTCTCTCTCTCTCTCTCTCTCACGCACACTCTTGGGTTTGGTTTGTGTGTTTATTTACAGGTTGTTAACGTGACAGGAAATCAAGACATCTGTTACTACAACTTCCTCTGTGCACATCCCCTAGGAGCTCTGAGGTGTGTGTGTGTGTGTGTGTGTGTGTGTAAGAGAGTGAGAGTGAGATAATTTTAGTTGGTTAAGTGATGTGCATCAAACCAGATGTTCAATTTCATGGTGATGGTGTACAGTGAACTGTGTGTGATTAATTTGATTGATTTGTGTTAAACCACTGTGTGTGTGTGTGTGTGTGTGTGTGTGTGTGTGTGTGTGTGTGTTTACACAGCTCATTCAACAACATCCTGAGTAACCTCGGTTACGTGATGCTCGGGCTGCTGTTCCTGCTCATCGTGCTGCAGAGGGATGTCGTGCACAAACGTGCACTCATGCGGAACGATGTCAAAGCGCTGGTCAGAACACACACACACACACACACACACACACACACAGTTTCTCTTCACATCAAAAAGCAAGAATCGGCCCAAACGCCATGCTGATTTGTATATGGTATTGCGCATCATGTGAACGCAACATGTGCAATAGGTGCCAAATTTTAGAGTCCGGTTGTGCTCATTTGTCCTGTGTGTGTGTGTGTGTGTGTGTAGGAGTGCGGCATCCCCAAGCACTTTGGTCTGTACTATGCCATGGGTACGGCTCTGATGATGGAGGGCTTGCTGAGTGCCTGTTACCACGTCTGCCCTAACTACACCAACTTCCAATTCGGTACACAGAGACCTTAACAAAGTGCTCAGCATTATAGTGATTACACTTTGAGTCCACTAACTTTATTTATTTATTTTTTTTAATTCGCAGACACGTCGTTTATGTACATGATTGCGGGTTTGTGCATGCTGAAGCTGTATCAGAAGAGACACCCGGACATCAACGCCAGTGCCTACACCGCCTACGCCTGTCTCGCTGCTGTCATCTTCTTCTCCGTGCTGGGAGTGGTGAGTAACGCTCCGGCTGCATAACACACGTCTCTTACATGGATACGTAACTAACAACTAACTAGATCACTAACTAGCAACCAGTGTAACAGAACAGCGACAACAGTTACCATTTAATTCTTAACTATTCATGATTAGCTTATGACCATAAGTAGCTTGATGATTTGTTTCGGAGCAGTTATCACTTTTAACTAGCGGCGTGGACTCTGAACAGATGAGACGTCTTTTCTTTTTCTTTTTTTTTTTGGTTTAGGCCAGAGTAAAATAAACTTATGAAAGTCTGTCTCAGATTCCCTCTTGTGGATAGCTGACATTTTCAGGACACTACTCAAATTAGAAACGCCAAAGAGTCAAAGAAAACAGAAAAATAGAAGTTCTCTTTCCTTTTTTTGCATACTGCCTGTTTATTGACTGATAAAAAGTAGTATAAGAGAAATAATATACTTCAGTGCTGTTATTGGAAAATAATCGACTTCATGGTGGTAACAATAACTTCGCTTCATCGTGTGTGTGTGTGTGTGTGTGTGTGTGTGTGTGTGTGTGTGTCAGGTGTTTGGGAAAGGGAACACGGCGTTCTGGATCGTCTTCTCAGTGCTGCACATTCTGTTCACTCTGTTGCTCAGCACTCAGCTCTACTACATGGGCCGCTGGAGGCTGGGTGAGCATGTACACACACACACACACACACACACACACACACACAGAGTAACAAAAACACAGAAGAAGCTAAGTGTAGAAGTGTGTATTTCTATTTCAGATACAGGGATCTTGCGCAGGATACTTCATGTAATCTACACAGACTGTATTCGCCAGTGCAGTGGACCGATGTACATAGTGAGTCACTCACACACACTCACTCACTCACTCACTCACTCACTCACTCACTCACACTCTCTCTCTCTCTCTCTCTCACACACATACCATGTACAGAGAGAGAAGTGTGTAATAACACACATGACAAGAAATTCCTAGCGTACCACGATGAACACTACCCGTTGTAACACTTGACCAGAGACATTCATGTGACACACACACACACACACAATAATACACATGTTCCCCATGCAGTGTAATGTAGATGTGTGTGTGTGTGTGTGTGTGAACACAGGGCTGCATACGGTCTCATTAAAAAGCCAAATGACTTCGCTTCATACCTGCTGGCCATCGCCATCTGTAACCTGCTCCTGTACTTCGCCTTCTATATCATCATGAAGGTAAGTACACACGTACACGTACACACGTACACACACACACACACACACACTCTATATGTTAGATGTCTAATAGTTTGCTAAATAAGTTTAGGTTACAGTTACAGGTAGGTGCTCGTCTAACATCCTCTCTCTCTCTCCCTGTGTGTGTAGCTGCGGAGTGGTGAACGGATCCAGTGTTTGCCGCTGGTGTGTATTCTCTTCACAGCTGTAGTTTGGGGCTTCGCTCTTGTGTTTTTCTTTCAGGGACTCAGCACATGGCAGGTGAGAGACACACACACACACTATAAATATTAACTATACTCACACTATACATGTATTACTGTATGTGTAAATGGGACATTTACTACGCATTTTCTGTAAGACTGTACGAAGTAAACATTTTATTGTTTTTATGATACTCAAAAGGTCTGTGTGTGTGTGTGTTTAGAAAACGCCGGCGGAGTCCCGTGAGCACAATCGCGACTGCATCCTCCTCTCATTCTTTGATGATCACGACATCTGGCACTTCCTGTCCTCAATCGCAATGTTCGGCTCCTTCCTGGTGCGACACACACACACACACGCGCACCCCTCCATTTGATTTCAGCTTAGACTGAGGTTTAAATAGACAATGTATTTAACATACAATCTGAGTATTCAGACATAATTAAATGTAGATTTAATAAATTGAAAATTTTGATTAAAACGAGTAAACTAACTTGAACGTAAGTTTAGTTTTCAATCAGTTTTTAATCAATTTATTCACCTGCTTGTTCCTCAGGTTCTGCTGACGATGGACGACGACCTGGACACGGTTCAGCGAGACAAAATCTATGTCTTCTAGCACCTTCTTGAGTAATCTTAGAAATGTATGTTCTTCGCCTGATCGCAGGTGTTCAAACAGGTGGGGGGCGGGGCTCCCTATGGTACATTGATGCTGATAGGACACTGAATGTGCCAATCAAACCTGCCGCATTATCACAACGCTGGCCGAGACAACGAGGCTCAGAGCAGAGAGAAGAAACCTGCCAAGCAAACAGCAATGCATTTACACACCGCTGGAGTTTTCACTGTATGCTGAGTGTGTGTGTGTGTGAGTGAGAGAGAGAGAGAGAGAGAGTGTGTGTGTGTGTCCTGTCAACCTGTGGCCTTCTGTGTTTTTGATCTTTGGTCCTGAGGGATGGATTGATTGTAGCTCACTGTAATTGAGTATGCCTTTTCTGAGAAGGAGGAGGATGATGATGATGATGATGATGAGGGAATCTACTTTGTAAAACTCTGTAACAAAAAAAAGAAATGCTTTTAATGACAGACGGTTACTGTTATTTCATAAACATTCAAAAAGTTATGACACTTATACAACAAGGTGAGAATGGAGTAAATGTGTTGGAGTCAAGCGATTTAATTAAAGGTCTCGAGTCAGATTTGTTAGATTATGGATCAAAATATAATGTTATCTTTACTGCAAGTGGGCGGAGTTACTGTTACCACCCAGAAGTTGATTATTTTCCTATACCAGCATGTCCCAAAGTACTTTATTCCTCTTATACCACCCATTAATTGGTTAAGAAAAATAATTTGTTACTGTGTAGTATGTAAAATCCAAATATGTGTACTATTTCTATAAATAATTTATAGAACCATCTCAGAAACAAGCTGGTTTCTGTTCTGACTTATGTTATAGTGGCTATAAACAGTCGTTCCCTCACCAGCCTCTCCTTTTGTTCCCTCTTTTAACGTTAATAAGATAATAAGCATCTTAAGTGAAGTGAAGTGACTTTGTGGCCAAGTGTGGTGACCCATACTTGGAATGTGTGCTCTGCATTTAACCCATCCAAGTGCACACAC
>CM074958.1:2475825-2516685 GCA_037577455.1 Pangasius macronema | reverse complement strand
GACTCAAACCCACGACCTTCAGGTTCACCTTCGGGTTACAAGTCTGACTCTCAGACCATTAGGCCACGACTGCCCCAATCTTGTCATTGAAATTGAAAAAAAGCAGAAGATGACTTACTAGTGCTGACACTAGAGGCTCCTTCCCTAAAAGGTGAAAAACATCTTACAGAAAACGTCACCGCGTTAATGATTTTAATTTGTTTATGTAGAGCGTCTGCCGTCAGAGCCGCTGACCAATCAGAACGGAGCACGCCCGTCTCCCGTACCACAAACACATCACACGTTTGAGCCTTGTTTTATACAAAGCACGACAGATTTATTCAGCTGGTACAAAAATAAATGTCACAACTACACAAAGACAGGAATGTTTGAATTTGTTTGTAAACTCATTAAAAGAAAAAAACACACACACACACACTCATAAATGTGCTCTGGGTTAAAATAAATGCTGCTGGTGATCTTGTCTTTAGGGAGCGTACTGCTTAGCGATGCTGGTTATAAAATCCAGGACATTAAAATGTCCCTGAGATTGTCATCTATTTTTATGCTTTCTTTTGTGCATTTAAAAATCAACAAACACACTGATGTGCAATACAGTACCTGAATATTTCATTACGTCTCAGCTGTAGGACATGACGGTCTTTTAGTGTTTTAAAAATAAGCTTACGTTATTTGAAACTCTTTTTAAACTGATCTTCGGTTCGATTCCCAGTCGAGGGTAGATGTTTCTGAGCTAGCCAGCTGTGCATAATGTCAGCTGGAATGAGGGTGTGTTCCAAAATTACAGCGCACGTCTACGCTTCACTTGTTGTAGGAATGAAAGCAGCCAACTGGACGATACCAAGTTCATAGATTAAAATGGCCCTTTCCTGAGGAAGACATTTACTCTCTCACACACACACACACACACACACACACACACACACGCTTCTATGCTTCATGTATCTCATTAGTTCATTCATAATTTGTTGCTTTTAAAAATTCCGCTTTGCCAAATTAAAAGTGAAATACACTACGACTGAATCCCCCTATTTCAGTAATGGTGCACTCTGATCTGATTGTTTTCATCCAGGCTGAGTTGGACCAAACCATTTGTAGATGGGGGAGCCTGGTAGCGTGTGAACAGAGGTCTGGGCAACAGTTAAGGAGAACAGGCAAATGTATGTGCACGTTGGGCATGTGCAGATGTGTAGATACACAATAAGTTCCAGATATTTGAAGTACTTTCAAATACTAAGTAGGTGTCTCTAAGTATTTCCTTATGTACTATATTCTGATCATACTGTAAATTGTGATAAAAGCTATGAACTGCAATTTTAGCATTTAAACATACTAATGTAATGAGTTCTACATGTAAATGTGTATAGTGTGTGTGAGAAAGGATACACGTTAGTGTCTTTCCGTCGTGTCTCCAGCCATCTTTTGTTGCCCTCGATCAGTCCTTGCAGTCTCAGACTGTCCAACTCTGACGATTTAGACTGCATCATCGAGGAAAGACTACACACACACACACACACACATGCAGAACTGTTGCTCATTTACACCATATCAAGGTGTAAAAAAAAAACAATAAAGTGTCACCATGCTTTTCTGTGTGTGTGTGTGTGTGTGTGTGTGTGTGTGTGTGTGTGTGTTTCACCTTGTTGGCATGTATCCGGAATACGCTGTGTGAGCCCTCGTGGAAAAGGAGGTGCTGGTGTCCATGGAAACCCCTACAATCGAGGAGATAAAGAGCGAATGCAATGCAACGTCCGTCTAAGATATTATGATGATATGAACATACTGTATCTATACACGTATCTTCACATGCTGCCTATTTTCCGTCATACCGGGGAGGAGTTTTCTCCAGTTGGAGTTGAGCAGCAGATCAGAGCCACGCAGCGTCGCGACCCCGTTAACGCTGCCGTGCGTGAGCCCGTTCTGATTGGCTGTGGAGGACGAGGCGGCGTTTGGAGCCCAGGCCCAGGACGGAGCAGGAGGAAGTGAAGAAGCTCGTGGGAAGGATGGGGACGTGCTTTGGGTCAGAGAACCCAGCGCTCCTAACACCGTGTTCAGCTGGCTGGAGATCTGCTGCAGCGAATCGGCTAACTGCTGCACCTTCACTGGGACTGAGCGAGAAACCAAGAGAAGCAGACAGAGTAAATGAGTAACGTTAATAAAGAAAGCAAACCTGTTTACCGTATCTCTTTATAGTTATTTAATGCTGGAGAATTCTCTCAAAACAAGTTCCTGTTCTCACTTAGGTTACAGCAGCTATAAACAGTCATTCCATCCCCAGCCTCTCTTTCTTCTATCTCTCGAAGTTAATAAGACAAAAAGACTGTAGACTGTCTATGTTCACCTGTTCCTTCTTGACCGTACACACTGCTCATCTCCGAATCTGTAACATCGAACGTGACTCTGCGCTCTGCCTCCATCCTCTCTGCGTCGTCACAGGACAGCTGAAACACACAGGGCAGCACAGTGTATCGGCTTTATAGTGTTCATTTCATCTCATCACACTTTTCGACAAAAGTTTGGTTTTAAATTAAAAAAAAAAAAAAAACACTTCTGCATGGTGTGGATTTTTTTGCTACACTGATGATCCTTTTAACTGTCATCTTTGCTCTGTTATTTATGTTAGTTAAAAAAATTAATTAAATAAATTCAATTCCAATAAACAAAATGAAAATCCTCCCATAAACGGCGCCATCATTTTCACTTAACATTTTGGCTGACATTTGGGACAGGAAGTGCAGACTGACTGGATACAAAGGCACTGCAGATTGCAGGATTGTGTGTGTGTGTGTGTGTGTGTGTGTGTGTGTGTGTGTGTGTGTATACCTCTTCGACCAGCGAGTTCTCCAGTTGGCTCAGCCTCTCTTCTTTCTTCCTCAGCAGCGTGTGACCCTTCTGCACAGTTTCCTTCAGCTCCTCCAAATGACTCGTCTCCTGAAAAAGAAAAAGAAATGAATGAATTAAAACACGTTTCTCATCAAACAGCCATTTAAAGATGTTTGCGTAATGGATTCTCAGCCTCACTGCGCTTTCAGCAGTTATTAAGTATCACAGAGACGACTGAAACGACCCCGTGACCTCATCGACACACCTGATGGAGGTTTTGGGGGAGCAGGTGGGCCACGCCCACTGGGGCGGGGTCCTGAAGGGTGGTCCGGGCTGCGCTGAGCATCGCCTGTCTCTCTCTCAGATTGCCGCTCTGACGGTCTAAAAACCGTCTTGCTTTCTGCAGAGAGACACTCTCGCTTGAGATGAACTCACGTAGCCTGGAGAGAGAGGGAGAGATGGAGAGAGGGGAGGGAGGGAGAGAGAGAAAACAAGAGAGAGAGAAAGCAAGAAAGAAAGAGGAAAACATAATTTAGAAGGATGGACAGAAGGACAGAAAGAGAGGAAAAGAAAAAGAAAGAAAGACATTCAGATGGATGGATGGATGGATGGATACAGAAGACATACTCCTGCATGTTGCTGTGATTGTCGAGGGATGGAGAAGGCTCCAGATCCTCCACTCGCAGTGTCTCCTCCCTCCCTCTGTTCTTCTTCTCCTCCTCTCTCTCGCCCTCCTTCTTCTCCTCTTCCTCACAGTCTGCAGTGTCTCTCTGCTCCAACTCACTGACGTGACACACACACACACAGGAGCTTTTAACAAAAAAAAATATTTTTAACAATCCCACCCCATGCTGGTGTGTGTGTGTGTGTGTGTGTGTGTGTGTGTGTGTGTGTGTGAGTGAGTGTGTGAGAGTGTGTGTGTGAGAGAAAGTGTTTTACCGGACTCTTCGGATGAGCCGATCACATTTGTCCTGCAGTAGCTCCACTTTGCTTTGCAGTCTCTCTCTTTCTTCTTTCATCTTTCCATACTCCTCCCCCTCTCTCGTCCTCTCCTTCCTCTCTCTCATTCGCTCCTCCCTCTCTCTGTCCATCTCATCCCTCAATCTGACGCTCTCCTCTCTTGATTTCTCCAGATCAGCATGAAGATGATCTCTCTCTTTCAGCAGGCGTGGAAGAGTCTGAGACACACACACACACACATTTGTGATTTGTAATGTAGTAACAGTAGATTTGGATAAAGTTTGGACACACATGCAGTGGCTCTAAACATACATCACTACAACACTCTAAATCTTTACTGATGCATGAGTTATGCGCAAGAAGAACTAGGAGCAACATGAGATTTTTGGGGAAGGGAATGAAAGGGAAAGGAATGTAAATAAAAAAAAAGAAGGGAAGAGAGGGAAAGGAAAGGACACAAAGAAATGGAAGGGAGGAAAAGAACGAGAGAGGACGGTAAACACACACCTCTAAGCCCCTCTCAACTTCATCTTCTTCTTCAACCAGTTGTTTTCTCCTCTTCTTTAAATCTGCTGCCTGCACAGAAACAGAATGAATACAAGATAGATCTCTCTCTCTCTCACACACACACACACACACACACACACACACACACACACACAGAGAGAGAGAGAGAGAGAGAGAGAGAGAGAGAGAGAGAGAGAGAGAGATAACTGCTAGTGAAATACCTGAGCTAGGAGTCTTGATTCTTGAATTTTGAGCTCTTTGGTCTTCAGCTCTAGTTTCTCAATCAACCCCTGCACTTCAGCTTCCTGCACACACACACACACACACACATTATTTTAATTCTTTGAACGGTTATCAACAATGTTATGCCAAAATGTCCTAGATTAGGAGTAAGTGTGATGAAGCAAATAGATTAGTTATTATAGATTAATGTGTGTGTGTGTGTGTGTGTGTGTGTGTGTGTATACCTTCTGTGTGTGTGTTCTGCGCATGTTGTGGAGCTGTGTGTCCAGCTGCAGTCTGAGCTGCTCTAGCTGAGATGTGTGTGAGGTGAGAAGCTGCTCTCTCTCCTCCTGTAGTGCACTCATCATACGCTCCCGCTGGTTACTCTCCTACACACACACACACACACACACAGTTTCTCTTTAAGCCACATGGAGAGAAAGGTTCCAGTGAACTAGTGAATTATGACAACACATTCTCTCTACACAATAAATACAACGCAGACACACGTGCAGACACACACCTCCTCCAAGTGTGTTTCTCTGATGGCCTGCAGTTGGTGTCGATGCTCCTCTTTAAGCTGCTCCAGCTTCCTGCTGTGCTCCCTCTGCACTTCCTCCCTCACTTCCTGCAGCACATCAGACAGCTACGAACACACACACACACACACACACACACACAATCAACAGTGGAGTAATAACAGATTAATGAATAATAGTTAACAGAAAGTTTTGAGATTCACAGACAGATACTGAGGCCACACCTCCTTCACTATGACTGATGTACAGAGGCCACACCTCTTTCACTGAGACTGACAGGCATAAACGTGTTGTACTGATGTCTTACCTCTCTTTTATACTCCAGTAGCTGCTCTTGAGGTCGAGGACTTCTCAGGTCTCGCTGTCTTTCACTGGTCGTCTCCTGACACACACACACACACACACACACACACACACACACACACACACACACAATGTGATTAAATTAAAAAAATAATAAGAAAAAATCAATCACACTTTGGGTCAGTCTCTCTCTTTCTCTCTCTCTCTCACACACACACACACACACACACACCTCCAGTCTGAATGAAGTTAACTGCTCCTCCCGCCTCTCCTGAAGCCGCTTTTTCTCAGCCGTCAACTCCTCCTCTGACTCCACCCTCATTTTGTCCAAGTCCCGCCTCCTCTGCTCCTCCAGTCTCTCTCGCTCCGCCTCCAGTTCAGCACGCAGCTCTCTCACCCTCTCCTCGTTCTCCTCCCTAAACACACATACACACGTAGTAAGTTTAAACAGTGTAGAGCAATCAGTAAGTAGGAGTGTGTGTGTGTGTGTGTGTGTGTGTGTGTGTGTGTGTGTGTGTGTGTGTGTACCTGAGTGTGCGTAGGTACGTTTCATTGTCCCTCAGCGCCTGCTCTTTGAACTGCTGTAGTTTGGTCTGCGTTTCCTGGTCCAGACGCTCCTCCTCCTCTCGCCTCTCTCTTTGCAGGCGCTCCTTAAGGGCCCTGTGAAATGAGGGCGTGCACGCACACACGCACACACACGCACGCACACACACACACGCACGCACGCACACACACGCACGCACGCACACACACGCACGCACGCACACACACTTTTTAAAATTTATTTTTAATTTAAATGATGATGTCACGGCAACCTCACACACTTTCCAGGTTTTTACAGTCCTTTTTCCCCCCCTTTCCCCTCATATTCTCCTCTTTTCTCTTTCTATCACACACTCTCACCTTCTCTGGCTTTCATTTCACCCACCTGATCCTTTCCTCATTCTCCTCCTTGATCCTTCGCTCCTCCTCTTCCTCTTCTCTTCTCAGCTCCTCTCGGAGGAGGCGCAGTCTCCCGTCACGCTCCTCCACCGCTTTTAACCTCTCCTGCTCCATCTGTCTCTGTGTTTCCTCCTCCTCCTCTTCCCTCATCGTTCGCTGCTTATCTTCACGCCTCCTTCTCTCCTCCTCCTCTTCTCTCTCTTTCCGCTTATCTTCAGCCTCGTCCTTCCTTTTCTTTTCTTCCTCCTCATCCATCATTCTTCTTTCTCTTTCCACGTCCTCACGTTTAGAGACAGAGGAAGAGGACGGCGGTTCCTGTGTGCGTTCAGAGAGCCACTCGTCCAAACCGAAGTTCTTCAAGTGCCTGCTGCTGTGAGGAGAAACATCATCATTCGTCATCAGCTGATAGTGTATGACATGTACAGCTCATTTCTCTCTCTCTCTCTCTGTGTGTGTGTGTGTGTGTGTGTTGGAATCTATTCAAACCTCTGTGCGGCTTCCCCTCTCATCTCTATCACCTCCTTCTCATAGTCATCGTCATATTCCTCTCTCCCTCCATCCATTTCTTTTTCCTTCTAAAAAAACAACATAAGTGGAATGAATAAAAAAAAGGAGTGTAGCCTTATCACATGGATGAACAGATTCATAGGTAGAGAGATGAACAGATTGACAAATGGATGGATGTGCAGATGGATGAAGTGATGAACAGAGAAACTAATGGATGGAGAGAGAGAGAGATAAATGGATGGACAGTTGTAAAAACATATTTTCTTGTGATTAGATCATGGTTTGGGTTCTGCATGCACCTAGATTGATCCGAAATTTAAATCAGAATGGATGAGAACCTTAATGGAAACCTCCGTATAAAAAAAAAAAAACAAGTGAGAAAGATGTGATGAAGTGTGATGGAAACAGACTTTTGGAATAAACGTTGAGTGTCATCATTAGTGCGTTTGCTATTTTAACAGGCGTTTGTACTCACCGGAGCTGCTGAAGGTGCAGCCAGGCAGAGATCAGTCACGTCTAGGACGTTCTCTGAAAACTTGGAACGGAACACCTTTGATATGATAAAAAAATATTTTTTACAATATTAATAAAACCAGGATAGAATAGCAAAAGCATTGCCATAATTATCATCAGTACGGTATAGTATGAAGTGCAGTATACTCTATATTTTACAAACACTTCATTTGATTATGTTGTGATTATTAACCACACAGCCAAAAAAAGATCAGCACTGAAGCAGATGTAGCTAGAAAAGATGCTCTAAACATGTCATCAACACTACCTTGAAGATTTCCTCTCATACAGCTAAGCCAATCCAGAAGCAAAAATATAATAACGTTAACTACAATATAGCTGCATGCAGCGATTAAGGGGGCCAAGCACTTCCTCCACCTCCTAGTGATGGAGGAAGACCAGAAGTCAGAATAAAAAGATTAACATAATTTAGTTAACAGTACTGTTCAATTCTCAAATTTGATTGGTCAGAAGATGTTGATTAATATTCTATAACCGCAGCTCTGAAAATAGTTACATAGATACGTTATTGTCATTCATGAGGCCTTTTTTGCACACACTCCACGCAATTTAATAATAATAATAATAAATGGGTTTAAAAAAAAAAAAACCCAAAACAAAACAAAAAAAAAAAACGTGCAAATCATTGATGTGAAGTTTCCTGTAATTAGACAATGTCTCATTAAAGGAAGGAGTCTCCAGTGCCAGCACTTTGTGATAGTAAATTTTCTGCCACACGAGAGTCTTTTCAGTTTCTTGGTAACATGACAAGTGTCTTATTAACTTCCAGAGAGAGGAAAAAAAGAAAGAGAGACTGGTGAGGGAACAACTGTTTACAGCTGCTATAGTGCAAGTGAGAACAGGAACTAACTTGTTTCATGGACCTTCCATAGCTTTAAATGTAACTATAAAAGACAGATAAAAAGTGTGTGTGCCATTCTTTAAACAGATTAAATTGTTGGTAAATTGCTGTGGTATAAGTGCAACAAACCACTATGAGACATGCTGTTATTGGAAAATAACAATCTTCGAGGTGGTAATGGCACGCGCACACACATGCCCTGTTATGTTTTATTCCTTACATCATAAAACCAACAATCAGTGAAGTGCAGTGAGGTCTCCTCGGCTAATCTTTTCTCCTCAAATTAATTAAAAGTTTAAATACGCTTTGTGCCGGAGTATACAACATTTTCTGGGATGTTTTATGACTTTAGCGTAACAAACATTACCTTCATGTCATCAGAATGGCTAGACACCACTTCGACGTGTTCGCTGACCTCCGATTCCTGCAGGTGGATGAAATAATTCTCAATATACACCACACGCTTTCTCTATCAAGCACACACACACACATGCACGCACACACACACACACACACACACACTAATACAGTTCACACTTTTCTATTGTAATGCAGTGTAACCGAGCAAAGCAGTGCCATGCACTAACATGCCTCAGTTTCAGATACAAAACATAAAGCAGAAGTAAGCGCACGTGCACACATACAGACAGACACACACACACACACACACACACACACAGACACACACACACACAGACACACACACACACACACACACACACACACACACACACACACACACACATTAGAGGCAGTCCTAACAGTGCAGTCATATCTAAGATGGTCCAGATGTCTTGTCAGATATTTTTAATTATCCATCAATCATTAATCTCCGATACTGAGATTCATGAATGGATAGATGGAAGGATGTGTACGGACAGAAGCGGATAGATGAATGACTGAACTTAATAACTGATCAGTCAGATGGGTAAAAAAAAAATGGATGAAAAGAGGGATGGATGAATGGATAGAGGAACATGCGGATGACATTAATGGCTAGATATAAGATAGACAGGAAAGATGAATAAACAGATGGACAGTTGGAAAAATGGATGGATGGAAAGATGAACACTTGGATAACATAATATAACATGGATGGGTGGACACATGTATAGATAAATAATTCATATAACATGGATGATGGAGAGATGAATAGATGGGCAGGTTCGTGGAGAGATGGACGGAATAATGGAGAGATAGAGAGATTAGCGAGATGGGACGTCATAAACAGACTGATACATAAACAGGTTGATGAAAATATGACAGATGAATAGACAGAAGGATTAAAGGATAAATTGTTGGATGGATGAATAGCTATTTAGAGAGATAGATTAAAGAGATGATCAGATGGATGGATGGACAGATTGGATGGACAGAATGGATGGATGGATGGATGGCCGCACAGACAGACCGATGTTGGACAGATGGATGGATTGACAGACTGGACGGACGGATGGAAAGGGAACGTCAGGAGCAGGGCTCTCACACTGACCCCTAGAGCAGCACTCAAGCTTGCAGGCATCTAAAGAGCATGAGGGCGTGAGGTAAGGGGTCAAAGATCACACTGCGTACCTCACTGGGAAGACGAGAACAGCGAGGAAGCAGCTTTTTTCCCAGCATGCCTTTCTGCTGGAGCGGGGTGTCTGAGTTTTCTTTTAAGCTCTCTAATCGTTCGATCTCTTCATTCTCGCTCTCAGACATCGTTGTGACCTTTGACTCTCTGTCATTCCCCTCATCTTCCTCAGGGTGCTTCAAACTCGTTTTGCCCTCTCCTTCACTCCTACACTCATCTGCTTCATCTCTCTGTTCTTCAGCACTTCTGCATCTCTCCACTACCTCTTTCTCTTCTCCGACTCCATCACTGTCCTCCCTTTCCTCTGGCTCTTCTACAGCCTCGTTCTTGAAGTTGTACTCTCTCTCTTCTTCTTCCCTCTCACTTTGCTCCTCTTCCTCTCCAGAATACTCCACCTGGTCTATGTATCTGTCCATTATCTTATCACTGTCAGGTGTTTTCCTCTCCTCCATCTCATCCCTTGCTTTCTGTGTCTCCACCCCACTCTTTGTCTCTCTTTCCATCTGTTCAATCACTTCACTTCCTGATTCCTCTCTCTGCCTCTTTCCCTCCTCTTCCTCATCCCTCTCACTCTGCCCTTCCTCCTCTACTTCTTCTTCCTCCTCCTCACTTCTTTTCTCATCCCTTGTTCGTTCTTCGGCCTCCTCCTCTACTGGGATCAATTCGTCCTCAGCGATGCTCTCGTCCTGCCGACTCGGAGGGAAAACGTCGGCACTGCTGCAGTCTCCGCTGCCCCCTAGCTGCTTGGGGGAGAGATGACGCCCTCGCAGTGAGTCCTTTAGAGCGGTGGATGGGAGGATGAGTAAAGGAGAATGGGATGGTGCAGAGAAAGAGATTGAAAAGATTGGGGGATTGGGAACATTATAAGACAGGTGGAGACACATGCAAGGCACACTCACGCGTTTCCAAGGATGCGCAAGCCATGGAGGAGAGAACGACAACATTATTAGCAAACGAGACATCGTTAGAGAAAGAGAGAGAGAGAAAAGGATTACTTCTTAACACTTAAGTCTGAGGGAAAAAATGAAGATGACATGGTTCAAAGGACAGGTTCAAATAACACACACACACACACACACACACACAAAGCCCTGGTGTTCAGACCAGAGGCATCCCTGGGGGAGGAGCTTAAGTTAAATGAACATAAAAGAATAAAAGGTCTTTTACTGAAGCTACCTGAGATGGAGATGGAGGGTTGGCACTGATTTCTCCTGAGAGAGCGAGATCTTGGAGCTCTGGTTCGGTTCTCTCCTCAGCCGGAGCTGTGCCGCTCACCTCGCTGTCCTACACACACACACACACACACACACACACACACACACACACTTAACACAAAACCAGCCTCACCAGATGTACATTTGTTATAATACAGTGTAACTCTATTATCTTAAACGTTTACATACTGTATGCCATTCTCTTGTGTGTATTACCGAACATTTATTATTATTTTTTTTTAATCACCTCGTACTGCAGTCCTCCTCCCAGAGCGTCCAAGTCGAGGTGCAGATTCCGCAGCAGGCCTGATGTACCACACGGACTCTATATACACACACACGAAACACAGTTATTATCAGTGGTTCACTATAAGGATCCATCGATACGATTTATTCATACCCAGTACGAGTACACGCTTTTTGGTACTCGTAGATACTGACACCAAAAGTAATCTGCTTAATATTAAGAAATCCAGGACATCATGGAGCTCTGTTTATGTCGTTTGATGCACATTGACTTCTCGGTACAAGTCTTGGTACTGAAGCATCCCTAGCTTACGTTGTAATGTGTTTTACATTATAGGAGAGATGAAGACACAAACCTGAGGCATGGAAATCTTTTCCCGCTCTTCCTCTTCGTTGTCTTCATCATCGGAATAAAATGTGGGCGGAGCCAGAGATGGACGCTCCTCTTGACGTACCCTCTGCAAACCGGAGCTCATCCCCGAGAGTGAACCCTAAGAAACATGGACATATTCTCAGGGGCTGCGCGCATGAGTGAATCATCAACATGAAAGCTACAGATCCCTGGGTCTTCATCTTAGATTGCATTTTTTTTCTTTTCTTCTAGCTCTAGTGCACTCTTTAGGTTGCCTCTTTTTATCATGAGTGTGCGTGTCTTTTTAGCCCTAATGCATTCTTGATTACCCCAAGTGGAGTCTTTAGAGGTTGGAGGCCAGAGGAGCTGCCTAGGGAACCACGGAGTGCTGGAACAGGAGCGTCACACACACTTCTGAGTGGAGCAAGAGGACCCAGCGGCTGAGAGAGAGAGAGAGAAGAGAAAATACAATCACATTTTATTGATCAGTGGGAGTGTGTGTGTGTGTGTGTGTGTGTGTGTGTGTAGGGGTGTAGACGGTGTCATGAACAGTGAGAGAAAGAGAGAGACGACAGATGCAAGCATCCAAACTCACTCCTGGTGCTTTCGGACCCTCTGGTTCGCTCTTCTTCTTCTCCTTTTTCTTCTCCTTTTTCTCTTTTTTCTTCTTCTTCTCCTTCTCCTTGTCCTTCCTGACAGGGGCGGAGCCTGAGCTGCGCTCCCTCTCCTGAGCCACTAGGCAGCGGTACTGTTCGTCACACGGGTGGTCCCACGTGGACTGACCGGTGGAGAAGTTGAAGTAGTAAACATCTCCGGTCACATCCTGACTGTAAGACACACAAAGGGATCACACACACACACACACACATACACACACACACACACACACACACACACACAAGTTCACTTGTTACGTGGCGTTTTTCTTTCTTTTAATGATAACACAGTTCACAGGATGTGTTTTTTTCTGGTGCACACTTTAAGGTATGTTTAAACATTTACCCTTAGTACACCTAGTGTGTGTGTGTGTGTGTGTGTGTGTGTGTGTGTGTGTGAACTCCTACCAGGGCTTCCATTCCGCAGGCAGCGGGGCGACGATGCCCTCTCGGGCCAGCCACAGGAGCTCCGGCTCCCGCTCGGGGTCGATCCCGATCTCTCGGGCATATTCGTGAATCTCTGATGAAGGAAAAGGAACCAATATTATGCACAATAAGTAGATCTCCAGCTCTTTAGTGAATATGGATTTGAGGTTAGGCGCACGTCATTGTAGTGGTCCCTTCATAAGCCAATATTACTCCGTCATATCACATTGTATTTATATGCATTATGTATTATAAAATAACTATATTCCAGTACAAGTGGTACTGTCGGCATAATGATTCAGTGTGTTATTTTCCCTGTGGAAGCCCTGATGCAAAGCTTTTGAGTGTGTGTGATTAGTCTGCACAATATTACACAACTAAAGACTTAACCCTAGGCTTTAACGGTTCCTGCCAGACCATGTTACCTTGCTCAGACGGGATGTAGGTCTCGTCGTAATCCTCTTCCAGGATCAGCTGGTCTCCTATTCGCAGCGCAGACGCGCTCATGCTGTCTGTGGGCGGAAACACAAACACTGGATTTGATCAAACAGAATAATACATGAGCTGTTGTCCAAAGTGCCAATGCTGAGTGCATTCCTCCGTGTCTTATTTTGGCCCACGAGTAGGTAAAACGCTAATTTTCATACAATTTAAACCACTACGAGGAATGGTATATGAAGTATAGTTGTAGTATACTGTCTCCCGCTCCTGCACATTTCTGCTTTAATACACCTGATTCAACTCACCAGCTCTTTAACGCGAGTGATGAGGACTGTAGCTCTTTTCCGCGAAATCAACTGGCTCATAAGAAATTGCATTATATGAAATAAAACACTCATGTTGTTATAGGGAAGCATTTTAGACATCATAGATCTTTGTTAACTTAATATAAACCTGTGATTTGGAGCTGCACTACTGTCAGGGCTGCTGTTACACAAAATTAATCAACACCTTCTGACCAATCAAATACTGTTTAATGCATAATGCTTTTCATTTTTATATAAAAATAAACATCTGTTTAAAAAAAAAACAGCATATGCATTATTATTCACATACACTGTACATCATGCTGATTCAGTCGCACAAAGGTGATTCAAACACACGCCTTTACTTGAATCGACTCATAATTTGACTCACATGATTCAGTAGATTCTTTTGGACTTTTGGACAGTGTGTGATTAACAGCGTTTCAAAATCATGACTACAAAATACTCATACATTTTCAACAAAAGCATCACAGGATTTACTGATTTTATCTTTTCTTTTTTTTTAATATCCTTAATCAATGTGAGTCGACTCCCATGTGTCACCTAAAAGAGCCGGTTGATTCAAGGAGTCGACTCATTCGCGAACAACACATCACTAATTAAAACTCTCTCCTGAGATTAGTGTGTGTGTTAGATCCGTGTTAACACACTCAATTTGATATTTAGATGCGTTTCCCTCAAACGCTACACGATAATATTAATATAATCCTCATTAAGGCTGTTAAAATGTTGACAAAAATGTTTTTGGAGCAGAAAAAGGAGCAACAAGTGAACGTGAAACTTAGCAACTAGTTATAAAAGTGTCAAAATATGTTTAAGTGTTTAAGTACGCTGAATTCTTAAAAAAAAACAACAACAACAACTGTTCCTCAGAGTTTTATCATAATACTACTTTTTAAAAAAAGGTTAGCTAGTTAGATAAATCAGCTAGCTAGCTTGCTAGCAACTGAAAGGCATCCATAGCAACATTAGCCACAGCTAGCCATGACAATTACTCAGAAACATTATAAACAGCTAATCAGCGATTCTTTAACTCTCAAACCTTATCAAATTTAAACCTAATGTTCAGACTGGCGTTAATAATCGCATTGTTGGCAACAAGAAAATGACGTTTAGCCTCAAACCTTTTTTTTCCAACCGTCAGAAGGCCACAAATGAGCTTCCTTTCGTCTCACGTAGACTGTCAGAGATTACCCAGCAACATTATGTGTAAATAAAATTAACAGCAAAAGTGAAAACTCTCATCATCTCATGATTTTTTGCTAAGCTAATCAGCTCTCCGTCAATAACACCCGGTAGCATCTTAGAAAAAAATGGAAACCGTGGTAACGGCTGTCAGTGCCTGGTCAATAATGCGCATGCGCAGCATTTAGGCGCATGCGCACAACGCTAGTCGCTACGCGCGCGCCAATTCTTTCACTTCAGGTAACTGTCTCAAGCTAAGTAGATACACACACGCACAAAAAAACCCCGCAAATCTAAGAAAATTAACTTCTTTTTTTGAGAAATAAACTGACGCTGTACAGATTATTACCTGACTGAATGATTCAAAAGAAAAAAATGAAGAATAAACTTTGTTATTGAAAAACTTTATGTTGGTAAAAAGGGATTTGAGGTGTGAGGCCACAGAGTCAGCCCTGAGGAAAACTCTGAGGTAAAACCATACATACATTGCATTTAAAAAGTCTATAATTCCTACATAACTTACATATGATGAAGCGCTCATGTGTTTATATCATTATTGTAGAATATTTTGTCCAAAAATCCAAAATTTCTTTGCCCTTGACCATTAGCAAACCATGTAAAGCAGGACTTCGCAAATGCAGTCGTGAGAAACTCACCATCTCCTCTTTTGTTTCATTTATTCATTTTACAAATTGATATTAAAAATATCGAAGATGAATTTTTGAATATTTGAAAATGTTACTGTAAGTCAAATTTCAGTAAGCCACATTAAAATAAACAGGGTACATGTTACTTTTGTCTTTTTCAGTAGCCTAGTAGTGTAACACAGCACTAGCAAAGGAGTTCAGCAATAAAAATGGACAAATTGCCCCATCTGTCTACCTCCACTAAACAAACTAGCATTGCATACTTATGTATGTTGTAGACTGTTATTGAGTGACCGGGTTTCCTATTACAGTTAGTGTTTACATTTTAAAAAACATCTCAAGTAGCCTTCAAACCTACCAAAAGCTGTTTTTGGATTTTCTAGGCCTAGATTAGTAAATACTTTTGAATGTAAGGTCAGAGTTTTCAATTTGAGACACGGCTCATGACAACAATCACGACGGTGCCAGAAAGTTTTAAAAGAGTTATGGCTCATCAGTGTGCTTAACATTGCTGTGCATGAAATCGCTAAACATTTTACAGTTCAGGGTTTGGAAGCCTGCTCTATTGGAATATTTTTGAGTGATAATTCAGATGTTAAAGGCGAACTAGGCAAGATTCATCCAAACTGGTCACGATTAGGCTGTTAATGGTTAAACAGGTGGAACTGAATAGGACTTGAATCATTTTTATACACCTTTTTCCGACAAGTAGGGACGTGTACAAATGACCGACAGGAGGCCCATGTAAATACAAACCAGCATTCCGGACCATAAAACAGTTTTCCAAATGGGAAATACACTTCAAGCCATGGTTAAACCTTTATTATTTTTTTAAATCACTTTGTACATATTCTCCTTCATAAATAGCAACATTTTAATCAGACATAACCTAAAGAGGTGTTAAAAGTTCGGGTGGAAATAATGAGTCACAAAGGCTGTAAATATACAGAAGAGTTTATTGTGTGCTTTTCATGTCATTCAAATACTCTTTTTTTTTTAATCTCGCTATGTTAGAAATTAACTATTATCAGCAAAAACCCAGAGTATGTGTTAAATAAAAAAGAACAGAAATAAATACCAGTGTTAAAAAAACAGTAATATTCAGAGTTCATGTATTTATTTGATCAGCAGATCTTCAGTGTGGTCCCAAATAACACAAAGGACTTGAAAGCAAGTGAAACAGCAAAGTTAAGACAGTGCTACAAATAAGAAAATAAATATTTTCGCTTCCTAGCCCTGTGTTCCAGTCCTGTTCTCAACGCGCCCTCGTTGACTCACTTGTACAACTCGAAAGTGTTGCACTTTCACAGGGAAAGGATTTTCACCACAACGCACGTTTCCAAAGCAAACTCACTTCATGGTTTGCTAATAAAAAATAAACGTAAAATGTGGTTGAGAAGACCAGCTATCTTGCTAAATGAATAAATTAGACAGCTTTCCAAATGCTAAAGTGTAATACTTTTATATTTCCTTCCTCTCTGGTAATTTCTTTGTGGAGAATTAGAAATAAAACCTTAACAGATGTATACTGTGGTGCTAAATAGCTAGCATAGTAATTAGATGTATTGCTAACTATATTATATAAATATTATAAAAGCAGCAATTGCTTTTGAACTATACAGTCATACAGACCAGGTTGTTAATTAGCTAGCTTGCTAACCAAGAATGATTTAATTAGCTAGCTAGTCCCAATGCTAAATCTTAATACTTGAGTAACTTCACTTCTCTGGTAATTTCATATGAAAATTTCTCCAAACCTTGCTCATAGCAACTATGCTAGCTAGCTAAATGAATATATATTAGCTAGCTAGCTAAGAAGTTCAATTTCCCCGCCATGTAAGCGCTTTAAATGGCTTTTTCTGCATTTTTTGCCGTTTTTGAGATGGAACTTGAGAAGTTCCGGCCCATAAGTTGTAACCCTGAGGTTGACGCTCACATTGACTCGAGTGTTCATCCAACAGTCATGTAACAAATTCCATTATAACAAAAAAAAATAATAATAATAATGGAAAGACATTTAGGATAGCACAGGGGATTCAACCAGGGGCGCGTTAAAAACAGCAGAGCGCCAAACTCAAAACTTCTTTTGTGTACGTTCGCATTAGCTAACTAACATATCATGCAGCTCAAAGCTTGTGCAACTCAGAATGTTCTTTATTTTTCTGAAGGTTGCAATGAAACTTTCTTACAAACTGGCCCACCAAAAAAAAAGAAAGCAAATCTACAGTCAGGCAATTTACAGACGAGAATAAAACACTCACAATAAATACAGTTCTCTTATTCAGTTCTTCATTACCTTAAGACTCTAAGAGAGCCTCTCAGTGTGTGTATACAGTGTGTGTGTATACAGTAGGTTTGGAAGCTTTCCATAAGTTAATCCAATTCTTTCAGATTAAATCACACCCTTGGTAGGTATGTGCCGATAATCAGGTATACGATACATCATAATACTTTTGATATTAACGAGCACAATATGATTATTATAGACGTGTCTAATTAACGCTGCTAGTTCTGCTGGTTATTTATCCATGCTGAGACACCTGTAGGGGAATAGTGCAATAAAAAAACCTTCAAATATGGAGCTCCAGACAAGTAAAGGCATCACCAACCATCGAGGTGAAGTAGTTCCTTCTGATTTCATCTAGAAATTATACAAAACTGCTACATTCGTGAACTTGGTGTGGTATATTTTGCTCATCCACAGTTGAATATCCTTAAATGTTGTACATTCGTCCACAAAAGATGCAACAAACTGAATGATTCGTTACAGCAGGACAAAATATCAATTGATTAGTGGATTAGAGGATTAGTCAGCAGGTCTGGAATGTTCTGCAGTGAAGTAACTTCATAATGCAGCGGATTACACTCGAAGTTTTAAAGACAACGTGGAACGGAAATTCAGCCACGTACTTCTGCGGCTTTTGCAAGTGAAATGCCGTGTTCTAGTGGGTGGGACTTTGGTTTTATCCAAAAGTAATACTTTGATTGGCTTGTGAAAAGTTGGCCTTCCAAAAACGAATGTCCAGATGTGAGTGTGATGGAGGTGAAACGTAACAAAGGATTGGTTGTCGTGTTTTTATGTCCCACCCACAATCCTACAATGAGATGGTCAAAAATCAGAAGCCGTTTAGAGGCGAGGCAAAGTCGCTCAATTCATAACTTTGTCGTCATATGAAGGAATCTTAGTTAAAGAAGATAATAAAAGGTTTGTCTTTAAAATATTACTTATTGCACCTTTAAGAGTGCTCGATAAGAGCTGAGAATCAAGAATCGATTGTAATATCGGTGAGTTAAGCTTATAAACTAAACTAACAAAATACTGAAATTCAAACTATTGGAACCGAGAGATAAACAGTTTACACAGTCCCAGGACATAAGTGGCATTTCTAGACAAGACTAGAGTTTCTAGAATATTCCCACACTCATTAGTTTTGTTTTGTTTGCTAGCATTAGCATGGTTGACCTCACATTTTTGGCTTAAAGTGTCCATGAAATAACCTTATATTTTTGAAACTGGGAATCAAGGTAAGTGTGTCGAGTTGCTTGAATTCTTTCACTGAATCCATCAAATGATCCAAAGTTGTGAGCTGCAACACCAGCTAGCTAGAATTAATTATGGTTTTTTTTTCGTTAGCTAGCTAGCTATTTACATTAACAATAATTCAAAGCCATTTAGTCTATGTGGAGATGCTAGCTGGATTATTTTATAGCAAGCTGCAACATGCTAGCCAGGGTTAACAAGGGTTTACCCATGCCCCGCCCCCAGGGATGTAACATTTCGCTGATATACACAAGGCACGCACGGATAGCTCTGAAACACCAAAATTTTAATTTCAAGGGCACTTTAAAGCCAAAGATAAATCTCTTGTAGCAGTTAATGGCTACGCAATATGATCATCAGAATGGATTAGCAATTTAATATGCTAGACTGACATGCAGTGGTTCATTCATGCTAGCTCTAACACTATAGTTTCTACTTGCCATGGTATCAGTTGGCAACCAAGTCGTGCAGTTGTTAGTGTATTAGTGTTAGCATGCTTGGAGTTGCTAATTCATTAATGCTTGTGGTACTTCTGAAGTTTATCGCAGCCTTCCCTGGATTAGCATTAGAACACTTGGGTTTTGATTCTAGCCACAAAATGCTAGTCTATACTGCCTGTGGAAGGAATTAGCAACCAAATGGTGTGGTGTTCGTTGTATTAGCATTGCTTGGGTACTGTGGATCAGTGGTTCATTAAAGCTACCCTTAACATGGTTTTGCACTGGATAAATTGAAACACTAGCAAATTGAAACGCTAGCATTAGCACATTCGGTTTTCCTGCTTGCGTTGCAGTTGGCATGCCTGCATTAGGAGTGCTGGATTAGTTGACAGAGAGTTTTTACTGGCCATGGTAGAAGTTAGCACAATCACACACAGGAGTTTTCACTCCCACCCAGTGTCGAGTCTCCGTACACGAACCCTCTGCTTGTAATGATATTCCTTCAGGTGCTCCTTGAGAGCGTTGGGGATGGGCAGGGCGCTGATGCCGTCGTACGTGGTGCAGCTGCTGATGACGGCGCGACAGATGTGCTGGAGGCTGAACGGCCGCGTGCGATGGATGGGGTTTGAGAGCAGTGGCTCGAAGAACATGCACGAGTTGGGGTCCTTGTAGTGCTCCAGCAAACCAGTGACCGTGGGTGCATGGAACACGCTGGGGTCATGCACGTCGAAGCTGAAGTTGTGGTTCCACTGCTCAATACGGGCGTGCAGAGAGCGACCGTAGCGCCGGAAGCTGACAGAGAATAAGTAGTCCTCCTGGGCCGAGTCGCGAAGAAGGAAGGTTCCCTCGGGCTTACCTTCCAGGAGCGTCTCAGCCTCGTAGCGATCCATGACCCCCCAGTAACATGGCAGGTTGGTGATCTGGAGCAAGTCAGGCACCAAACAGTGGATGTAGTCGATCTGCGTGTGGGCACGATGGTGGCCATCTCGAGGTTTGAAGTGCTCTATCGTCACCAGAGACCCTCTCGTCAGGGAACACGGCGAAGATGAGGAGGAATCCGAATCCGGATGGGATTCAGCAGAGAAGGATGGGATGGATCCTGAGGAAGATGCAACGACCTCGTCTAGAGTGTCCAAGCAGCTCTGGAGAAGCAGTTGGTGTTGTTGCTGCCTCTGCAGCATGTGCTGCTGTTGCTGAAGAGTGGCCCGGTCGTCTCCGGCCAGCTCGTTCATCCCATGCGCCAACTTGGGCCCAAGTTTGTACAGCGGGTTGATCTGCGCAGTCACCTCAAAAGTGTGGATCTGAGCGTTGGGTGGCGGGTCGACACCTTGCTCGATGCTGATTCTCCGCCTCTCTCGCAAGCGATCATCCTCGTCCTCGACTACAGAAGCTGCCGAAGCAGAGCATGTCGACGCTTCAGCACCAGAGAAAGTATCAAGTACGGGCGGTTGGGAAATAGGAGCTGTATGCTGCTTGATCAGGTACCATTTCTGCGCTAGCTCTGAGCCAGGTGGGAACGGGCAACTGTCCAGCATGAGTTCACTCAGATGGATCTTCCTCCGGGAAGAAGCTGTGACAGGAGACGCTGAGATGCCCTGTCCTGAAGCAGAAGGTCCACTGTGTGTCTTGATTGGAAAACACTGGCCTACGGCATCCTGAATCTTCTGCCTGAGGGTACGACTGCCACTGGAAGACTTGCTGCTGGTCTCATGCGCCGGGTATTCGTCGCTTGAAGTGTTTTGAGATATCCTGGCTGAGACTTTCTCGGTCAACGAGGATGCGGGTGAACTGAGGACTTGGCGCCATCGGCGCTCACGAAACGAAGAGCCTCCGTTTCCGGGTTCCAGCCCGTTTAAGAGATCGCCATATTCAAATCCATCGCTGACTGGCCGGTCCGATGCCTCTTCGTGAGCCAAGCGTCCCTTCCTTTTACCCCTGCCTCCTTTCCGCCTCCCGCTGTCCTGCCGCTCCTCGGAACGGCTCTGACGCACTTTGGGACGGGCACCCCGTTCCCTTTCCTTCCCACGATCCCCTGAATCTCCAGTCGACATTGTTCATCAGATTTTAGATGAGTGTCTCCGTAGTTAACGACAAACTGATAGGTGAGAGGTAGTTAGATGATAGCTGTTGCTATGGCGACCAACCCTAACCTTCTGACAAAAAAGAAGAAAAACCTCTTAAAGGTGGAAGACATTTTGAAACAAGTTTAGGTGTCTCAAACTTAACGTTGATACCAAGTTGACTGAATAGTGTTGGGAAGTAAAAACAGGAAGTGAAATTTAGATGTGGCTCCTTAACACCTAAGCAGAACTTTTGCTTTCTATGTAAGCTTTTGCTCACTTGAATATAAAAAGTACTTTTTTTATTTTATTTTATTTTATTTTTGGTAGCTATAAAAATCAGGATATCCAAAGAAACGTTTAAAAAATCCTTAACATTAGCTAGCTAGCTAAACCAGATAGCTTGCTGGTTATTGCTTAACAGCATACTATACTTCAATTAATCCATGACTCTGACACTTTATAAATCTCAGCCGAATAAATAATGCGCTGTTAAAGTTATTTATTCAATCTACGTACCATTTATTTGCGGTTAGAAATCACCGGAAAACTCTGCAGTCTGTTAAAAGAAGCGCAGCAACCAAGCATGAAGAATAACGGTTGTATCCGATATGCCTTGGGTTACATATTTAGTGCACTACATATGCTGCGGAAACCATTGTTACACCGCATAGGGAGTAGGGAGTAAGGAGTCGTTTGGGACACAGCCGATGACGGTGAACGCGTCAGCTGCGTGGCTGACTATCAACACGTTGTGTTATATGCATACGTTTCTCTGGAAACACAATTATGCCCAACGGATATTTATTACATTTACGTGTTCGTTTATGTCATATGATATTACAGAAACAAAAACAGACATGTTTAAAGCACTTGAAAACACTTTTTGATGTTTGGCTAGCGGACCAGCTACAGCAAAACAGGGAAGGAACTGATTGCACAGCGCCATTTGTCGGTTGGAAGATTCTGCATTCTACCATATCAGGCACCTTTTAAAATTCTGCCTCGGCGTAGCTCTTTGTCGTAATCTGATTGGTTGGAGTTGAGGAAAACAATCAGTGATTGGTCGACAGGTTGTGCCTAAAGTGCAATGTAATTTCGAATTTCAGTATTTTATTTATATTTATCTTTCAGCAAACTATTTTTTAAAAAAAAGGAAAGGAAATGCACCATACACTAAAGCTGAATATTCTTTTTTTGGCGTTTGTGAAGGATACATAGAGTTATAAAATGTTTTGAAAGACATTAAATTAGACTTCCGGTGAACGTACCAACGAAGAAGAACACTCATTGTTTTGTTTTCGACTAAGGAGGCTAAAGCTGCTAAGCTGCACAGCTCATCCTGTTAAAACGTTTGATTTGCGTTCACTTGTTTGGTTAATCCATATAAATATTTCGGATGATATCGAACCATTTTTCTCTATATGTCTGTTTTTATTAGCATTGTCTCCGTGGATGTTTATTGCTTTGGAAAGCTAATTTGTTAGCAAACCAAGCTAGTTAGCGGAGTGAGAGCTGAGAGCTAGCATTGTTCGTTTTTGAGTGCACTTTGCTCCATGTCGCACATTGCTCTAGAAATTTCCACTGTTTTTAATACTTTTATCACGTTTAACACGTCTTTTAGTGGCTTAGAGATCTTTTTTGCAGCGTTGAAGTTTATTGTTTTCCAGATATAACGAAGAGGTGAGTTATTTAAGGACGTGCCAAAAAATATGATCGCATTTTTTTGCTTTTATAGACTGCAAAAATCTTGAAAATGTGGATTTCTAATTCTCGAATGTGTTTCTTTGTACAGAAGTGGTGTTTAGCTAGTTTTTGTAACTGATTTTATATGAAAGTTACAGTATACTCGTGTGTATTCACTTGGACCACCTTAAAAGGGACCCTCTTCAATAAGTCTTGGTTATATAATAAATCAGCTGTGTGTATATGTATAATAAATAAGTTTATGTATTTTCTTTTGGTCTTTCTCTCCCTGCAGATCATCAGGATGGTGTGTGAGCTGCTGTTGTCCTCAGTCTGGCTGCTGTTTGTGGTTTTCTGGGTGGAGACCATCAGTGTGTGGCTGTTCCTCTGTCTCTTCTATCAGGACAGAGCTTTCTATCACTGGGGTGACGGGTGAGTGTGTTACGCATGCAATATGAACATGATTTTAACATGCACATGATTTTAAATTCACTGACACGGTTACGGTTGAAGAACATCCTGTATCCGTCAACCAGACCAACCAACATATGTGCTGACGAAATGTTAGTTCTATGCTGGTTAAAGCCATTTATTTGCACATGCATATTTTTACAAACTCATTTTTTTCCTCAAAAGGTTTCACACTTGTTGAAAATGTATGTAGTAATTGTTTTCTGGAACGATGCTGGTGTAATGAAGCAGAGGCACTGTTACCACCTTGAAGTTGATTATTTTCCTTTAACAGCACATTCTGATTTGTTTTATTCCTCTTATACCACAGCAATTTGTCAACGATTACACTCTTTTCAAATTTATTTTATACGTTTTATCGTTACATTTAACGTTTGTGAAGCAACTTTGTGTTCTCACGTACATTATAGCAGCTATAAACAGTCGTTCCCTCACCAACCTCTCTTTTTTTTTTTCCTCTCTCTTTCTTAAAGTTACAAACAAAACGTAGATGTTGAGAAACCGCAAAGTGTAAACTCCTCTTTCCTGAAGAAAGCATCAACATACCAATGATTAAATTTTTTTTTAAATCAGTTTATGTCAAGTGACTCGCCTCACAAGTCCCTGTGAATGAGTCGTTCCTATAGAAATGATAACGTATTAGAACGAACGAATTAATATAAACCTGCACTACTGTCAGAGCTGCTGTTATAGAAAATTAATCAACAGCTTCTGACCAATCAGAATCCAGAATTCACCAGCATAGTGGTATAAAGAAAGCCAGCCTTGTTTAGTGCGAGATATTAGCTTACGTCTTCCTCAGGATGCTGGGATTTTTCCTCAGCACCTTCCTAAAGCCCTAAAACATTGTAAACATTGAGATCTTGTAACATACACACACACACACACACACACACACAGTGGAGCTGGAGATTTGCATAAACATTTGCTTGGCAAAATGGAGGATGATTTCAGACCCTGATGTTCTCATTGCAGTATATTAAATAACCAATTATCTGCACATGCTCAGTTCCTGGTAAGACTGGGTCATGTGATCATATAATATTAATATTACATTGCGATTAGTATGAAAAATTATGTAACTACACTTTAATGAGATATCATGGGTATCGTGATTTTTTTTTTTATAACCTGCTTTTAATAACACGTAGCTGATATGTTACTTTGTGACTGTCTTATCTTATTTTTATTTAAAAAAAAATTAATCAGTAAGGTATCATGAAATTCAAGGTTTAAATTTTTACTTTTTAAATGTACTATTTATACTGTTCGTTAGGAAATCTGTATGTTGTGATACACATTGTGTATCGTAGGAACGACTTGAGATATCGTGATATGATATTTTTTGTCATATCGCCCAGCCCTGGTTCTCAGTAATGTGTTTCGTTCTGTCTTTCGCAGAGTGTTTGCTGATGATCCTGGTCAGATGATCTACATGCTGAGCAGGTAAAAAAAGAAAGTCAAACTTTTTTTTTTTTTTTCTTCTTCCCCTTTTTTGAGTTCAGAGACTTTTTTTGTTCTTGTCCTCTTTTTAAAGATTATAGTTTATTTGTTTTTCCAGGAAGGTTATGGAACTTTCTGGGGGAGGTTTCCGTATCTACACTCTTATAGAAAGGCTTCTTGAAGTGTTTTTCAGAAGGTTCTTTGTATAGTTATGGGTTCTCAGCTTCCTAAACAAAAAGTTACAGTGTAAACTCTTTATAAACATGTCATTGTTGTTGTTGTTTAAAAGACACGCAAAAAAAAACTCTTAAAGACCTTTTTTTTTTCTTCTTCTTCTTCTCACAGGTCAGATCGCTCCGTTCACACCCAGACCTGAGCTCGCGGCCTTGTTGTCAGCTGGGAACGCCAATCAACCAAATAGCTGGGGAGAAAAATGGCTTCCCGTCCGACCGCTGCCGCCTTTCAACAATCCGCGCCGTGGCTAGCGATGGAGAATTAGCACAGAGCTCGCGGCCGAGCACAGATTCTGTGTTGGCTGTTATAAAGGGAACTTGTATTATGTTTCTCACTTTGCCTCCTCTAAAACGAGCTTCTCTTCTCCAAAAAACAAAAAAAATGGCAGCTCGGTGTAGCGAAGACGCTAAAACGCATATCATCTGTCCAACTCTGTTTTTAATCTTGTGTTCCTGGTGCCTGTGATTGAAGCAAACACTTTACAGATGCCTTCTGTTCTAATTTACTCACTTTACGTTGTCTCGTTTAGGCGCGTGCTTCATATCACAGTGACTTATTGCGGTTTACAATGTTATCATGGCGGTTTGCGTCTCGTGTGTATTTCAGTCTGTCCAGTGGGAGACAAAGACACACGATATTTTCGTAAAAAAAAAATTTAAATAACTGATCACTTTGACATGCGGCCTTAAACGCAAAGCTGATAGAGAGTTAGTTAAATGATACACAATTGTAACTGTGAATGTAGCCTCAAAGATGCAACAGGACTCCTTTAAGTCTAATGACATTCCTCTACACACTCACACACTAGTGTGACCCAAGTGATCCTAGTGCTAGATAATAATCACAATTTTTTATAAATATATACATTTGTTTTATGCTCATAATTTGAGTTTCCTCACATCTTTAGGTGTTTTTAGTGTCACTTGCAAGAAATGAGTAAGCTCTTTGAGTTGGTTCACGTGTGAACTTTTTTTTTTAGATACATATAACTAATTAAGATATTTCATTTATTAAGATAAATCTTCTTAGTCACAGACAGTGGTACAATAACATTAAAGTATCATAAATATTTTAACTTGAAAATAGTCCAATGAGTCGTTTGGGAAATGACTCTTCTCAGCGAGCCGATTCAAATAATCTGATTCACTGAAAAGAGCGGGAATTCTCTTCCCTAGCAGCTGCACTCACCCCTCCCCCACACGCGTGTCCGTTTACCATTGACCAATCAGAGACAGGCTCGAGGGCTAAGATGAACGGCTGATGAAAAGGGGCGGGGCTTCTTGCCTGAGGTAAATAACCGTTATGAAATGAGCATTGATTTTTAAATGAGCTTTTAGCTTCTTCTGTTTTACTGAACCACCTGCTGATGTTTCATCTTTTTTCTTTCTTTCTTTCTTTTTTTTTTTTTAAAGTGTTTAATTTTAAAGTGCTCAGCAGGAACAAATCCTCTTATGTGAAAACAAACTCAAAGTTTGTGAACTTAATTCTTTATAAATATCATTTATCATGATTGATAACATACTATTTTTTTTTTAAATAATAGTAGTCATATTACAAATATTAACTAATTTTTTTGTCATATCGCACAGCTATGTTACGTTACTTAAAACCAACAAATTTTTTTTTTCCTGAATGTAAAGTTTATGGTTTGTGTATGTATTTTTTTTTTTATGCAAAGTTTCCCAAAAGTATCGCAGCACAATGATTGTTGTTAAAATGGTAGAGCGAGCATGACATTTACAACTTTCTCTACGTAACCCTACGTTCACAAAAACAAGTGACAAAACAGAATTGAAAGCATTCATTTCTAATGTGCGTAAGCAACACAATTTCAGCCACAAAGTTACATTTAAATTAAGATCTTTTCAATGATGTGCAAATTAGATATGAGGCTGTAAAGCCACAAATCCGAACAGTTGGTTCGAATGATTCCTCAGGCCGATCCTGTGTGTGTGTGTGTGTGTGTGTGTGTGTGTGTGTGTGTGGTCCAACATTTCTTTAGTTCCCCACTCACAATTTTAGTTCCTACCTGCGATTAGTTTCTATTTACAGTTTGATGCAAAAAAAAAAGGAAGAAAAAATTTTGACTGGTTTTTGTCTAATCCTGTCATACACACAATGTCTTATTAAATGTGAGAAAAATAAAACTCGGAAGGAAGTAGCAGAGATTGCTGGTGCATGTAGCTAGTGTAGTTAGCTTTGCTAATCTTGCAACAAAGCTAGTACAAAAATTTGAGCACGTAAAGGAAACAAGCATTCACACTGAATAATGCGTTATTTAATTTGTGTTTAACTAGCTAGCTTTAGAAGTTATGTATAGCTACTTAAATTTTTTCATTGTAACGAAAAAAATAAACATGCTGCCCAGGCCACACCCACAAGTGACACCAGTCGCGGACGCCCACAAGAGTTAGCGCTGTGAACGTAGGGTTCAGATGATCCCAATTTAAAAATTTTGGTAAATTGTAAAAAGAAAGCTGGGCCCAGATGACTTAAAGACCTCAGACACAGTGGTCCAGAGCTCTGCTTTGTTTTTTTGTTTTTTAAGGAACTGTACCACTAATTTTAAGATGAATGAACTGTACAAGTTTAAACTAGTCATGTGACCCTTGACCTTTTCTTTTAAAAAGAAAACGCTGTACTCTTTCTTTTCTAATTGATTTACAGAAGGGTTGTGCCACCTGCGATATGGATTTCCTTTTTTGTTCCAAACAATAAACCAACATGTTGTACACATGAATCATCTCAATGTTTGTGTTTGTTATAAACTGGAGTCGTTTGCATTTTACTTTTAACCTTTGGCCGTAAAGTGGCCTTGTGCATCCCAAGAACCATGTCAACAAGAATCACGTTAACATGCGGAGAAGTTTGTTCTGTTTCGACCGTGTGTTGCATGATCTGGGATCATTTGGGAAAAATGGCCGTCTGTGGGTCATCAAGTTGTTTTATATTTTTACATTTTTAATATAGAGGTACGTTCCGGATGTATTCCCGTCCTGCTCCCAGCGTTCCCAGGGTAGGACACTGACCAGAATAAAGTGCTTACTGAAGACAAATAAACAAATTCATGAAATATTTTTTAATAGAGTGAACACACTAAATGATTAATTATTTCATGTTCATATTCAGGAAAACTTGTAAACACCATTAATGACTTATAACACGTTTTGCTATCGTGTTTCTTTCACTTCTAAAGCAATAATATATATACGAGGTGATCCGCAATAAATGCACAAAAAATATAATAAGCCTCGAAAATGTCCAAAAACAGTTCATTTTTTTTCCAGGGCGTTATTTCTAGCCACCTAAGAAAGCAAAAGGGTCCTGAGTGACAACGCTGCGTGATGCTATAATTTGATTCCCACCTCTATTTGGACAAAATTCGTTTCTTGCGTTTATCCGGAATACGGGTGGGAAGAAATATCACGCCGGCTGCTTCCGTCGAACTTGAGCCTCATCCCAAATGACTTCCTCTTGTATATGAAGATCACTACATAGGGCGCGGGAGGCGCTTATTGTACCTAGTATGTAGTGCACTTTCTAAGGGAGGACGAAAGAATTTAGGATTTGACCTTTGAGACGCGAGAACCTACACCACGGAGAATAAACACTGACCTTATTGGAGTTTATAGCGATAAAGTTTAAAGATTGATTAGATTTTAAAATTAATTTTAGGGGGAAAATCGGTTAAACCTCGCCGCTTTTTCTACCCTAAAATGGCGCCAACGATTCAAACTCAAGCGCAGCGCGAGGACGGGCATCGGTAAGAGTGTTAGCATCTCGGCTAGGCTAGCGTGTTAGCCTAGTTAGCTAACATGTTAAAGCACACTTTGAAGCTCTAACTACTCTAATTAAATATCTTTCAGTTATGTTAGGAGACATGTTGAATGTCCAGTAATTACTTCCAGTAATTTGTCATTCTGAGCGGATAAATTACTTATTTTTAAATAATTAGCGAAGAGCTAATAACAAGTGTGCTAGCTACCATAACTTAGCAGTACAGCAGCATTAGCTCGTATAGGCACCTAAATGTTCATGTTTAATTTTCAAAACGATATTTCACTCAGATTATTAACTCTCCTGAGTATGCATATGAAGTGCATGGGGGTAGAAATTGTTTTATATTCTGTAGAGTGTATTTCTACAGGAAGGGAGCAGAATCCCAAATACATGTAGGAATGTAGAAGCGATGACATTATTCCGTGTGTAGTGCACTTCGGTGGGATGTGGACTGCATGGACATGTAGTGCACTACCTAGGGTGGAATGGAAACAGCCCCTATAGTGCCCTATAGGACACTGAATAGGAGACTAATTCCCAAATTATTGAATATCTAGTACACTAGATTAAATACCCGATGTGATGCACTTGTATGGGATCCTGAATGATTCAGTATCACTCAAAAGAATGTAAGAACTAGTGCACCTAAGTAGGGTGCAGCATGTGATTTGGGATTCAGCAGTGAACGTGAGCTTGTTTTATTTTCAGACGCGTCTAATTTGGCTTTCTGTTTGTTTGTTTGTTTGTTTGTTTTCCCCACGCAGGAGCTCATCACACAGAACTGTCCCTGAGAGGTACCGCCCCGGCCATATCTCATTATTATTGTTGTTATAATTATTATTATTAATCACTGATGGAATTGTGTGTTTTTATGCAGAATGTTGTTCTTGTGTGTTGTTTTAGGTCTGGTGTTGTGTGCCGGGTGAAATACTGTAACAGTCTCCCTGATATCCCGTTCGACCCCAAGTTCATCACATATCCCTTCGACCAACACAGGTGCACAGGAGACACAGCAAAATGTTTATTTATTAATATTTATTAATTTTTTCATATTCTGGACCATTTAAGATATAAGCAGGTTGCTGTAACTGATGCTGCACGTTATTGTGTGTGTGTGTGTGTGTGTGTGTGTGTGTGTGAAGGTTTGTGCAGTATAAAGCAACCTCGCTCGAAAAACAACACAAACATGACTTGCTCACGNCCATCGACCTCATCAACCCTGATACCTACCGCATCGACCCTAACGGTGAGCGTACGCTTAATACTCATCCTAACGCCAAGCGTGCGCTTAACACACCCCCTAACACCGAGCGTGCGTTTAACACGCGCCCTAACGCCGAGCGTACGGAATTATGCGTGGTGTGTCTGTGATTATATCACATAAAGAGTCAACACGATCTAGGACGCCTACTCTTCGAAGATCTAGAGGAGATCCAGGCGCCCACTAGCTCCAAGAGGTCAGAGGTCACCCTTGTGTGTTTGTGTCTGTGTATATATTGGCTTCAGTGTTCATCTGCATACAAGTAAATGTTTGTAGTGTCTGAATGTGTATTATTTGTTTGTTTTTTTTTTTTTTAATATACACGTGTGTGTGTGTGTGTGTGTGTGTGTGTGTAGGTCCCAGCAGCATGCTAAGGTGGTTCCATGGATGAGGAAGACGGAGTACATCTCCACAGAGTTCAACAGATATGGTGTGTCCAACGACAAAGTGGAGGTCAAGTGAGTAGGCATTTTTCACACAGACACACACACACACTATCCATTTAATCCCTCCTGTAGTCTGGTTAAACAGAATGCCACCTTGTCAGTGCTGTTTACTTACTCTCTGTGTGTGTGTGTGTGTGTGTGTGTGTGTGTGTAGGATCGGTGTGTCAGTGAAGCAGCAGTTCACAGAAGAGGAGATCTACAAGGACAGAGACAGTCAGATCTCTGCCATCGAAAAAACCTTCGAGGATGCCCAGAAAAACGTGAGCACTACATCTAATGCTAATGCTAATCTCAATGCTAGCAAAACTAGCTCTCGCGTCATGCTACGCTAATGCTAATAATAATAATAATCACTGTTTATTAGCACCCTTAGCATATTTTAACTGTTTCACACGATTATTGTGAATTGAACAATTTTAATGTAATGTTAATGTTTATATAACGTTATAATCAGCAGAACCAGCTCTCACCTAGCGTTAGCTTTTGAATTCATTCAAGGCATTTAAGATTTTTTTTCCCTGCACTTAGAGTTAATTTAAAATTTAATCTCATTAGCTGAGAGAGAATTGAACATTATATTTCTTCAGGATAATCTCTGATTCTTTTTTGCACAACAATACGTTAAGACGTTTGAATACAGTAAAACCGAAGAATGAACTCTGGCAATATTTCAGTGAATTATGATTAACGTATATTACATTCATTACATACACGTTACTTCATACAACACTGCTCTGATTAAATGAAAATCTGTTTCAATAAATATTTGATAAACTGAGCTTGTTCAGACGAGTGTAGAAAATGTCTTGATTTATTTTATTTATTTATTTAAACATCCTTTTTTTCAGATTACGCAGCACTACAGCAAACCAAGAGTTACACCTGTGGAGGTGTTGCCCGTCTTCCCTGACTTTAAGGTCTCTATCCCACACACACACACACACACACTTAGGATCTATGAGTAAATGAATATATAGACATAATTTTGTGTTGTTTGTTTTTTTCTTTCTCCTTTCTGCAGATGTGGATAAACCCGTGTGCGCAGGTCATCTTCGACTCCGACCCTGCTCCTAAAGATGTCTCCAGCTCGGCGGCTGTAGACATGATGTCACAGGCTATGATCAGGTGTGTGTGTGTGTGTGTGTGTGTGTTTGGATTGCTACCTTTCTATTTTGCTTTTTGTGTTTTTTTTTGTTTTGTGTGTTTGTTTCTGATGTGTGTGCGTTTTTTCTCCGCAGAGGAATGATGGACGAGGAAGGGAATCAGTTTGTGGCGTACTTCCTGCCCAACGAGGACACGCTGCGCAAGCGGAAAAGAGACGTGGAGGAGGAAGTGGACTACATGCCTGAGGAGCTGTACGACCACACACACACACACACACACACACACACACACACACACACACGAAAGCACACAACCACGCTGTGTCAGCTAAACCCACGTCCCCGTGCCACCTTTCATTTGAGTTAAAACTAGACACGTTCCGCTACACCAACACATCGTTTTCTTTACCAGAGCGCTGTTGATTGGTCAGAAGGTGTTGATTAATTTCCTCTAACAGCAGCACCTGTAACAGTAGCTGCAAATCACGTTATATCACATATTGTAAGTATGACGTGTCGTTCTTTAATAAATAAACTGTAATCGTCGCTAGTAAGAGGAATAAAACTCTGCTGTTATAGAAAAATCCTCAGCTTTGAGGTGATAATAGTAAATGTGCTTTAATCACACCACCGCGTTGTTGTTTATTTTCCTAGAACAGCACCACACCAAGGGGTTTATTCCTTACATATCTTCCCCAGAGCTCCTTTGAGGAGGAAGCTGCCTAGATAAGCAGCATTTAAGACAAGAAAAAAAATCAGGCCTATTAGAAGCAACATTGTTGGACACATTTTGCAGGAACATTGCACGTGTCTTTCATTTGTCCAATTATATTAGTGACATTTCAGTAACTGTTTCCTTTTCTCTCTGTCTGTCTGCAGATACGATTATAAGATAGCGAGAGAGTACAACTGGAACGTGAAGAACAAAGCCAGCAAGGGCTACGAGGAGAACTACTTCTTCATCTTCCGAGACGCAGACGGCGTTTACTACAACGAGCTCGAGACCAGGCAGGTTTACTACGTGTTGTCATAGATATCACCCCAATGGTTACCTAATTATTATTATTTTTTTGGGGCTAGCTAGCATGAATGCAGTACATCCCTATACAGACATACAGATATATTACTAAATAGCTAGTTAGCTTAGCAGTTAGCTACTGTGAGTATATAAAACGAAGCACTGTTTGAAGATAACATTATATGGGAGACGTTTTCTGTGAGGCACCGCACCTCATTGAATGACATCATTTCCTGTATCGTTGCACCTGACACTCTGAAATCATTCACTTTCCTCACAAGATGAAAATTAACGCTAAGGATGAACTTAACTTGCAGTGTGAGTGGGGAAATGCTGTATTGTATCGTGTATATATGAGTGTTATAAGTGTGTGTGTGTGTGTTTGTCAGGGTGCGTTTGAGTAAGAGGCGCGCGAAGGCCGGTGCTCAGTCCACCACCAACGCTGTGCTGGTCTGCAAACACAGAGATATGAACGAGAAAGAGCTGGAAGCACAGGTTTGTATACACACACACACACACACACTAGATTACAGTGGAGTCCTCTCTTACACACACACATACTCATACATATTCACGCAGTCCTGCACGCACACACACACTTTTACATACACTCGTACTCGTACATATATACATACAGTCGTACGTACATATGCTCACACTCATACACACACATGCATAAACACACACATGTATATATACACTTTGTTTTGCATTGTGTGTTAATGGAATGATGTAGAGCTAAATGGAAAATGTGTGTGTGACTTGCAGGAAGCTCGCAGAGCTCAGCTGGAGAACCACGAGCCAGAGGATGAGGAGGAGGACATGGACAAAGACATACAAGACTCTGGTAACACACACACACACACACACACACACACACAGAGCATAAAGGAGATAATAATGATCTTTTCATTTGCATAAAGTTATCCATAACTCACGTTTATGGCATCAGTGGCTCCTCCCACTTCACTTCCTGCAGTGTGTATGTTGCGTAAATTAACACCCATCTCTTCCAACACAGGCGACGAGAAGGAGAAAGGCAGCGAGAGCGAGAACTCCGACAGCGGCTCCGACCGGGACGAAGAGGACGATCGGCGTGGCGACAACGACGAAGAGGAGGATGAAGAGGAGGAAGAAGAGGAGAGGAAGGGGAGCGGCAGTGAGAGCGGAGAGGACCGGCAGGCGCGCGACGAGGAGGAGATCTTCGGCAGCGACGACGACAGCGAGGAAGAGGACGAGGGCGGCGCGCGGAGGAGGAGGAGGAGTGGGAGCGAGGACGAGGACGCAGAGGAAGAGGGAGGAAGGGCGAGCGGCAGTGCCTCACCCGCCCACAGCAGCAGCGGCCAATCAGAGGGAGGGGGAGGGCAAAGCGGCAGCGAGAGGGGGTCGGACTCCAGCGATGGCAGTGACAGCGAATGAGACGACAGCAGGGGGGGAAACTATAACCACCATTATGACTGTAGCTCGCTCGCACTTTCCCGCTCACACTCTCCTGTTCTTACTGTTCAGTACATACTCTACCGCTCACACTCTCCTGTTCTTACTGTTCAGCTCACACTCTACTGCTCACAACTCTGCAGTTTTTACTCTGCGTCTCACACTTTACTGCTCACATTGTACCGCACACACTCTACAGCTCACACTCTGCCCTTTTTTTTAACTCTGCAGCTCATACTGTACCGCTCATACTCTACTGTTGTTACTCTACTGCACAGTCCGCTGCCCATACTCTACTGTTCATTCTAGGAAAGAGATGAACAAAAACAACAATTTGTTTCTATCTTCTTTCGTTTATGGTGACATGTTTCCTGCTCCAACACTTACTGTTCTTACCGCATTGTTTTTGTCAGAATCATTCCTAATCAATTCTAACAAAGCCTCAACAGTAGGAGTTTATTCTCAAGCGCCGTTCTCTGTGGCCGAGAGACAGTGCGTATTACCCATAATCCACTGTGAGCACGCAAACGATCGTATGATATACGTACCCTGTCCCAAATGATGCGTTCTTTCACATTGTCTCACTGGAATTATGTCTATCCAGTACTAGCAGTTGGGGTAATTTCTTAAAGGGTAAATAAGGCGTGTTGGGGCAGAGAAACATGAACCACTAAATCCGCTTGGATTCAGCATTTACGCTCAGAATGATGCCTCGATGCTTTCCTGTCACAGCTGGAGCAGATGTTGAAGACCCTTTATATGTCCTAAAAAAATATCAATATACACATGAACAAGATCTGTCCATTGCTCCGCTTTCTCAACAAACCTGTCTGACTATAGTATCATGAGTTTTTTTTTTATTATTATTATTTTATTTCTTTATTTTGATCCAAAGGATATGTTGAAATTTATGTACTTTTTTTGTTGTTGTTGTTGGTTTGTTTTAATAGCTGTAGAAAGTAAAGTCTCCTCACTTCATCACTTTGCTGTATAAACTGCTGTAAATAAAGAACAACCAGTTCATTTGTTTAAAAAAAGTGATTCCCTTTGTACATTTCTTTCTCATATATGGCCAAAAGTATGTGGACACCTGACCACCTGCGTGTTGGTCATCCCATTCCAAAGCCATGGGTAGTGATATGGAGTTTTTCCGGCTGTAGGTTTTCCAACATCTTCATTTTATAACATGAGTTTCAGCTGTTTATAGCTGCTATAACGTAAGTGAGAACAGGAACCAACTTCATGGAAGTTCCACAACATTAAACATGACTATAAATTGATGTAAAAAGAAAACGATTTCTGTTCTTTAATTAATACAAAAAATTGTGATGTTCGAGGAGTAAAATAGGAAAATGATCATGTCGGTCGCAGTAACATTTCCTCTAAACATGTCTCATTGTGTTTTATTCCTAACTTAATATCAACACGTGTGTAATGAACATATTACAGGCTACTTCATTAATGTGAAGCCTTTAATGTAGCAGTCAGTTTATATTTTTAATATAATCTACTCGTATTTATTTCTATACCATCCTTTTTTTCTGCTGTAATACAGTAATGAAATTAAATACATATTTAAAAATCAGTATTTCCAAAATTTATGAAAAGCAAAAGCATGAACAGCAAAATACTTCAAAGCTTTGACATTTAAAAAATAAAAAAAAAGTATAAAAAAATATATTTTTTTAGCTGAAACAGGACTACATAGTACCGTGTTCACATGTACTTCACTTCACTCAAATTTCAAATAAAACAAAAATTAGAAAGCAAACGCATGATGCCTTTTCGCCACTGATCTGAGATCAGCTGTGAGTTTATTCCCCCAAAATGATCTTGGAGCACTGATCCTGATGGACGGAGTAATATTTCAGCGAAAGAAGGACAATTTCTCCTTCAGCCACTCCTCCGAGAGATCGTCTGCGTTCCGGGTTTCAAAAACCTGCAGATGATAAAAACGTAAACGTGTGAACACGTGTCTAATTAGGAAGCAAAGAAATGTCTAAGCTTTTGTTTCAGTAATTAGTTAGTAGTTTTTGTTTAAGTAGTTAGCTAGGTTAGCTAGATATACAAGATAAACAGTATGTACAGAACGTTTTATTATAAATTTGTTTATTTGTTTACCTTGGTGAGCTCGGCAGATTGGACGAGTCTGTTTTTACTGCCGGCGTACATCATCTGCTGTTCCGGCTTACAGCCTGTACGAAGGAAATATAACATTTTTACCTTTATCTTCATTAACTGCCTTATTCTAGTCAGGGTCTACGTTGAGGTTTACGTTACTAATCTATAGAATCAATCTAACTGTTGGTTAAAAATTCCTGTGGGCAGGTACCAATACAAATCGGTCGGAATTCCTTTGGAAGTATGTAAGCGCTGTGCGTATTTCTAGTCATATTAACACGATCATGTTTTATCATGATTAAAGATTAAATAACACACCTATAAAGGATGTGTCCTGGAAAAACAACGTCACTTTCAGGCCCTTCTTGTAATAACCACGCCCCAAAGTACAGCCGCAATTGGACGTTGATTGCATTTCAGTGTGACACGGCTGCACTGCACCGATGAAAATGACTTGCAGTACCACCGGGAATTACATTCTCTCCTGACGCAGCAGTCAGCATTAACTTCTTAAAAAGCAATCCCCTGATGATGATCGAGCAACGTAAGAGCGACGCGATGATGTCTTTGCTTTTCGGTGTGGTATGTTTTCTGCACATCACTAATGAAAAGCAAGAATCTCTACATCTTCATGTAGATCAAATTAAAAAGGAGAGAAACAGACTCTAGGTTTTAGATTTCCCAACATGAAGTGCTGCGGTGATCGAGCTATTCGATTTTAATGGAACAATTGTTCGATGTTGGATTCACCAAAAATGTAGCCGATCTGCTAAGTCATTTATTGTTTTTCTTAGATTTGTTTTGCGCTGGAAAACCAAGGCTAATGTAAAAGTAGCTAACATTTGCGACATTGGAAACATACTGTCATGTACTCATTCAACTTAGACGACTGAAATATAGTTTTCTCTTTAGCGTAATTTGGTATCAATTCCCCGCCTCCAACAGCTTGAAAGTAGAACCCTAGCAAACGCTACGAGTTATACGAGTGATAACAGGGACTTAAATATGTACGTTGTTTATTTAACAATGAGATTCTGAGCTTAATATCATTTCAATGTACTGTATGTATATTTAAAAATTTAGGATGAAATTTGTGACTTCTGTTACTTAGCTACATTATCCTTGTAGCTTCAGTGCACAACTAGAAAACGTGTTTGGGATTTGGGGTCAAGTGTTAATTAATATTAATAATTTATTCATGATTTCAGATTTCGTTACATTTATTGATTTTTAAAGAATTTTGCATCGTCACAGTACTTCAGCTAACAATATTTATCGAGCACATTTTATATAATTAAATATATAGTGGATTTATACTAATATAAATAATATAGAATCTTTATTTATTTATTTATTATCTTTAAAGACATGACAAATATAATACAACGTACAGAATTGTATCAGCTTTCTGATTAGCTGATTAGCTAGTTATCTCTCTAGCATGCTAAATAGTTTGTAGTCTTTATCGCTGTTTTGAGAATAACCTGAGAATAAAATGAAACTTTGGGGGAAAAAAATAAACATAAATAAAAGATGATTAACAGGAATTTAGAAAGACATGCATAACGAAGAGCGCTACTCACCCACAGGACTGGAGAAAATGAAACACAGCGGGTAGGACACTCGTCCATCAGAGTGTGTAAGCTTGTAGCTGTACACTATGTATGTGCACTTCGGTTAAGTGATCTACACTTAAATGACTCACTTTTCAGGGAAGTTTAACTGTGTTTCAGTACTGTTTTAACATCAACCTTTCATCAGGATGTGGACATGTGGATCTAATATGTCCACATCTAGCACAAAGAGGACGAGTGTAGGAGAACTCAAGCTTTCTTTCTTTTTTTCTTTTTTTTTTTAAGCCAGTGACCACCAATTTAAGGGCTCACGAACCACACAAACTCCAATAATTTGGCATTGGGTCTTTACGGATTTAAACCTGTGTGTAAGAGATCACTCCGCACTCACTGTGTTTACTGAGAGGACTGGGATTGTGCGGCGCACTGCAGCATATGAAATCCGGGAGCTGTAGTAAAAATAATGTGTGATTATCCGTAAATATGTGTAAATAACATGGATTACTGACGTATAAAGTTTGCTAATCCAAGGAGATTTTCACTTCGACACACTTTGTCGGTTAAATATGCTAATTTTTATTTCAAATAGCCGTTCTGAACGCTGCTAGTGTCTGGTGTAAAGGTTTTGATTAACATGACAGCGTATAAGACGTGATGCTGCTACAGTCTGCTTAAGATGAACTCCATAATGGATTAAGGTTAATGAAATTTTAATAATAATAATAATAATAATAATCTGACCATTTTATTATTAAATATCACTTATTAGCATTTAAACATAGCAGTGCGCCAATATTGGCTAGCTTAAGAGGGAACAGAGAGTAATTGGAACACTGTCCAGAATTAGCTGGCTAACTCGAGCTCCAAAACATCAACTCTGTATCAGATATGAGTATTTTTTTTAAAAAGATAAGGATATCGTGGCTGGCGCTCGGGAAGCTCTTCCCTCAGATCGTCCAGAGAAATGTCCTGTAACATGAACATCACATGATTAAGCACAGATTCTCACTTTTTTTTTTTTTTTATGGTTAAGTGATTAGCGAAGATGGACGATACCTCATACTCCTCTTCTAATATGACCAGCTGTTTCTCCATATCAATTTTCACTGAAATAAATAAATATCTGACATAAATAATAGAAAATGTCTCACAGTAGTGGACTGGGTGAAATGCAAAATCAAGGAATTATGATTTTATTTTACTTTTTTTTTTTTTTACAAAAAAACTTTTATGTGTAAATATATGTGCGCTATATGTGAAAATAAATGAATCGCATGTGGGGAAAAATTAATCATGAAAAAATGACACAAAAATAAAAGAATTATATCTCTATTATTACGAATTTTGATTTGTTAAAAAAAATTATATTATTATAAAAAGTTATGATTCGTTTATAAATAAAGGAATCGTGTATAAATGTGAAAATTGTAACAACAATATATAAAAAAAATCACATGGAAATAAATAAATCGTGGAAAAAAAATAAAGGAATTATGTGGAAATAAAAATACATGTGAAAAATGTGAAGTATCTAAAAACCACGTGTAAATTCATGTGACATTTCTGTAACGGAAAATGTGATTTAAAAAAAAAAACAGAAAAACTGTAATATTTTTGTAAAATTTGACATGTAGTAACGATTAGGTCACGACTCTCACTTACGCTAAGTAATGCCACAAGTAAGTTTTCCTGTTTGAACTTCATCGAGCCTGTAGTTTGATTCTGTATTTAACGTCCTGTCATCAAATTCCTCTATAATCCACAACCCAAGTGTGTACGTGGAGCAGGACGGGAGGAGTGTGTAGTGGGGCGACGTCACACACTTCAATTCAAAATGGCTTACTAAATACCTACCTATATATACATATATATTTTTAATCTAGCTACATTTTGGCTAACCAAGCTAGCTTGCTAGCTAGCGATCAGAATAAAGTCACAAATTTCCGTTAGCTGTCACTGACTAAAAAAGTAAGTAGTGAGATTAGCATTTCAGTATGAATTGTTTAAATGTTAGATTTAAAAAAAAATTGTTTTATAACTGGTGAAGTTAGGATAATGTAATTGAACCTAGGGGAAGTGAACAAGGGCGTGTTAAAAACAGTATTGGAACGGAGCTCTGTCTCTAATAATGATCACACTCACTCAAAATGGCGGCGTTGGTGGTCTCCTTCCGAAAACGAAACTTCTTCAGTTTCTCCGTCAGGCTCGGATCCACCTCACACACGACCAGCGAACTCGACTGAAACACGCCACCATTTGTAAGCGTAGTGTAAAGTAAACAAAGCATAAATATAAAGAATAATCGTAAAAACAACCAAGATAAGAGAAGAATATTGACTTCTTTTCTGTCTTTATAACTATTTTTTTTTGCAGCACAGCTATTTACACAAACTCTGACTGCTCAGAGTTAGAACGCTCGTTCAAATTTGTTTCTGTATCAACAAATAAAACGTTATTTAACAAAGATGTGTAATCGTTGATGTGTTGAAGCTTTCTGTAAGGAAGCTTCTGTTTATTTAACATTTATGGAAGGAGTCTCCAGTGTCAGCGCTTTGTAACAGTCTTTGGGGTTTCAAAAAAAAAAAAAAAAAAGACAAGTTTTTTTTTGTCTTATCTGGTGTTTATAGCGGCTATAACGTAAATAACTTGTTTCATGGACATTCCGCAACATGAATTGTAACTATAAAGGGATTAAATTAAAGATGCGTCATGGTTTAATAAGTTAAAAATTGTTAGTGTTGGAAAATCACTGTGGTATAAGAGGAATAAAACACTCTGGAGCATGCTGTTAAAAGAAAATGATCAACTTCAGGGTGGTAGCAGTAACTCCGCTTTGTCACGCCACTCTGTTGTTGATTATTTCTCTGTAACAGCACAACACAAAGTGTGTTATAGGAATGTATTAAGTATGAAAATGAAATTTAGTCACGTCTTACTCTGAATTCTTGTTGCTATTTCCTCCTCTCCAAACAGAAAACGGCATTTCCGTGTGTAGTTTTGC
>CM074958.1:2452072-2464949 GCA_037577455.1 Pangasius macronema | reverse complement strand
GGGAAGCGTGTAGTCGCACTGCGGATCGGCAGTTCGGGAAGCGTGTAGTCGCACTGCGGATCGGCAGTTCGGGAAGCGTGTAGTCGCACTGCGGATCGGCAGTTCGGGAAGCGTGTAGTCGCACTGCGGATCGGCAGTTCGGGAAGCACATAATTAGCGGAGCTTTATGAATAGATGTTACCATTCCATGTTAAGTGTGGTAATTAGTTGTTGTTGTTTTTGTCCTTTAGGCCTTTCTGGTCAGGTACAAGCAAGCTCAGTGACACGCTCGATGTCTCTTGTTCCTGCCAACCAGCCGGGCTGCAGCACTGATTGGCTGGGCCAGGATGAAGTGGGTGGGCGCCAGGGTGCAACGGGGGCGGAGCATGCACCCCTGTCTCCACAGGGCAGTGTAGCTTCGTCAGGCAGCGAGCAAACAGAGGATCAAACCAACACACGGAACACGTTCCAGGAGGATGGCAGCGGCATGAAAGGTAAAGCTTTTGTCCTGTAAATTATTTTTTTTTGTGCAGTTTGTTTTTCTCAAATCTAACTTTAACAAGTTGACATGTTGTATGTGCGTGTCCTAGACGTGCCAACGTGGCTAAAGAGTCTCCGTCTGCACAAGTATGCATCCCTGTTCTCCCAGATGAGTTATGAAGAGATGATGGTCCTTACTGAACAGCATCTGGAGTCACAGGTCAGTGTTTTATTCGTCTTCTACTGTTCTTTCAGAACAGCTGCACGTTTTTCTGTCTCTCATTCTTTTAATGAATGAAGTATGAACTGTCCTGTTTAATTAAGTAGGTGTGATTTTGGTCTTGGTGAAGAATGTGTGGTGTTAAATGTGTTTTTCTTGATCAGATCGGTCACGATGCGTGTTTCAGGAGGAGTACTGTTTAAACAGTTCTGTTTGCTGTGTTTTTTTTCCCTTTCGATTTTACAGAATGTGACCAAAGGAGCTCGGCACAAGATAGCGCTGAGCATTCAGAAGCTGAGAGAGCGACAGAGCGTCCTCAAGTCTCTCGAAAAGGTGAGCCTCGCAAAAACGTCCTGCACGTTAATCCATTTTTTTTTGTATGCGATTCAGCAATCTTTAATATCACAATCTTCCACAGGATATCCTTGAAGGCGGGAACGTCCGGAACGCCCTGCAGGAGCTTCAGCAGATCATCATCACGCCCATCAAAGCCTACACCCCGCCCACTTCTGCCCAGAGAGAGGTGGAGCCTGGAGCCACACCCACTGACAAGGCAGCCAATCCTGTGGAAGAGAAAGACACGGCTGTAGAGGGCTTTCAGAGCCACAATCCTCCACCCTGTGACGGGGAGACTTCGTCCACGCCCATCTCGGAAGGAGACATTCCTGGGCAGTTTACGCGGGTGATGGGGAAAGGTGACGCCTCAGAGTAGCTTGTTTGGGAAAAAAAAATGCTACATAGATACGCACAGCAGTGCTGAATGTCCTGGTGTGTGTGTGTGTGTGTGTGTGTGTGTGTGTGTGTGTGTGTGTGTGTGTGTGTGTGTGTTTCAGTGTGTACGCAGCTGCTGGTGTCACGCCCGGATGAGGAGAACATCAGCTGCTACCTGCAGCTCATCGAGAAGTGCTCAACACATGAGGTGAGTCTCTGCGGAAAACGTTATACGAAATTCGGAAAGCGTTTTTGATTTTCAGACGTAAACTACGCAACTGGAACTTTTTCTAATATAATTCGCTCCTTCCAGCTATCATCAAGCGAGGGAACACTGAGCCTGTTTCACTTTTAAATGCATCACGTTACAGAAGGAAATTTGAAGAAAATGATTTCTTTCATTTTCTCCTAATTTAATTTTAGAAGCAAGATCTTTTTCTAATTAACTAAAGTTTTGTAATTCTGTACTGCACAGGGATTTTATTTATGTTTTGAAGATGATTTTAAGAATTTTTGAAAAAGAAAATGATAATGATATTTTTTTTATGTAAGGTTTTAGACTGAAATGTAGTTTAATTTTTATCTTGTGTGTATAGACAAATATTGTTTATTCTGCGAAGTCATTTATAGACTTATTTATATTACATTTTTATGAATTAGATAAATTTAGGCTAAATTTTAAATAATTTAATTAGAGATTTAATTAGACTGTCCTGTTTTTGAGTTAAAAAAATAATTACTAAATTAAGTAATTGCTTCTTTTGTTAATGTGTAGAGATGGTGTTTAAAATTCTTATCCATACTACAAACCATAGTACATTAAAAGTCCATAATCATTAATGGCTAATATGACTTTATTTTATTAGTATAATCCCATGCCACATAAGCACATGATAAGACGTCTCTGTTCATTTAGTAAAGATTGATTGTGGTTTATTGTAGGCATTTTTACGGTATATTAATAATATAGATGTCATTAATATCGTGACCACTTGCATAAATAAATATCCCTGTACTGCCTTTAAGAGGAGGAAGTCCAAGTATGCAACTTTGTGCTTTAGACATACCTTCATAATTCTGTGTGTGTGTGTGTGTGTGTGTGTGGTCTTTAGGCGTTCACAGAGACGCAGAAGAAGCGCTTGGCGTCTTGGAAGCAGCAGGTGCTGAAGCTGCTCCGCCTTTTCCCACGGAAAGCCATGCTGGACATGCCCGTGTACCGACAGAAAGGGTCCGTCTCATTCACTCGCTCCTTTCCTTCTTATCGTAGTGCACACGTTCTGTCTCAGTGCATTAACATTCGGCAGGCGCTCTTATTCAAAAACAACTATGGAGAATTAGTGATGTTTGTCGTGTTTCCTTAAATTTTGGGTTCCGCTTCACTTCTGAGTCACTTTGGATAAAAACGTCTTTCAGAGAATCTGAAAACAAACCGTTTTTTGTGTGTGTGTGTGTGTGTGTGTGTGTGTGTGTGTGTGTGTAGGTGGGCGTACGGTTCGAACTCTTTGCCCACAGCAGGCTCTGTGGGTGGAGGCGTGTCTCGGCGAGGACAGAGACAGTTCCCGCTGCCCCCTCGTGGAGCTCCGCTTCCCAGCCGTATGAGCATCATCACACACTCTCCACGACACACACTCGCCAACCAGCCGGCGCTCAGCGCACAGGGCAGACAGGTCAGTGTGTGTTTCTGTGTGCGAGAGCGTGTGTGTGAGAGAGAGATGATTAAGATACTGGGCCGGACGGTATCGATGTGACGATGTGTGTGTTTTAGAACCTGTGGTTTGGGAATCCTGGAGGGAGTAACAGCATGCCGAGTCAGAGCCGGAGCTCCGTACAGAGAACACACTCCCTCCCTGTACACACATCTCCACAAACCATGCTCCTGTTTCAGCAACCAGGTACACACACACACACACACACACACACACACACTCCCTGTATGTTTCTCTTTACAGCTAGTGTGTAGATATGCGGACACACACACACACACACACACACACTCACTCTTTCTCTTTCTCTCACACTTGACTTATTTGCTCCTTTTCTCCTTCCCAGAATGCTCTGTTCCAGGGACTGACCTGGAGATCAACCCCACGCTGGAGTCACTGTGCCTCAGTATGACTGAACACGCCTTAGGAGGTACGGCCAATCACAGCACAGCTTTACACACTACTGTCCAGTCAGACTTTGGATGTCTAACCCTGTATACACACATGTATACACACATACATAACCAGTCAGAGCATCAATTTTGCCATTTTGTAGTAGTGTCTGAAATCATAGTGAAGTTCCAGTGCTTGTTTTAATCCCATAATGCACTGCTGTTGGTTGTGTCCAAATGATGTATCTATGAAATACCCAAAATGCTTTTCTTTTTTCTCCCCAATTTGCACTGCCCTTGCCCCATCTGAGGAGTAGGTCACGTTACTATGGCAACATCCGCCATATGACAATCCGTTCATTTTCTCGAAAACCGCAAAAAGGAGACGAATCATTTTGCGAAGTCACGTGTTCCTTTCTAGTCGGTTCAGTTACTTTATTATGCTTAGGGTTTGACGGCGAATTAGCTAACGTGCTCGCTGATGAGACAGAACGAGACGACTGTCGCAGAGTGATGATCAAACCCGCGTAGTGGATGATGTTGCTTTGTCGCGTGCTGCATAGGGAATAGTGAGTAGGCGGGTATTTTGAACACAGCACTAGGTTTCTGGAATAAATGCTATTCTGGAAGTCTGATTTGATGGAAAAAAATTTTTTCTTTGTTATTCCCAGTACAAGAGATGCATTTAAAAACAGAATTTTAATTATAAGCCCCCCAGGTAGTCCTGTAAATCTAGCTTTATGTTGCAAATCACTGTTTTAGCGCTCATGGCAACATATTAACTCTCTCTCTCTCTCTCTCTCTCTCTCTCTCTGTCTCTGTCTCTCTCTGTGCAGATGGAATGGACAGAACGTCGACAATATGAAAACAAAAGCAACCAGAGGGGAAAAAAAAAAAAGGAAATTTTGCGATCACTCTTCTCTTCACGCATGTGTGGCCCGGAACGCTCAATCCACGCTAAAAAAAAAAAAAAAGAAAAAAAAAACCAAACCACCAAACAATTCACTACAAAAGAAACAGCGAGAAAACGAACCATGTACATGTGCTCTTGATATTTTTCTACTTTATTATACTAAGTTTATTATAAAATGGAATACAGATGACTATTATATGAGAGGTGGCAGCGTGTGTTTGGACTGCTCAGCGTCCTGCTCGCTTCCCAGAGGAAAGGAAGAGAAGAGAAACGTCGCCGGGGTGAATCGAGTGAAAAGTGAAAGGGCGCGACGGCGTGAGCTCGGCTCTGAGGGGTTAAGAGGAGAACGAATGATTTGGTGCTGATTTTAAGGGCTCTTGGCCTGTTCTGTTGCTCATCCAGGAGTTGTAAACACACACACATACACACACACACACGAACACACACATACACACGGTTTCTGAACCACCGGCATGTTTAAGCTGCATTCACAAGGACTTCTTATCGTCTCTCTCAAAAAAAAAAAAAACATGCTATTCAATTAAACGTGAACAATGCTGAACAAACAGCACCAAAAATTACGCTGCGTTGTTCGTTTAAAACAAAAAAAAAAGGAACGTGCGCTGACACGTACGGACGTCAGCCGATAGGAGACGATCTTAGCAAGGCTTCATTCGCGAGGAAGATCAAAGCCCAAACAGTCCTTGTGAACGTGGCCTTAATGTTCACGGTGAACATGGATCAACATTTCCTTCCTTTTAACCGATCGCTGCCTTGTGATGTCATCATCGTGCGCCGTTGACTCCTGCTGGTGTGACTTCCAGGCTCTACGTTTGAACGTTCGTCGCTAGTGTTTAGCTGCTATCAACCTTTAAACCCCCCCAAAAAAAACATAAAAAATCAACAACTGCTTGATTGGTTGCCAATGCTGAACTGTAGCTATGAATGCAAAGTACTAACATAATACTAAACCAGATCGCTTGGCTGATTTCATGTAAATATGGTCAGTGTTTCAATATTTATTAATATTTTTGCTTTGTTTATGGTGTGCGATGAGAACAACACAACAGCCTACTTAGTGATGGATGATATCTGTGGGAGGAGTCAATGCTGCACATTGATGACATCAGAGACTGGTTCAAAGAAATGGAGATGGAGATCGCGTTCACCAAACACACACACTCTCACACACACTTCGTACTGACACGCTGCATGAGAAGCTTCTGGGCACTTTGTGAATTCCGTTGGCAGAATTATTATTATTTTAATTATTAAGAGCGACACAAACTCTTTGCATCATCGATGGTTTGTTGGCATTTTTTTTTTTTTGGTACCAGTAATTACTGTTGTGTGATGACGAATCTCTGGGGGAGGGAGAACAATTTCAGCGATGCGGTTTCGGTCCCGACGCACGACGAGTCACAAACCTTTAACATTCCACATTTGGACGTCTGAAATTTCCAAGAAGAGCGCGCATGACAGCGTGTCGAACATTGTGAGAACTATTTAGTACATGACGGCCCAAGAAATAAACAAAAGGCTAGCTCAGTGATCAAGCTCAGTGATTGGCTGATCGGAGTCAACTGAAGCTCCGCCCTTGTTGCCTGTCTCTGGGCGAAATCACAGCGCCATCAGGACAGCGTTTTTATCAGAAAAATTGGCATGATATGAAAATTTGGCCAGCTTGTTCACTACAAAGTGCACCACTGCAGCAGTTTACACTCATGACTTAATGCGTAGTGGAGAATATTCACTATAGATATATAGACCATATCTGTCTTAATTCGCGTGACGCACTTCAAATAAATGTAAGGAATAAGGAGTCGTGCGGCTTTTTTAAACAATTGCAGACACGTTTCGGTTCTGGACGAATCCATATTTAAAACTTGTTGGCACTTGCGTTTTTGGAAAAAGGAAAAAAAAAAAATCAACTGATCACTACAGATGCTACGCCAGAGTTTGGCTGACATGACTCGCTAAATCTTAAGAAACTTTGAAAGTCTTTATTTTTTGCATTGATGTGTTTACAAAGCAGAGAGACACTTAAAACTGATCTTCATGAAGCAGCCAATGGTGGAGGTTTTTTTTTTTTTATATATATATATAAAAGGCGGAGCTGGACTCATATGTTCCTTTTTTTTCCCCTCCTCCCCTTTCACAAAGAACGCGCCAATTGTACACCCTTTCACTCACCCCCCCCCTCTCTCGCTCTCTCTCTCTCTCTCTCTCTCTCTCTCTCTCTCTCAATGCATTTCTTTCCTCCTCCTTTTCATCCTCCCTCCTTACATTCGAGAGATTTTATGACTCACAACACAAAAAGGTGCTTATATATAAATATAAATATATATATATATATATAATAAATTTGTTTTTTGTTTGTTCCGGGTCTCGTATAATAACCTCCAATGGTACAGCCCGCTAGCGTGATGAACTGTAAAAGTCTTAAAGGCCATTTAAAAAAAAAAAAGAAAGAAAGACAACTCTGAGAGTAGTGTGTACAGGTCTCCAATTTGCTCTTTATTTCCTGCAGAGCCTGATCTGTTTTTTTTTTTTTTTTTTTTCTAGTAAAACTTCCATGAAATCTATGTTTCTGAAATCTGTGTTTCACTTATTTATTTATTTTCTCCCTTGTTAATTTTGGACACACCGTTTCCAGCACCCTCACTACATCAACTTTCCCGACTGATTTGGAAGTGTATTTGCGACACTCGAGTGGGAGTAGAAAGGAGCGACTCGTTCATCAGGAACACACTTAACGCTGACGGAGTGTACAGTCAGATCAGCTTGAATGAGCGAGTTAGCTAGAAGATCTCACAGGTACAGATAATGAGGAATAAAACACTTGCCACGTGTCATGCTGTTATAGAAAAATAATCAACAGTTAGTTTGGTTGTAGTGATGAAGCAAAGTTAATGTCACCACCATCCTCCCCTTAAACAATCCCAAAATCACATCCCAAAATGTTCATCTTATACCACAGTAATCTGGCAACATTTATCACTTATTTATTAACACTGACCAGTCATACTTTTTATCCATTTATAGTTACATTTACATTACATGTCGAATGTCCACAAAGCATATTAGTTCAATTTTTTTTTCTCTCGCTTGAAGTTAATAAGGCAAAAAGCAAAAAAAAAAACAAACAAAAAAAACAAGAAACCATGAAGCGTAAACTCTTCTGTCCTGAAGATGTCAAAAAACTTTATTACAGCTTTCCCTCTGACACTGGAGACTCCTTCCGTGAATGTTAAACGCCCACTCTGAGAAATGATTAAACACCTTTTTTAAGTCAGTTTCTGAGGATCATCCACCGTACAAGTCACTAAGTTATTGGAGAACGAATGCATTAATCTAAACTTGAACTGTCAGAGGTGCTGTTACAGGAAAATAATCAACTTCTGATCAATCAGAATCCAGAATTTAACAGTGCTGTGGTATAAATGAGTAATAATATCTCTGATTAGAATCAATGCATCAATCAACCAAATGTTATGAAATATAACAACTTTCATGGCTTCTGCTCACGTTAATAAAGTACTTCGTCCTCCATTTTGTAAGGATTGTTGGACATTTGGGTGAATTCTGTCCCTAAAGCAACAGTGACACCGGCTCGATCCATCTCAGATCTTTCAGACTTAAAAACTGGCTGATAAAGTAATGGAGCGGTCCATGTGGGTCTAAACAACAGACACAGCACTGTGGCTTTCTCACACACCTTTAAAAGTAATCGAAGGTACATAATTGGACCTTAAGTACCTTTCATTTCGTAGATTTTCCCCAGAAGATCAATAAAGTACAGCTAACTATCGTATTCTTAAAAGGCACGCGCCTTTCTAAGTAAAAGATGCATACTAAAGGTACAAAAAGGTGCACGCATGGTGGTACAACTGCAGTAATGAAAAATAAAAAGTACAGTTTGGTACTTTTTGCCGTTTCAGAGATTGTAACACAATGCTCTGGAGATGTATACGAAGGCTCGAGTTATACTATGTACGCTGTCGCGTGTGTGTGACGTCTAACTAGAAACAATATAAAGTACAGTTATTCTTTCCCCTGTCAATCACAGTGACACTAGCCAATCGTGGGCGTCTGTGAGCTCATGTATGCGGAAGAGGGTAGATAGCGCTTTCTTCGTAAGAAATAAATGCTGCACACTGCCTACATTGTGTCTGGTGTAAAATTGCAGCTCCACTACTTTACAAATTCATTTCTACCAATTTTGATTATTAATAAATCTTGCTTAGTTTTGGAAATTCTGCAATACTCAACAACTTGTATTGCATTTCTGTTGGCGCACAAAAAGGATGGATGTGTTTTGGAAGGATGTGATGAAGGATGATCATCATATATGTATATCTTCGAGTAGACGATTCTGCTAAATAAATGGCAGTGTACTTATAATTGTAAGGAAATACCGTACAATGACAACAATATGGACAGGTGTTTACGTTTTACGCAATAATGTAAAATAGATCACTTTAAATATTGCTACTTTTTAAAGCATATGGAAATAATGTATAGAGTGAAAGTCAATGACACAGTGTCCTTGTTGTGTAAGCGCTCTCTATACACACACACACACACAGTCTCACTGTGGCTTCAGCAAGTGTGTGTTTCAGCACCGCATCTCCGTGGACAGCTCCGCCTCCACCTTTACACGCCACGCCCCCCACACAGAGTTGCCAGGTTGAGATTAGTTCCTTGCAGTTGGAGCATGTTTAATCATCATGAAGAACATGGCTTTGGGCTCCACTTAGCTACGTTTACACTTAACATTAACACAGTGTAGATGCTAAACTGTGAGGTCTAGCATCCCTGGGACTTTCATGTTCGATATGCATGAATAATATATGTTTATAATAATCTGATCCACTTTTTTAAAATGGGGACCTGGATGGATGAATGAGGAATTATCATACATAAATAAAATTACTAATCATTTTACTATATAGAAGTATTGGGTCTCGTTTTATTTTATCAATCTTTTAGTCAAGTGGTGTGTAAATGTTTGTCAAAGTGAACTAAATTTTCTGCCAGAATTACAAAATTTTCAGAAAAATTATTTTCTTTGTACTCGTGTGTGTATGTTGATCACCAGTAAAGTGTAAAGTGCGTTCCTGATGCAGCTCATTTGCATGCAGTGACGCCGACAAAACCCCATAAAAGGGCATGTGCACAGACAGCTAGGGGCACAAAATGAACAATCAGGGTAAAGGCTGAAAACCAGAAGTGGATATTTTGACTCACTTCTAGCTATTCCATTTATATTATTTAATTAATACTGATAAAATAAAATGACTGGTTTTCACAAAATGTTCTCTGTGCTACTCTTAGTCCCTGAACTAGCATGAGGACGTGTTTTTGATAGAAACTCCAAAGCACTTTTATAAGTGGTTCAGGGCGTCTGCTAAACGCTGTAAATGTAATAGCAACTAAAATATATATATTTTTTTTATTATTTTTTTTTTACTTTTTTTCTACGTAATTTATTTATTTTTACGCTTTGTAAAAAAAAAGTCTATGTAATTTATTTATTCATTTATTTTTATTTATTTATTTATTTATTTATTTATAGATAGATAGATAGATAGATAGATAGATAGATAGAAAACTGTATGAGGGGTTTTGATGCGGGATTTTCTGAATCAGGTCACTCCAATCTGGCAACCCGGCGTTCAGCTTCCATGGACACGGTGTTCGGCTCAAATTCCTGCGCTGAATCCGGTTTAAGGACGAGCCTGAATTAAACCACGTCTCTGAAGTTCAAGGTTAATCCATCATGCTGCTGCTTTTCCCTGCGTTATTGTGCATTTTCACAGGAGGTAAGACTTCACTTTCGCCTTTTTTACCCTCAGAGGAGTCGCAGTTTGTCGCAGTCGCGTGCGCATTCGCTCTGATTAAATAGCTTTAATTTATTCAAATATAATACGTTTTTTATTTTTCATAAAAAACGAACACCTATCTCTTTCGACGACAAACCTTCTAGCAAGAATCAAATTTTATTTATTTATTTAGTTGTTTGTTTGTTTTTTGTTTATTGTATTTTATTCGGCTTGTTTTTATAGCACTCGGCTTCATCCCAAATGCCTCCCTTTCTCGCCACCCAGTACACTAGCTTAAACTCCTGCGTCATTACTGCGCGCCCTATAAAGGGCTCCTATGTAGGGAGCAAGGAGACATTTTGTATTAAATTAGAAGAAATTGTAAGAAATTATTAGATTGAGGACAGACAAAAAGGCTACATACGTTATATAAAACTGTTTATAAATTGTTTACTTAAACTATCTACGCATTATATAAGTCATAAATAACCCTTAGTTCATATTTTTCCAGACATAACCTAGCCTGACCTAAAATCTCAGGTAAAGTAGTTTTTAACGGTAGAAAGACTGCGGTCGAATCCCAAATATCTTCCTGCTCCCTTCACACGCAAGCATGAAATAATGGCGCGTGACACCCTAGCTAGGGCACTCGACGAGCAATAAGGTGGGGTTTGGGATTGGACCGTTATGCTAATCTCCCGCGCACGAGAATAATCGGTCTCGCGCCAGCTGCAGGTGTCAGGGCACGTGACTGCCGATTTGCTTTTGGTCGCATTTCTGAATAATTTAAAAAGAAAAAAAAATGAGAAAGATTTTTTTTTCTACCCAAGAAAGTGTTTTAATGAATTACTGTTTGTTAGTTCATTTATTATTTGAGCCAAGCCATTAAATGATAAATTTTCGTCACTAAATTAGGTTAAAATTTTGTTTGTTTGTTTATTTATTTATTTATTTTTGACGAAGGTGAAAGGTTATATATCGTTTAATGTCGTCATGGTTTGTAGAACTTTAATTTGTCAAACTGTCAAAAAAAGGAGTCTGCAGTTTAAAGCTGAATCCCAAATGATTAACTAGTGGTCATCTAGTGCACTAGATAGGTTGTAGAAGCCTAGAAGATTGTTTCACAGAATATTTATTAAAGTGCACCTATGTAGGCGGTAGAAACACATTTGGGATTCAGCCAAAATTTATCGCGCTGAAGATTTTAAGTGTTTACGACGTGTAAGCCTGAGGGCGAAAACCTTTCCTAACTTTTTGACAGCTTATAAATATTAAAATATATATTAGTTTTTTTATTTACTACAATACAACATTTAAGTTCACGTTTGACTTTAACAATTTAATTTTTACATTTAACAAATTTAACAAATTTAGGGCTTTTTAAAACTGTCGCCTTGTAGCCTAGGTAACGGTTGCTGGGGCTGGAAAGTAGAGCTGTGATTGGACCATATACGGCGCGCGAGGTATAAGTCGCGATATGATTGGATAATTCACAGCTGATTCAGTCAGAATCAGTTTTCCCATTGACGTACCTTTGCTGTGAGCTGTGTTCTACTAGTCTATCACTACTCAACTACATTTAAAATGTTTTGTCGTGAAATGTCAGAATTGTTCTACGTTTTTAATTTTTAAAAGAGCCGTTAATGTAAAATACAAAGAAAAAAAAATCATATGACGAAGTGAAGTCACTCTTGAAACCCTGAAGCTGATTATTTTCCTACAACAGCACGTCCTGAAGTGTTTTATTCCTCTTATACCACAGCGATTCGCAAAGAATGACATTCTTTAATAAATTATTTATTAAAGAAAGACACATCACACTTTTTATCTGTTTATAGTTACGTGTAATGCTGTTCAACATCCACAAAACAAGTTGGTTCCTGTTCTCAGTTACGTCATAGCAGCTATAAATAGTCGTTCGTAGCTGATGACTGGAGACTCCTTCCAATAAATGTTAAACGTTTCCTCACAGAAAACCTCACCATATCAAAGATTATACATTTTTCTTTCTGAAATAACATGTTTTCAGTATTACGTGTTCAGTGTCTGCCATACACGCCCCTGTTACTAAAGAAACGACATTACATAAAGTTAATCAACACTTATTAAACAAAACGTTTTGGGAATTTAAAAGTGCTGTACTGTTATTGGTATTAATTTTTGTTTTTTTCCCTCTTTTGTTTTTCAGTCAGATGTCTGCCCGTGTTGGATGTGAAGGTCAGAGCTATGTTCATACATAAATATTCACAGAGCTGACCTTCTTTCCTGTAGCTGCCTTTGATTTGCAATGATTACCTTATACTTTACCTTACAAGCTGGATTTAATAATACGTTAACAGGTGTGTGTTTTTAGGGAAGCAGTTGTCTGGAGGATGCGAGTATGAGAACGGATGGACACTGGCCCCCCGCAGGCTGTGATGGACAGGTGACAGGTGAGCCTCTGACCCTGCCTACCAAAATACATACTTTTAAATATCAGTTTCTTTCTTTCCTTACTACAATGTTGTCTACATTAGGTAACTTAGAATAGTTTTTTTTTTCAAATTGGTTATGATTAAGTAACGTACAGTTAGGTCAGGAAGTATTTGGACAATGACAGAGTTTTTGTGATTTTGCCTTTATACTCCACCACAATGGAGTTGAAATAAAACAAT
>CM074958.1:2429927-2451972 GCA_037577455.1 Pangasius macronema | reverse complement strand
GGTAAATGCCATATTTTTGTGGAGCCTCTTAAAATAAAGCTGAAAGTCTACACTTCCATCACATCTTGATTGTTTTAGTTCAAATACATTGTGGTGGTGTATAAAGTGCAAAATCACAAAAACTCTGTCATTGTTCAAATACTTCCGGACCTGACTATGTGTGTGTGTGTGTGTGTGTGTGTGTGTGTGTGTGTGTGTGTGTGTGTGTCTGTCTGTCTGTCTTTGTATGTGTGTGTGTCTGTGTATGTGTGTGCTTTTTTCAGGTGACATTTTGACAGCTGAAGAGCGGCATCAGGGTTTGCTGAGAGAGCTACAGGAGCTGGTTGACCATGGTCAGTGTACACACACACACACACACACACACACACACACACACACACACACACACACACACTTAGCCAGCATTGTTAGGCTTTGTTTGACTTACTTCAAAGACAACCTGACATATAAGACATCTAAAGCAGCCAAGGGGTGAGAATCCACTTTCACTTGCACTGACAGGTGCAGAGGCCACGCCTCCTTCACTGAGACAGGCAGGGAAGGCAACATCTCTTTCATAGAGATGGTCAGAGAGGCCACGCCTCCTCCTCTGAGACCGAAAGGCACAGGTCACGCCCCCTTTAGTGTGAATGACTGACACGAAGGCCACACCTCCTTTACAGACACTGACAGGTGACATGTCCTCTGGCAAATAACTAATCCTTGACACAGCCTAACCCTTGTAATTTTTTTCAGAACTTGAAAGAGAGAGTGAATACACTCGGGAGACGGAGGAGTACGACCTTAACGACATGGATGACCAGGACGACAGGAGACAGGCTAGACGGAGGGATGAAGAACAGATGGAAGACAGGAAACAGGGGGATGAAGAAGAAGAGGAGGAGGAGAGCGCCCGAGAGCTGGAGGAACTGCTGACTGAAGAGATCCGGAAAAAAGAAGGGGGGAGAAAAGACGATGCAGAGCTGGAGGAGCTGAGAAAGAAGGAGGAAAAGTCAGAGAATGACAGGGAAGAGGAGGAGAAGGAGAGGAATAAGACTGAGGCGGAGCTGACAGCGGAGAAGGAGAAGGTGGAGCATGAACTCCAGGCGCTGACAAGTGACAAGACGAAGATGAGGGAGAGGCAGGATAAGGAGGAGGAGCTGCAGGAGCTGCTGCAGAAGATGGAGAGAGCAAAGGAAGAGCAGGAAGGGCCGACGGAGGGAGAGAGGGAAAAGGTGGAAGACACAACCCCCGCGACAAAAGAGCCACAGCAGAAGAGGGAGATGGAGAAAGCGAGTGACGAGAGGACGCGGCAGTTTGAGAAGGAGAGATACAATGATGAGGAGGAGGAGGAGGAAGATGGAGATGAAGATGAGGAGGAGGAGCAAGACGAATCAGAGGTTTTAAAAATCCATTTAAAAAAATCCAAATAGATGCTACAGTATATGCAAGCAGTAAAACATTCAATGTTGTGTTGTTATTGGAAAATAATCAATGACAGGATGGTGTGATGAAGGGAAGTTGATCGTTTTACAATAATGTTTATTAAAGGATGGCATGCCATACTTTTTACCCATTTATAGATACATTTAATGGTGTGAGATGTCTGTGAAACAAGTTGACATTGGGTGTGTGTGTGTGTGTGTGTTTGTGTGTGTGTGTGTACGACAGGAGCTGCTGGAGATAGAAGCCCAGTTGCGGAGAGTGGCTGCCGAGCTGAGGAAACTGCACCGGGGTTAAACACACACACACACACACACACACACACACACACACACACACACACACACACACAAGATACAAGCCATAACAGTTGCTCTTTATAACACAAACACACAGTAATACACAATTTCTGTCTGTAATAGTTCCAGTGTTAACTCTTAGTGCTGTGTAGTGTGTGTGTGTGTGTGTGTGTGTGTGTGTGTGTGTGTGTGTGTGTGTGTGCGCGTATGTGTGTACACATACACACATAATTCTATGTTTATAATTCTATAAACAACACATTCTCAATAATCGTTATGAATGAATCCAGTGATTAGCTACTAATTAACACAAGCCAAAATGAATCAATCTGAGTCAAATGAATCAATGAATCAAAATAAGTGGATCAGCCAAGACATGTTCGGTGTGAGATGTTTGGAAGGCTAATGAAGCTAACAAGTAGTGGAAGTTTATAGCCACCAGTTTAGCACGGTGTACTGAATGAATGAATGAATGAATGAATGAATAGATTAGTTTTTCCTTCAGCACATAGTTTGGTGCCACACAAGCATCAGAAGAGGAGGTGTGGCCTAAAGTGACTGACTGAGTGATTCATTGATTCAGATGCTAATACTTTGCAAATCGTAGCTGATCGAGCACATTTTTGCATAAAGAGAAAAACAGTATATTTTCTTTTGATTAGTCTAGTTATCAGTGATCGATAGGACTCGAGTCGTGTGTATAATGTGGCGTGGTTTGTGATTTGAACTCTTATTTAATGTGCGTAGTGTATTGTGTATTTGGCTCTTACACTGTTAGAACGCGTTCAGACTGTTAAGCGAGAGCTGTGTGTGAGGCTTTTTGCAGGGAACATGTGTGTGTGTGTGTGTGTGTGTGTGTGTGTGTGTGTGTGTGTGTGTGTGAGTGTGTGTGTGTGTTTTCATGCAAACTATTGGGAACATAACACTAAAAATCCCATAGTGGTGTTATCAGAACATTAGCATTATCATAGCATCAATCATCAAACAGACAAAATATAGCTGTATATAATATGCAGAACACTGACATGAAAGTAAGTGTGTGTGTGTGTGTGTGTGTGTGTGTGTGTGTGTGTGTTTGTCTTTTGCTACCCCATGTTCCCTGGTAAAAGCATCACTTCAGTTCTCTCAGTATTAAACAAGCCAAGGACGATGGGGCTCCCAAGCCATTATAGCTCACATACACACTCACACACACACACACACATACTCTTGGTAACATTGTGAGCTTTATCTCAGTGTTAAGATCAATCTGTCATCCTCTGACGAATCTTTTGATTTTTTTTTGTACAGTGGTGTCAGTCAGGGTACAAAAATTATTTAAACAATTTTAAAAGCAATGCACTTTTTTTCCCGTTATGGTTGCTAATATGGTTAATGTCTTAGCCTGCAATAAGCGACGTTTAAAATGAAAATGTTTAAATTATATATGTATGTATGTAACGTATAAGCCACAGACACTTTACAATGGTTTAAATGAGTATTAACAAGTAATAAAAAAAGTGACATAATATCATATTTAATATACAATGCTAATATATTATATAGACTATATATTGCACACGTAAAGAAATCCAACTTAGAGCTGAATATGTGTGTTATTTGTATTTTATTGAGTATTATGATCATTTAAAAAATATGGGCTTTATCGATGGTATTCTGTTAATAATCTTCTTCTATTTATCAGTAATTTATGTGAAGGGAAAAACAAAAACGAAACTGTGACGTCAGAATTGGTCACGTCCCAATTCTCAGCATCTGTACTTGCGCACTTTGAATCTCTGACTCACTGATTTTACAAATAATGGCTAGCATTAGCACTTGTGTTGCTTTTTTAATTCAAAAATGATACGATAGGTTTTTGCTTCGACATGCAGATCTGAAGAAAGAAGGCAATAAATATAAGTATAACGTCTCAGTGGTCATTTGAGAGGGCAGCCATGTTGATTTGTTCATTGTGTGAAGATGGATTTGGTGTGTAATATGACTAAACTCTCAAATAAATAAAAAAAAACAAACCACAATGAACACATGGAGACAGCAGTTCTTCAGACTCTTCCTTTGTATCACCAGTCTGATTGGTCAGAAAGTGTGGGTTAATTTTCTGTATCATTTTCTATATTCTATATATTTTCATCACACCACCCTGTTGTGTATTATTCCTTAATTATACCAGTGTAACCATGACAACAAGCATAAATAGTGGTTTAGGCTCAGTCTATATTTACACTTTGGTATCATGCAGCTAAACAAAACAATGAGTAAAAAGGACTTTAACATCAGTCTTGTTTGAAGGGCAAGACTTCGCAACGAGTCAATGAACTGAACTGTTCACACGCTTTAAAACCAGGGCGTAACCTGAAGGTGAATGAAAGAGGTTGTGCTAGTATTCTGGTGAGTGCGACCTCTGCTGGCAGGGAGGGGAAATGTCCTGAAATGTCCTTGCCTAATGTCCTGAGTCCTCATTACATACAGACATCAAACTGTAAATTTCTCTTTGAAATCTTGTGTAGAATTAACATGGCGATTATGAAGAGGACATTGAAGGGCATGAGTATGTATTGTGGTACACTTGTACTACACAAATGACCTTGAAATGGGAAAAAAAACCTGCCCATCCCACTCAATAAAGCGGGCTTGGATTTTACCTGAAACACTGAATCATTTTTGTCGTCACTGGTGTGTGGAGATTTCATTCTTTTTTTCCCACTCCAAGTGGATTCATCCTCAAATTTTATACAAATAAGTTTACATGTAAACATACTTTATTTTATTTTTCGTATGAAACTCGTGTTCAGTTCGCAGAATAGACTGTACGAACATTTTTCATATAAACTTATTCTATAATATTCCATATTAACTTACAGTATGAACGGCGAAATAGCATTTCCAGTTAGCATGATATTACACTAGCTATCAGATAGTCATCATGGATTAGTGGTAGTTTGAGAAGTTCGATGTTTGGTATCATGTGATGTATCCAGCAAATATTCAATATGACTGAGGAGAGAGGAGAAGAACTTTGGAACGCCCTCATAGCCTGCGAGAAACAAAAAACAAGACAATTTAGTCTAATTTGATCAAAAGAAATAAATGAGTAGCTGCAGTTAAGAATCCTACGTGCACATTAAGCACTTAACTTTGTGGCTTACGTTTTTTTCTTTACAAATTCAAACAACCTAGGGTTAGTAACCAATATCCTTTTTTGATTATGACCACTGGTGGTGCTGTTGCACACGTTTCCACAAAATAAGACACTAAATAATCCGATGTGGATGCGAATAATTAAACCTTACATTGATTTCAGGGTGTGTTGGTCTGATTTGTGCATTCCCTCACCAGGAAATATGTTGATGTCGATGATAGTGAGTGTGTGTGTGTCTATGTTCATAATGACGTCCACTCCAAACAAAGCCATTCCAAGCTCCGCCCTCAGCTCCTTCACCATGGCGACCATCGCGTCATCACTTGGGGCGGGGACTCGAGGCATCGTGTCATCCAGCTAGGAGGAAATCACTCACCGTTTATCAAGCACTAAAGTTGTAAAATATAATAATTGTTATATATAAAATTATTAAAGGCATGAGCTACAAAGCAAATATTTCATGCTACTAATGAAAATAATAGTAAATTGTTTATTAATTATAATGCTAACATGAGTTCTACTTATTAGACAACAAACCATTATTAAAATAAAATATTAGACCATTATTAAAATAATGGTTGCTTACTGCAGTTAGATGGGAACAGGACTCGGGTTTAGACACCTCGTGGCTGTTAAAGAAGATCGTTTTCCTGTCTGAGCACAAACACCCGAACAACATCAATATAAAAATGTGTGTCTTATTTCAAAGTATTGACTCTGAGTTACATCTTCCATTTCTGTTAATTAGCCACCTAGCTTGCAAATTAAATTTACTTGCTACTAGCCATCATAAGAATAGTAAGGTAACTTGCTAATTATCTAGCAAAGCAAAATCACATGTTATGTGAAAGCTAGCTAGAAAACGCAGTTGGAAGGTAGCAAATCAAACGATACATTTTTTAGGCTTCGTCCACCAGTTGAATTGAGGCTTTCTCAATTCAATGCTAATTAAGTGTGACTCTGTAAAACCACAAATCCTAACAATTAGGTCGGATTATTCCTCGGACTAATCCTATGGCACGTGTGGTGCATCGATTCTTCTGTTCCAACTTTAGTTCCTACCTGCAATTACTTCTCATTTACTGTTTGATGGAAAATAATTGGAAGAAAAACATATAACTGTGGTGTATAGAGACATTATGAAGAACAATAAAGCTTGGCAGGAAGTAGATCATTGGTGCTACTGGTGAGAATATGTAGCTAGTAGAGCTAGATTGCTTTGCTAATCTGCCAATGAAGTTAAGATAAACCCTAGCATATAATATGGAATAATGGCAATTTTCACACTGATTAGTTATTTAGAAGATTTTTAGAAATCTAGAAGTTTCTGGAACTAAGAAATCGCTGGGATGGCCACACCCACAAACGATGATATTAGTGATTGCTCCATGCCCACTTTCTAGTGTGAACATATGATTGATCAAGTAATAGAAGAGTACTTATGCTAACTTGACAACAGCATATTGAAAATGGTACTGAAATAAAGCCATGATAATAAGCCGGACGTGACTGTAGTAGTGTGCACTCACCGTAGGGTCCAGTGGGGAAGTTCTTGAGTGACGGTCGCTCCACAGTGAAGTGTTGTTCGCCCACCACAAACACCTTGTGCAGCACGGCACCGTGATTCACAAAACTCTGGAGGACACAGGGAGGACGAGCGTCTCTCAGACCGGCCTGACTGAAGATTAAAGACATCTACAGAGGGAGAATACCCATAATGCACTGTTAGCTGAAGGTGACATTGCTTGTTTGTTTGATCGATTTTCAATTATAAAGCACTTCTGTTGTTTTATAAATTATGGTTGATTGAACATGACCTAAATGGTGGATAAGGTGATTTAGGACACACCCAATGGACCCAAGACAGTACGGTGATGGCGTTTGTGAAAGATGTGTGGTTATAGTATAACACTCAAACTAAAACACAAAATTACTGAACACTTAATAGAACTTAATGAACGCACCTCATGTGAGCGGGATCCGTGGGCCACTCTGGTTTTACAGACTACAAAATAAAAAACTACATGTTAGCAAACTGGAAATGGTAGTTAGCTTAGGTATCTTAGGTTCTTATTTCCTCATTCCAACAAGCTTCACACTGAAGGATAGTGTTGTGAATATTAGAAAAGTTCCATATTTAAACATTAAATCTATTATTAAATAAACTGAGTTTAAAATGTCAGCTACTACAGTTTTAATAGCTGCCATTTTGAACAATACTCAGGCACTTTCTCCCTTTTACAACATCCCTGGATGCTCATGTGCAAAACTGCTAATAAAAATTGCTAATCAGAATTGCTGAAAGCAGGAGGTCAGGAAAAATGAATGGGTTCAAACCACCAATAAGTGTAACATTATGTGTTTGCTAGCTCAGCTATGCATTGTTAGTGCTTTTAACTTTAATAATAATAATAGTTTAATAATAGAAAAAAAATAGTACAATATTCTCTTTTAATTGCTAGCATTAGCGGGTTCTTGTGTTGGCTTAAACATTCCTGATAACTAGGAACTTTTTCATGTTTGTTAGTATAAAAGGAATATAAGCAATTTTTTTTTCATTTCTAGCATTAACTTATTAGCAAGCCTTCTAGGTAGTGTTAGCTAGAGAATTTCTCGTTAATTAGTACGTTTGTTAATTATTTGTTTGTAGTGGTTAGTGTTCATTAGTGGTTTTAAAGTAAAAATTTACCCAGAATGCTAGGGGTTAGCTTGGTAGCTAACTGGCTGGTTAGTTATAAACTAGAAACCTTATTGATAACTAGCATATTTGTTAATTTGTTAACAATTGTTAATTGTTAATTGAGTTACGCAGAAAGCTTGTTAACCAGTTGGCTAGTTAGTGTTAGATAGGAAATTGTTCATAAATAGCATGATAGTTCAATTTTAGAAGTGGTTTTAAGGTAAAAGTTTCCACAGAAGCTATCAAGCTATCTCTATAAAGTACATGAGCAATGTGTGTACAATGAGCAGTATGCGTACAATATATATATACACAATGAGTTTGACTGACTTAAAGGGTAAGTGAGCTGCTTCCTGTCCACTGCTTCCTGGATGGCGGACATGTCGGTGGTGTTAATTTCTAGATACGGTGGGCAGCAAATACTCTTTCCTTTATAAGAGGGAACAAAAAGTTACTGCAACAAATAAATTTTTAGTAAAATTAGCTATTTTATTCTAATTAGGGATTCATACGAAATTAGTGCTCTACATAACAGTGCTAATCTCTTTTTAACCCCATGCTAACTCCTGACACAGAACACAGGGATGTTGGGTAATTAGCTATAGGTTACAAATATACATAGTTAACTTTATGCTTTATTTTAACTTTATGTTAAACAATATGTCTGAGACATGTTATATACTCATAAAGCAAATGAGATTTAATTTGAAGAGTGTATGTATGTGTGTGTGTGAAGAGATAGCGTGTGTTGGACCTCGCAGTGTGTTCTCTAGTTTGCTGATGATGCGGTACGAGGCGAAGCGGTCCAGTAGCTGTCTCATGGCCGGCAGTGGATCCAGCAGGACAGTGTGAGGGTGTGTGGACACGTAAGTCTGAAATAAAATAAAAACACACTATATGGTCCGTATCACTCAGAGGAAGCTACTCACACACATACACACACATTAGACATGCATAGATATACTGTACACACAAACATTACAGACACTGGTAGCAAGAATGGCCAAGATGATCGCCCAATCTGATGTAGGATCGAAGTGGAAAACTTTTGTGAAAGTAAGTGGATGATCGTATTAGATGACTTTTGGGTGATCTGTTTTGGGTGACCAGTTGGATTATTTAATTGGATGACCCGATTAGAAAATTTAAACAGATTGCTTATTGAATAAACTAATTGGATGCCTGGAGGATCAAATTGAATGATCTAATTGGATGGACAAATTGGATAGCCTGATTTGTGACGTGCTAGAGAATTTCTAATCAGTCACCTGATGTGATGATGTAAATGGAGCACTTGTTGGATTAATGGATAATCTGAATGGATAGTTTAACTGGATGACCAGATCTTTTCTTTTTTTTTTTTTTTTAGATCTTTTGACTGATCTTTTTGTCTTGTCCTGTTGGATGGCCCTGACTGACGATCTATTAGATGGCCTATTGCATAATTTGCAAAAGGTGACCATGTTGGAGGGTTTGATTGGACAATCTCATTGGATTAAGTATTTGATGAATGGATTGGATGATTTAATTGGATGAGCTGATTGCATAGTCTGTTTTGTAACCTATTGGAGAATCAAATTAATCACCATTCAGGTTATCTGATTGGATGATTTGACTGCATTGTCTGATTAGGTGACCTAGTGGATAATCTGATTGTATGAGTGGATTGCTCAGTGAGTTTACTTTCTAGTCTCACTTTCCATGGAGTGATTTTAATGGAGTCTAATTGTTTTACTCAATATAACTGTTATATTGGGTAAAATGTTGTGTAGCAAAGTTATACTGTAATATTTGGCTGCGTTACCTGGAAGTTGTCGAGAAGCTGCTGTGATTGGCTGTCATGTTCTGCCTCTACAATCACATCAGAGAGTTTGTGTATGATGATGTCGAATGGGCCCTGAGACTCCATCGGCTGACTCAGGTCTATCTGGGTGGAAAAATAAGTATGTGCCTCTCAGACAAGCAGTGGTTGTTAAGAAGATTTAAAATATCAGTGGGACCTGATCTGTTTTCATCTGTGTTCAGCACACTTTATTATCTTACATTGAAAAAAACTTAAGTAGACATGGATTCTAGTGTTTAGGACAATGGGTGTGTGTGTGTGTGTGTGTGTGTGTGTGTGTGTGTGTGTGTGTGTGTGTGTGTGTGAGAGAGAGAGAGAGAGAGAGAGAGAGAGAGAGAGGGATTGTGAGATTTGTAGAACTGGTGGCTGCAGGTGTCTGTGACAGTGAACGCAGGAATGAAAGCAAAGCCACCTGCAATAGACAGACAGAGAGAGAGAGAGAGAGAGAGAGAGAGAGAGAGAGAGAGAGAGAGAGAGAACAATGATATTTGTTTTTTAAGTTTGCTGACCAATAAATAGACAGGTGTTGGTGTCTCGGGAAGCCGTCTTTTTATTCTTAGACCTGAGCACTGACATTTATGACTTTTGTTTTCTTACGTCCATTTTTACCCCAAACCCTGTTTCCAGATCCTTCTCCTATTATTCTGAGGACTACTAGCTCCTACTCCATCATTAGACAGCTGACTATGACTCACTGATTGACTTATTGATTGACTCATTGACTGACTCATACATTTATTGACTCATTATTTGATTTCCTCATTGATTGAATTATTGACTGACTCATTGTTTTACTCATTGGTTAAATAATTAAAAAATAACTAAATAATTGACTTATTGATTGACTCATTTGTATGACTCATTGACTTAATAATTGACTTATTGGCTAATTGTTTGACTTAATGATAGACTAACTGATTGATTCCATGATTGACTAATTGTTTGGCTCATTAATTGACTCACTGTTTGATTGACTCTCTGATTTACACATTGATTGACTAATTGTTTCAATTAATAACAGACTAACTGATTCACTCATTGACTGACTAATTGTTTGATTAATTGATTAGAATTGTAATGATGGACCCATTGTTTGGTTGACTCCTTGATTGACTCCTTGATTGACTCACCAATTGAAACATTGATGAACTGATTGTTTACTTATTGTCTCATTGATTGCCTCATTGTTTTATTGACTCATTGATTTACTTATTTGCCTCATTTATTGACTCCCTGTTAGACTGACTCATGTATTAATTGAATCATTGATTGATTGACTTAGTAATTGACTCAGTGATTGACTCTTTGGTTGATAGACTCATTAACTGACTCAAAGATTGACTGAAAGCTAATTTATACTTGCAGTAAAGTAACAAATATAATTGGTAAAAAATATTGAGCCATTAACATAGACTTACCTCAACCACCTCAATACCTCTGCCTCTAAAGAGAGACCAAATAACCACATTAATATCAAAATATCTACTAATGTCTGTTCTACTTCATCTATGTATTATATTATATTATTAATATAGACTTTTGAGTGCACTAGATGTCTAATAAAAAGCTAGTTGGGATTCAGCTCCATGTTCCCTATGTGTGCAGTACATATGCTATAAAATACAGTGCGGTGCAAATGTATGAGGCCACTTGTGAAGATGCTTCTATTTTACATTCATTTCTAATTTAATACATAATTTTTCATAATATCAGCAGCAGCTTGAGTCTAAAGTACTTTCCTCTTCAAACTTTACATGAATTTCAGAATTTCTAAGTATTTGAAATGCCCCCTTTTGCTTTAATGACAGTCCAATGTAAATGTAAATGTATGAGCCTGACGTTAGATAAAATCCTTCTGAACACCAAGGAAGTGCTATCTACCCTCTTCCACATACATGATCTCAAAGATGCACACAGCTGGCTAGTGTTCCTGTGACTGATGAGGAAAGAGAAATTATGTCCCTCCTACTCAGGGAGTATGGCCAATTTAGCTATTTTGGACCCCATGGCCACATATGACTGGCATTGTTGAGATTCAAACTCATGATCTCTGGGCAACAGGGTGAACACGTTTCTCTTGCACCACTCAGGAGCTCATATGATTCCAGTTTTAAATTGAAAAAAAAAAAAATCCAGATGTTCAACTGTTGGACCTCAATGCATATATAATATATGTATTGGGAAACTGGAGCTAAGTCCTAATTATTATTTTTTTCTTATTAAACAATTAACAATATTAAATTATTTTCGTATCTTGTACACTAAATAGGGTATATGTTTTATATTAGAACTCTACGTAAAGTACTACATTATATATTGTAATTAGAAACCACATGATCACATTAATAGCAACATATCTGCTAATGACCATTCTACTTAATCTATAATAGTGAAATACATTGTATATACACACTATTTAGTGTACTAGATGTCTAATAATTATTCTGCTGAATCTATAATAAATATATACACACTATGTAGTGTTCTAGATGTCTAATTAAAATGCAGCTTGGGCTTCAGCTCCCTACTGCCAATAAGTGCAATACATAGGGTATGAAATAAGTGCAATATATGGTCATTAGGGAGTGTAATTCAGGTCACTAATAGCCTATATAAGCACACTAATCTAGGTACTAGGTATATATATATATATACTACTTTAAACTCCCTACTGCCTATACGTACATGCAAACAGTACGAAATAATGACGTCACACCCTAAGTAGTGCATTAGGCATCCAAACTAAGAACAATGTGAATTGTAAAGACTTCTAACTTCTTCTCTATTAAGCGTCCTGCTCACTATAAAAAGCACCCTACACCCTATGTAGTGTACTACATGGTGCAGCAAAGAGTCCACTAGGCTTTTCTATAAAAATGCATCCCATTAATTCATGCGCTACAGTTAGATGGTCCCCCTTCCTATATAATATAGTGGATTCCTTATACGCCATGTAATGCACTACAATTAAACTTTCCGTTAATTAACTTAAGGGGGAAAAAAGGTTTCCGGTTCTCACGCGCACAGGTGAGCGAACGCGCTCAGGTTCATCCTCCGCCGTTTCTTCACGCTCAGACAGAAGCCCACTCTCCGGCTCGCCATGTCCGCTGTCCGACCTCCAGAAAAGCTCCGAGACAAAGCAGCAGAGTGGACACCAAGATGCTAAGGCGCTCAGGACAGGGGAGGAGGAGCCAAAGGTTATCCCTCATGCATATTCAAATTTATTGCAATTTGCATAAAATGTTTACATCGCCAGTATTGCAATATCGCACAAAAAATAATAAAAGTGAAAAAAAATAGACTATTTACTATTTATGACGTTACAGTGCAACATGTCAAAATATAAAACTGACAAATAATTATAAAAAAATTATTGCATTATTGATTAAACACTAATTTGCTATACTATTTAGCATTTTATTAACCTATATGTAAAGTTACTAGAATAAGTATGAAACTTGGAGAAGGCTGGGAGAAGGTTTATTTAGGCCAATTCAATTTGTAGCATTTCGACATTCCAGATTAATTAAGATAGCATTTTTAAAAATATATATATTTTGTTCTAAAAAATAAAATGACATACATAGAAGCCTATTTATTTAAAATAGTGTTTGCTATTTGTACTACTATGTACTAGTAATATGTACAAATATGTACTACTTACTAGTTTTTATGAAGTAACATGTAATTGCATTACATTTTGCTTTTTATTCTAAGTGAAGTTTACATGGCTTAAGGCACGATCCCTCGCTAATTTTATTTTGAATCAACCTAATAGGGCTTAAGTTCCTATCACAGCAGGAAGAAGAGTTAGTTGAAGAGTAGTAGTAGTGCCGGTAGCTATTGCTGCCATTGTTAAGTCATTATGGCACTTCTTTGAAATGGTTATTTTTTTATTTTTGCTATTATTGTGTTAACAGATACAAAAAACACTTGCTGCAGTTACACAGAGGTTTTTGAATGCCTTGTGCTCAGACTATTCCACTATAACTGTTCTTATAACTATTATAGTTGTAATTGCACACACAGCACTTTGCAAATTTGTGAAAGGTGACATGGTTAATTGTCACCTTTAATTGACTGAGTGATGGTTATGGCTATTAATAGTTTTCCACTATGTTGCTTATGTGTATGAGAGAAGTGTCAGTTGCTATTGCCTACTAAGTAATTACGACACTTCTCTGAAACAAAAGTTTTTGTTTTTGCTTTTGTTGTTGGCCACATTCCTGACAGATGCAAATGTTTTAAAGCTGTGGTGTGAAAATTGAAGGTTTGAGAAATCAACCTGTTCTAACTGTAATGTATTTGTGTGTTACATATGTATTTTTACTTTATACCTATACTCCACTGTATATGTTTTAGATAGAGCTATTCCTTACAAAGTAGACCTTCACTACATGTCTAATTATTCATTACCAAATTTGATGTTTTACTGAATGTTATTATTTTGCAGCTAAAACAAGGCCTTTATTTACTGTTGCATTCAAAGGGATACATTTTAGTGCAGTTTGCATGCTTTTATGAAGCAAATCTGACTGGTCTTAAAGTAAATAAAACTAGAAAATCTCAGTTACAGGAAATTTTTTACTTCTGTTAGTCTAACTTACATAATTGTGTTATTTGGGATACACACAACAGTATAGTTTACATCATGCAAGTTAGTATACTGAACTGGTACTTCTGAGTAGTCTATACTTACCCAATAGTACACATTAAGCAAATTGCCAAGTACTTTGTACTGGTTTCTGTCAGTTACAGTAACTTGGATATAAGTATAGTTTACTTTGTAAGCATTAGTTACTAGAACACACAATACCCTATTCTACTGTACTTATTATTTTAAGTGCATGCTTTTTTCAAGTAAGGTTAACTTTTACAGTGTAATGAAAGCCGATATTTTACTTTCTGACATTAATATTCAAATATGAATCAGTCAAAGAATAGAAACAGATGTCTAAAAAGAAATAAAAAAGAAGGAAAAACAATGAACGCAAGGAATGATATGCATAATGTAGTGATTATAAAACTATTTAGACTAGCTCTTTTGTAGTCACTCATTTTATTGTGATATAAAAATAAAAGTGTGGTTTATATGACAAAAAAAAAATCCCAGTAAGTTTCCTATAGTCTAAATAATCATTTTTTTGTTACTTGTACGACTTCATGACGTTATATATTTTATAATTTGCATAATTAAAATTAAGATCATACTAATTATATTAAAGTTACTTATACATTTATGATTTTAATAGTCTATGCATGAAGAAACTAGGCATTAGACATGATTGCTACCTTTAATATTCACACTTCCTTTGTAATAGTTCTTGACTTCCTTTTATTTTACATGAGAGCGATCCAAAACCGCATACTACCCTACTAAGTAGTACACACATGTCATACGCTAGGTAGGAACGTGGCTACTATTTTGTCGTACTGTTTAGTACGGAAGTATGACAAACACACGCTCTAGTACGTAGGCAACGGCGCTTAAAAAGAAAGTGAAAGTAAAAAAAAAAAAATCAGGGAAGCCGCTTTGAGCACAGAAGGGTTCCGAAATCTCTCCTCTCAATGTTTAAACTCTAAATTGTGTAGGATAATCTGTATTTTGAACATTTATCCGCAATGTCTCGGGGTTCAAACGCTGGCTTTGACCGCCATATTACCATCTTCTCTCCAGAAGGGCGCTTGTATCAAGTCGGTAAGATCCCTAACACACTACCAAGGGTTATGATACGGACAATACGATTTGGACATGCTTCATGCTTCATTTTGTTTTTAAATTCCATCAAACATGAGATGTGTGTGAAGCTTAGTTTTTTAAGGCTATACATTCTGTCTGTTTGTGGATTAGGTTTGTTTATTAGGCAGGTGAACACACACCTGTGTGTCTATTGTGCTCTTAGTGCAAAAAAAAAAAAAAAATCAAAAACTCCATTCATAAGTGCAATACTTAACTAGGGAGTGCAGACCCACTTGTAATAATGATTATTTGTTAATAAACTAATATATGAACTAATATTTTCTCCTACACTGTTTCTAGTGCACTTTATGTGCCACAGATCCATCCAGATCTAGCCCGGTTTTGGACTGTCATGTCATCGTCAGGTTAGCTAGCCTAGCTTAGCTGGTTAGAGGCTAACACTTGCAATGTTTCGGAAGATTGCACTGATCACTCCATCATTTTAATCGTTCAGTATGTATTCAGTCAATCAAAATACTCGAATTCGATGAAAATATAAATGTCTCAAATATTGGCACCACAATAGCCAATTTGTGACTTTGTTTGGTTAGCTTTGGTTGGCTAGTTACGGTTTGGCAAAACTTTAGCTTAGCTAGCATAGGCTATGTCTCTCAACATTTACAGACAACTATGATTTTTAGCAAGTCGGAAGACAATTCAACTATTAACTGAATTGTGTTTGGTTTATATTTATTGTTATTTCATTGGTTGAATCCCAAATGGGTCCTTCACTCACTATAAGTTCATTATTTATATGAAATAATGGCTCCTAGATAGTGAATTACACTTTCAGGAAAAAGTGTACTAAAGTGTACTTTTCCTTGTCACTAGGGTAGTATACAGTTAAAACCTGACTCTAAAAAAAAGTACACATATGAGTTAAAACTTTTTTTTTTTTTTTTTTTTACACTAAATTCACATTTCCAGGTGAATGGTACCAAAGGTACTAAAGATAACAGTACCACCCCTGCAACAAGCAAAAAAGGTACAGTTTAGTACCATTTTTTTTTCCTGAGAGCAGTCAGTCGACCTTAGCTAGTTTTGATAACAACTGTAATATTAGCTTAACCAAACTGTAGCTAGTTAATTTAGTAATTTAAATAATTTAGTGAGTGTGAAGAAAAGAAAAAAACTGAAAAAAATCGTGGGCAATGTGGGAAAAACATTTCCATCATGGACAGCATCATATCTCTTTCTGTATCATCCTACATACAGTACGTAGCAACACTTTATGTCCAGTCTGTTGAGAAAATTGCGTAAAAAGTATCTTGACATCCAGTTATTTAGCCTTGTGTGTGTGTGTGTGTTTTTTTTTATTTTCAGAGTATGCCTTTAAGGCCATCACTCAGAGCGGACTGACCTCTGTGGGCATCAGAGGACAAGAATGCGTTGTCGTTGTCACACAGAAGAAAGTTCCGGTACGTCTCGGTACCACTAAACCCAGAAGTATCTTACTTCTCATTTTTCAGATATTGGGCCTTGCGTATCAAGCTAGATACGAGCTAATTTATTCTTAAACTAGTCTTAGGAACATTAACTCAGAAAATATGGTATTAATGGAAATTAAGTTAGTAAAAACATTCGTATCCTAGGAGAGCTCCTGAGTTTGTGTAAAGTTACGTATTAGGACACTTGCTAACGTGATACGATTCAAATCGTGTACATGGCAGTGAGTTACTGTGATTTTATGGATTACAGTCATGAAACTGATTTGTTTTATATTAATGACTTGAAAGAAAGTAATCCAAAACAAATCCATCAGTTCAGACAAATACGACAAGCTGTTTAATTAGGACAAAAGTAATGGTGTCCTATAAAAGGAGCAAGAGTCAGTGTGCGTCTATGGTAGCCGTTAGTAGCTGAATTACTGAACGATTTAGTGCATGTTGCATTTAGGAGGCTCTCTTTCACCATTTAGTCACCACTTTGTCATTTTCAGCTCTCTATGAGATTTGCCTTTTATGGAGTTTTTTGGGTGTCACTAAATGCAAATTCGTTATGCCATGAACACGCTTCATCATTTTTGGCTAACTGGTGTTTATCAACATACGCACATGATTATGAAGAAAATCAGAGACTTTTGTAAATCTGCTGGGTGTTTTTAATTCGTTTTGGCCACGAAAATTTTGACACGTGACTTTACTAAAAGACTGATAAATGATGCTCGAAGTTGGCCAGAAAGGCAGGAGGATGAGCTAATAGGCGAATTAACCATAACACTTGCCACCAAGCATTCAGGGCCTCATTTCCATCAAGATAGTTTATACTGAGACAAGGTGACAATAAATTATAGAGTAAAGAGATATTAAGCAAACTTCATGCACCAACATTTGTAAGTAAGAAGGATAAGATATATTTCATTTAGATTTCAGTGTTCAGACAGGCTTCTAAATTAAACAAAAATGAAAAGAGAGAGCAAGAGGTGAGAGAGAGAGAAAGCAGAATGGTCTTTAGTTACACTCTGCAACAGAGTCATTTTGTTATGCTGTCAGCTACAGAACACAACACAACATCAGTCTGTGTGTATGTGTATGTGTGTGTGTGTGTGTGTTATCGATTATTCTCTCTGCTCACACATGCAGGACAAGCTTCTGGACGCTTCTACGATTACAAACATGTTCCGCCTCACGCCGCGCATTGGGTGTGTGATGACTGGACATTATGGTGAGGCTCTCATCTTCTTATTTTACAAACACACACACACACACACACACACACACACACACACACACACACACACACACACAGACTGATGTTGTGTTGTGTTCTGTAGCTGACAGCCGCTCTCAGGTGCACCGTGCCCGCGTGGAGGCCGCTGAGTGGAAGTATAAGTTTGGGTATGACATCACGGCGGACATGTTGTGTCGACGCATCGCCGATATCTCGCAGGTTTACACACAGAATGCTGAAATGAGGCCTCTGGGCTGCTGTGAGTTCACTTCCTGTACAATCCTTACTATTTCCTACTTAGCCTTAGAGACTATTGCTCTGTCCTATTTTGTAGAGTCACAACTTGGAACCAATATGGAGTTAAGAAGGATTATATTTAAAGAGTCTACAGAATATAGCCCTTAATACTGATACAGCCACCTCCAAACACTACATATGAGACAAGATTATTTCAAGATCAACTGCCAACTGCATGAGACTATTATACTTTATTCCTTTTTATTTCATGTACAAAATCACAAAACCTGTCTTGACCTGTGTCAGGTATGATGCTGATAGCTGTGGATCCTCAGCACGGCCCTGTCCTGTTTAAGTGCGACCCAGCCGGGTATTTCTGCGGTTTTCATGCCACGGCTGTCGGAGCCAAGCAGACGGAGGCCAACAGCTACCTGGAGAAGAAAATGAAGAAAAAACCAGAGCTTACTTTCGGCAGGACAGTAGAGGTAGAACAGCATTCATACGCTAAGAAAACTTAGCTAAAAAAGTTGCGTAATTTCACTCATCACATTCTACATTATTTGCATTATAACGTAAACCTGCCAGTGTTTCAATACTGTGATTTCGCAACAGGAATTCACTCTTGGCCAAATGAGAAAATTCCTTGGTAGCTTCGTAACTGGTCGATAAAGATCTTTTTACTACGTCTATTGAGGTAAAAGTGCTCACAGTGATACAACTACAAAAGGTGATACCGTCTTATTGAAGTTTGGTTTAATTATAGTGTAAGTATGTTTAAGTCATGCGAAATCCTTTTGAAAGTAATTTACAAACACAACTGAGGAAAATGTTGATATTTCCAACTGTTTTGTCTTGATTACAATGTTACTTCACTATTACATGCATTGTCTATATAAAGGCCTCAGCGTACGTCATGCTTAGACGATATGGGCGAGGGTGATGCAAAGACGAAACCACCCTTGTGAGGTTCCAAGCTTGTTTACTCTCTGCAGTTTCGTATTAGACGTACGAGTGCTCCAATACTGCAAGTGGCACTATAAAATTTTATAACAATTTCCATGACTACAGAAAAAGCCAATCTTCAAATCTACATATGAAAATTAGTCTCATACTCTACATCCTGGTGTGATCCTGACTGGGCACGCCTCGTTTGTAACGACCAATCACAGGCTTGGTTGCGTAGCATGTTTTTCCGTTGAGTTTGCCCTGCCCGTCCTATGCGACTCGGTCTACAATGGCCTATAGTAGAGGCGTACTTCATGTGGTTCCGGAATTTCCTGTAAATGGCTACATGCTGAATCATTACCCTCAGTCTTTAGCTAGCTTACGTACAAGTTGCCTAGCAACACCATTCGTATGACTTAACCCGCATGAATGGCAACTGTGTTGCCTGCGCATATCGCAACCACAAATTCACAAGATTCATTTGAGCACAAAAACTTGCATACAAAGCCATATCAGTTCAGTAGCTTTCTGATTTGCTGATTAGAGCTGGATAAATTACACTCTGAAGTCTATAATGATAGTCGACTCAAACCTTTGACTAAAAACAGTGACGGAACGCATGCTTGATGCGTCTTTGAGTGTTGTGTTCTCCTCCCGTCCTCTAGCTGGCGATCTCCTGCCTCTCGTCTGTCTTAGCGATGGACTTTAAGGCCACTGAGCTGGAGGTGGGCGTGGTTAGTAAAGACAACCCCAAATTCAGGTATGAAGCTAAAGCATGTAATGTCTGTGCACCGAGTACGAATAACCATCAATCAAGTTCATTATTACTGTAATTCTTTCACTGTTCTGTGAAGAGCGAAGCACCTCCATCCCTCTATCCCTCCTCTCTCTCTCTTCTTCCTGAACATTTTTAGCTCATTGTATACATGTCTTCCCTTCATTCTTCCAATCTCTTTTCATCTCCCTTTCTCTCTCACCTTTTATTTTCTTTCACTTCTTTCTTTCTTTCTTTGCTTCTTTCTTTTGTTCAGTTTTTGCCTCAATGCTTTCTTTCTTCTAACTCTTCTTTCTTTTTCATTCCTTCAATCTTTCTTTCTTGTTTAAGTTTTCTTGTCTGTGGACATGTCTCACTAACTCTATCTATCTGTCTTTATTTCTATCCCTCTCTCTCTCTCTCTTTCTCTCTCTCTCTCTCTCTCTTTCTCTCTCACTCTCAGAACTCTAAGCGAGGAGGAGATTGAGACTCACTTGGTGGCGATAGCAGAGAGGGAGTAGACATGCCTTTATAAACCACTCCCACCGTGGGTGGGGTCATCACATTAAACCTGCTCTCATTTTTCAGTATAGCTGTTTCATTGTTTTTTTCTAATAATAATTTCTCACAAGAAACACACATCATGTTGCAGTTTTATTGAGTCACAGATGAGCGGAATCATCTTCACCGAGAGGAATTCGATGATGATATACATGTATATCTCTATAGGTATAGATATATTTTTATTAACGACTCCGTTTGACTTACAGCACATCACTGAAATAAAACTCAACACATAGACCAGCAAAACTGTTTTTCTGCTTTTTTGTTATGGCTCAGTGTGACGTTCATACTCCGACCACCAGGTGGCATCAAATGCATAGAAAAACATCACAACTGCACGTTTTACTTCAACTAGTCTGCTTATTAACACACTTCCTGAGGTGAAAATGGATCTGTCAAGATCAAACCCACGTAGGGTTTAATGGGTTACGGAGGAACTAAGAAGCTAGTACAAGTGTAAAACCAATGATACTGTTGTTGAGAAGTGACTGAGGTTCTCAGTGGTTCTCAAGAGTCGGTTTGTGAAGCATATCTAGGGGATCCGTGATTTTTATTTATTTATTTAAAATAATTATTAGCCAGTTTGATTGGTCACACCCCATTATAATCTGCCTCACCCCTAACTCCCTCTAGGAAGCGTACAGTGACCGGTACGCCCAATAAAGAGCTATTTAGGTAAGTATGAACGTAAGTATTTAGTCATACAAGCTAGGTGTACAGCATACCAACAATACACAATGTATAACAAATATTATTACGAAATATATAAAGTTCATTTCAGGCACTAAGAAGATCCCTGGCTGCTAAAAGTTTGAGAACCCTGATTTACATGACCACCATTAAAGTAAGATGTGAAAAGGAGGGTGTTTAAAATCGTTGTTTAAAAGAATTCTGTAATTCTTAGAAAAAGAAACTTTAAAACTTTAAAACTGAACGGGATGTGCATTACTGAAATTTCTACATTTGTTGCTACGTGTATGTACATTATACATTTTATGACAGTATTTGTGTATACACAAATCTGCACGTACACACATACATCAAGGAGTACCTTCAAGTGGAAGAGGTTCCAAACACACACACACACACACCTTTCGTAGGCAGCAGGATTACTGGCGAGCCGTCTGTCTGCTTTCGCAAAATGCTGACCAACAGAACGCAGATTAATCGGAGAGTGAGAGAGAAAGAGGGTAGGAAAGAGGGCAGATGTCTAGAAGGGGGTTAGAACAGGATGCTAAAAGCTCTGCCGTGTGTGTGTGTGTGTGTGTGTGTGTATGTTTCACAAATATGACAATTTCATTTAAATCGGCATTACTACATTTCTTTTTGAGAGAGACAGAAAGGGAGAGATGAGAGACAGGCTGTAAAGTGTGTGTGTGTGTGTGTGTGTGTGTGTGTGTGTGTGAGTGAAAGAGACCATGTATTTAGCTTTTTGTGAGGACCATATAACAGGGTCCTCATATAACAGGGTCCTCATATGACAGGGTCCTCATATAACGGGGTCCTCATATAACGGGGTCCTCATATAACAGGGTCCTCATATAACAGTGTCCTCATATGACAGGGTCCTGATATAACAGGGTCCTCATATGACAGGGTCCTCATATAACGGGGTTCTCATATAACAGGGTCCTCATATAAGAGGGTCCTCATAAAACAGGGTCCTCATATAACAGGGTCCTCATATGACAGGGTCCTCATATAACAGGGTCCTCATATGACAGGGTCCTCATATAACAGGGTCCTCAT
>CM074958.1:2410001-2425530 GCA_037577455.1 Pangasius macronema | reverse complement strand
AAACCATACAGCATGGCCGCTCTCACCACTGTCTCGTACACCTTCCCCTTGATTCTCGCTGATATTTTTCTATCACAAGGCAATCTGAGTACAACACAGTGAAAACTAGCACAAGAAAGTCTATATAGAGCATCTCTAGACCAGCTCAAAATCTCAAACGCATGCACTAGGTCATCTCCAGAAATTCCAGAGTAAATTCAGATAATCTCCAGAATCTCTAGAGCATCTCTTGGGCATCTCACAACAATGTAGAGCAAGTTTAGATCTCCAGACTATCTAAAGCAACTTTATAATCTACAGAATCTCTAGAAAAGTTCAATCCTGAGTAACTTCAGATAATTTCCACCCTCTTTAGGACAGGTCTAAAATATCTAAAACTGCTCCATATCATCTCCAGAATCATTTTAGCAGCTTCTCTTCACAGCCACTAGAGCAGTTCCAGATCCAGTTCCTGGACTTTTGAAACCATTTAAATTTACTTCAGCTCATCTATGGAATCCAGGCATGTAGATCAGTTTTAGTAAATCTAGAGCTGCTTTTCTTCATCCCCAGAATCTCAAGGACAGCTACAGGTATATCCAGGGAAGCTCATCAGCGGTTTATCTCTCTTTCATAGTCTCTCTCAATAAGTGTGGCATTTCAGATCATGTGTAGAATCTCTAGAGCACTTCAAGACCCTATTGAGCTATTTCAGATCATCTTTGAAATCTCTAGATGATTGCTAAGTGTTCACATCATCCCCAGAATCTCTAGAGCAGCTCATAGGCATTTCAAAAGCAACTTTCAGACCTACAGAATCTCTGGAGCATCTCTAGGGCACTCTCAACACTTCAGATCATTTTCAGAATCTCTACATTATGTTATCGCTTCACATCATCCCCAGAATCTCTAGAGCAGCTCCTGAAATTTTTCAGAATACCCAGAGTAGCTTCAGATCCCAAGAGCAACTTCAGATCATATACAGGAATAGCTAAAGAATTTCCAAATCATCTTCAGAATCTTTAAAACACATCTATGGCATATGAAGATTACTACTTCATATTATTTTAAGAACTGTTCCAGACATATTCAACATTTCTTGAGCAGTTCTTAAACATCTAGAACTACTTCATGTCTTCATGGATCTCTAGAGTAGTATCAGATCCTCCCCAGAATCACTAGAGCAGTTCCGATTCATTTTCAGAATCTCCCGAGCAGCTCTGTGGCATCTCAAGAGTAACTTCAGATCATATCCAGAACATCTAGAGCATTTGAAACCATCACCACAACCTCTAGGGCATATTTGGGCATTTCAAGAGAGCTAACTTCAGATCATTTCAAGAATCTTTAGAGTTGTTTCAGATATGTCCAGCATATCTTGATCTAATGATGCTTTACACCATCTCCAGAATCTCTGGAGCAGCTCCGGATCATCTTCAGGACATGGAGACTCTGTAAAGCAACTTTAGATCATCATCTAGATCAGCTCGAGAGCAGAGAGTGATAAGAAAGCCACATAGGTGGGAAAATGTGTGTTTATCATCTAAAAGAAAATGGCGCCAAAAAAATGGAGAAGCCATGTAGATGGAGACACAGACTTGAGGAAAAAGACTATTGTTTGCAAGACTGAGAGAAAGACAGCGAGAGAGAGAGAGAGACTGTAATCCTGACTAATTCACTTAGTGATGTGATGAGGCCAGGACACTAAGAGGATTGGAACTGTCTTTAAATTAGATAAATAACATGAAGCAAGACAAGGCTGGAAGAGACAGGGAGAAAGACAGAAAGACAGTTATTCCAACTTTATAGATTTGAAGCAAGTGACTATTTATAATTCTTCGATCAAGGGTTCCTCATCTGGATCTCCTCTTATTAGTGTATTTGAGGTAGTATCAGCCAAGACATAATCATTGTCTGAAGTTTACTTCTGTAGTTTTGCAGTGGAGCTGCAAAGCTAACGCATCATGCAAACTAGCTTAAGTGTACGAATAAAAATCACTTCTAACATACAATTCTGCTTTAAACTTTAGACCACCTCTTAACTGTGTCTTAGCATTTTCAATAGTGTCTAGACAACTGCGTTTATACACAAACACTCGCTTTTAAATCCGAACATCACGGATAGAAAAATNCTTAAGTGTACGAATAAAAATCACTTCTAACATACAATTCTGCTTTAAACTTTAGACCACCTCTTAACTGTGTCTTATTCTGGCACTGAGTGACACCAAGCTATGGGAATAAAATGACTCTGGCTTTAAAATGGCTGTTGCGACTGTTTATAGCTTTGCAACATCCTTTTGTCCATGGTTAAGTTATGTGTATTCTGAACCGGGTTAGGCACATGCTTTAGGCTTCATATTCACATGATTAAAATCATCTGCGTGTTGTTTACACCTAAGAGGTTGCCAGATTTTTCTTGAGTAGAAGCTTCTGAGATGGAATTTTCAATAGTGTCTAGACAACTGCGTTTATACACAAACACTCGCTTTTAAATCCGAACATCACGGATAGAAAAATGAAGACTGAGGAAGGAAACTTTTTTTTTCTTTGCTGTCAAATGTAATATGATGTAAGATAAAAGCAATTTAAGAATGAAATTTATTAAAAAAAAACAAACTCATTGATATTTGAATCAGAAGATAAGCGTTGAAATAAAGCAAGGTAAGCAAGGCAAGCATTGAATTGAAACAGTGGCGCTGGACTTAATACTGCTCAGAATAGCCTTGAGAGAGAGAGAGAGAGAGAGAGAGAGAGAGAGAGAGAGAGAGAAATTCTGAATTTTTTTCCATTCCATCCATTATCTCTAACTCGTTTCCTTGACCATTACTATTATATTTTTTAATTTATATTTTCTGTATTCTGATGTGGAAGCAATAGGGATTAGGACTCTCTCTCTCTCTCTCTCTCTCTCTCTCTCTGTGTGTGTGTGTGTGTGTGTGTGGTCAGGAAGATCAGACCAGTGGCCAGCTTGTTGTTCGGTTTTTTGGGGATTAGGGGTAAAGAAATATATCATATTTTTAAGTCCTGTGTGTGTCCACTGTCTCCATCCAGCCATATGCTGCACTCAGGGATTATCTATCTATCTATCTATCTATCTATCTATCTATCTATCTATCTATCTATCTATCTATCTATCTTTCTTTCTTTCTTTCTTTCTATTTCTGTTTCTGGTCTAAAGGCAGCTTGCCATGTTACCAAGAAATGACAACGCGTAAACTCCTCTATTTAATGACTCTCCTGTATCACAAAACTTAACTTACAGCTTTATCTCTGACTGTTACTAAGCACTGACACTGGAGACTCCTTCCATAAATACTAAATAAACATCTCCTTACATATTAGCGATTACATCCATGTCTGTCTTCCTGCCAAAATTGATCTATTCTACCTAATTATTGATAAAGAATTGAACACGGACAAAAGTGGAACAATCAATAATTCTTTTATTAGAACTTAATTTAATGTCTCTAAACAAACAATCACATTCTGTTGGAAAAAGCAAACACAAAGTGGGGGGACGAAGGGGGGGGGCAAGAGGAAACAACTGATGCAAAGAATTTGTAAGGATCAATATAAGAAAGAAAATAAGGAAGAAATTTTTACGAGTAAAAATGATTCATTTATGGCTTTCACACACAATCATGAGACTGTTACATTTACAGGTTAACCCCTGAGTTTGAAAAAAAGAGAAAATCTAAAATCAATAATAAAAAGTTGGCAGTTTTCTACACATGAATTCAAAACTATTGTATTAGACATGATTGCCATTTTCAAGTACAGTTTAATATTTACAGAAGAAGCAACAATAACAGGAACACACACACACACACACACACACACACAAATACAATTACTCAAAAATTATTTTTTGAAATGGATATATCAGCTTTATCTTTGAACAACATGATGATATTATTAACTGAACACATATTAAGCACAATGCAACAATTCACAATCGCAATGAAAACAACAAATTATTACGGTCTACGCAAAAAAGAGAAAAGACAAAAAAAAATCAGAATTAAAATGATGCCATACATTTTTTAGATACGATAGTTTCGTATATAAATTTCAGTTCTTTAGAATTTTGAAGAACTAAAAGTCAATCTGTAAGCAGAACAAAGCGAGACATTTGCAAACGTCTTCAGATGCCTTAAAATATTTAATATATGTCGAATCAAATCAATCATATTCAAAATTTTATAGCAATTAGTCGATATGGTGAATATGGACAATTTCATCTGAAGCCACAGCCACTAAATCATCCTGATATAAACTGTTTGTTACAAATTTTACACATTTCTAATTTTGATATCGATACCAAAAAAATGATTTTTTAAAAAAAAATCCCATATCATTGTATGCACAATTCATAACAATACTAAAGAGCAATAGTATTTTTATGGGATTACATATGAATAAAATCATAAATAAGCTACGAACGTTAAACACGCCCCACACTCACTTTAAATGTAACTTTACGTACAATTTGGATTGAGTGAATTTGTATGAATTTGCGACCATGAGAATCTGTTTAAACGTATCATATTTTATTAATTTACAACTTAAACAAAACTGATCAGAATATTTTGAATTTGCGTATCTGACACCTCACCTTGCACAATTTTAGCACAAATCTTTTTTACGTGTCGTGTTTCATGTCTTCATACTTCAGTTAAAGCAAGTGTCGGTTTATGCCATCTGTTTTACAATGACAAGAAACACAGGAAATCATGTAATTAAATGAACTCAAAGACACAATTAGGAACAATTGTAGCTTGTCCGAAATTCCCTCCTCAACTCCGCCCCCCTGCCTATAACACCTGGAATTTCCAGGAATTTTGGTCCTTATAGTCCAGGCAATCTGCTGCACCGAAGTTGAGCTTCCAAGCAGTTTGGTCTTTATTATAGTCCAGACAATCAATGGTGCTAAAACCAAGGGAGGCGGGGCCATAACCTTGCGAGACCTGTGATTGGCCTAGAGCCATGGAGGATGAGGAGCCTATAGGGCTAAGGGGGCCACTCCCAGTGGCTGAGAGCGGTGCATGCATTGGGGAGAGGTACGAGCTGCAATCTAGGCCGCTGAAATAAGACGAGGAAGTTGCGTAGGCTGGAGCGTAGGCTGGAGTCTGAGCGTACGTCATTGCGTACGCTGTTTTACTCGACACGCAGAGTGGATCAGCCAACGGCGAGACAGACGCAGGGCTCCAGATGGAGACACTAGCATTAGCATTAGTGCCAGTTGAGCTTGGAGTGATGGCTGTAGGTGGGGCTGGAGGGGGCGGAGCCACTGGACTGTAGGGTGCATTAGCAGTAGCGTTAGTATTAGCAGGGTCAGAGGTCGCCTCTCGGGCAGGGGATGATTTCTTTTTGGGAGGTCGAGGTTTTGACTGTCCGCTGCTCTGTTGCTGCTGCTGCCGACACTTAGCACGGCGGTTTTTGAACCAGACCTGTCAATTAAAAAAAAAAAAATTTATTGCATTTTGAAGTCTAAATGAACATTTAAATTCTAATTAACACCACTAGTGTTGAATTGTTTTATCACCAACTAGTGGATTATTTTCCAGTAACAGCACATAACACATACTTGATACCACAGCAATTTGTCAATGAGTTCAAATTTTTATTTTATTAATGAATATCATGTCTTTTTGACTTTTTGAATTTTTATCCATTTAGAGTTACATTTAATGCTGTGGAACGTTTGCGAAACAAATTAGTTCCTGTTCCATCACTGTTCGTTTTTGAAGTTGATAAGACTTTCCTGTGTCAGAAAACTTAAAGCTGCAGCTTTACCTCTGACACTGGAGACTCCTAAACTAATCAACACGTTCTGACCAATCAGAATGCAGAATTGAAAATCGATAACATTATACATTTTAGTTGACTTTTGCTTGTTAACCTGAACTTCTCACCTGAACTCTGGACTCGGGCAGGTTGATTTTTAGTGCCACCTCCTCGCGCATGAAGATGTCAGGATAACGCGTTTTAGCGAACAGAGCCTCGAGCACGTCGAGCTGCGCGCGCGTGAATGTCGTTCTCTCACGCCGCTGCTTCCGGGGTGTGTCTGCAAAACAAACAAACAAACAAACAAACAAACAAACAAACAAACAAACAAACACTTCCTCTGTTATTAAGCAATCTTGGCTTTAATATGTTTATAACAATAAATAAAATGCTTTATATTCAGCTTTTTAAAAATACAATTTTACAAAATTGTACAAAACGTCAAAATTACAAAATAAAACATCTATACTTATATAATAATTTATAATTAATAATAGCATTAGCATCTTTCTTACATTCTAATTTGCAGGGTCTATTATTTCACACTGATATTATGTAAATCGCTTATTGGGTATTTTATTATTTTATACTTCTGCTAGTAATTTGTAACTGAAATTAAAATTTCTTTATAAAGTATTGCTTTATAAAGTCAGTGATTTATAACATGGACACAGAAAGAAAGCAGACATTCGACTTGGGTCCTTATTATAGGCTTCACATAAACAATAAAGCGTTAGAGCTTATTTTAAAGAGTTTGTAGTTGAATTGCTGAATTGTTCATTAACTTTAATTCGATTTGTTTTGTTAAAAGGGGATATTTGAGTATGTGTGTGTGTGTGTAGACCTAAACATAGCCAAATGCATTAAAATTATTTCATTGTTATGCTATAGTGTTATTTAACGAGGAAATAATGAGTCAAATTTTTAGATGTTCAAAGTCTAAATTTCGGTATTAAATCTAAATTTCTGTCTAAATTTCAGTGTAATTTCTGTATTACCTACTACTGATTGCATGTCAGCATTTTGGTTGTTTAAGATTATTATTATTATTATTATTATTATTATTATTATTATTATTATTAGTTGCAGCATCAGTGTTAGTAGTAGTGTGATTAAAATTACACTAAAACCAATAGGAAACACCACTAACCTCTATATCCTGATTGCATGGACACAAACAAGAAGTTATGTCAGTGGCATTTGGTAAAACAAACAACTAAATAAACAAAAAACTGGAAATATGTCATCTGCTCGCAAGAGCATCAGGAGAACTGTATGGATTTTGCGCATGGAAGGGAAACAATATAAGAAAATGTAACTCTTAAGGTGAATTTTAAATCTTTTCAAACTATTAATATATTTTTTAATACAGCACCTTAAACCTACAATGAACATGGACATTTGCCAAGAGTGCAGACTTAAGAACAATAATTTAGACCCCTTGAAGATTCTTGGGTTTGGGTTTGATGATGATGATGATGATGATGATGATGATGATGATTTACGTTTCTTACTGAATACAATCAACATAAATCACTGCTCTTGTCCGTGCAAACATGATAAGGAAGTAAATGGTTTTAAAATTGTTTAATTGTATATAATGTGATTTTGCAACAAATTTACACTGCTGTTCTGAAGTAAAACCATTTAATCAAATAATAATTAAAACCACTACTACTACTACTACCACTACTAATAATAAAAGCATGTATGAAGTCAAATGTTCTAGTCACCAAAAACAAAGATTGTAAAACAAAAAATTATAACGGCGTTAAGGACTTTGTCTCTTTTTGATTTGGTCCAGGACAGAACTCAGGTTCTCACAAACACAAAGGATTTATGTTTTCTCTCCTCTGAGACATTACAGTCAGCTCATGAAGGCCTTGGACACTGGCTGATGAGTTGTATTAAATAAAACGCACTTTCAAAAACAAAACAGAGTTAGAAAAGTGCTGTGATGCCATATTTGGGTCCATGGAATTGGTTGGTGATTTAACCAGCTTTGGTTCTTAAAGAGCCTTCTGGGTTATGGATCTTTATCAGTATTTGACATAACTCGCTGTTCTTGTCCATGCGAACGGGATATAGTAGATCTGTGAAATGGTTATTAATGTTGTTTTAGTTGCACCACTTGTACCACTATGACTGCTGAAAATACCATAATAATGTAATATTAATACTTATTAAAGATGTTTATATAGCACCTTTCTGAAACGTCACAAAGCACAGAATAACAACAACAACAGCAAAAATGCTGAAAAGAAAAACACAATAAAAGAAAAGTAAAAGTAAAAAGACATGTCTGTCTTTTACTTGCTTTTTATTTGGCTAAAAATGATGCTTATTATTATAATTTTTTTAGTTAACTTGATGCTGTTCTGTTATTGCCATAAATAATTGAAGAATTATTTCCCACCATGAATGTGTTCATTATGTATCAGGTTCTTTGTATCAGCTTTTTTTTTTTGGTGCCACTTAGATAATAATGCTTAAAGAACCACACGGGGAGAAAGAAAAGGTACTAAACTTGGGGTGGAACCACCGAGTGTGCACCTTTCGTACCTTTAACTCTTACTCTGAAAACTAATTATGGTACTTTTATGTAAATTAAAGATGAACATTTGTGGACATTTCCATGGTACAGGTTGTGCATGGTCTAAAAGGTTCTTTAGTACCTAATAAATAAATAAATAAATAAACAAATAAACAAAGAAATAAATCAATCCCACTTCATCTGATTTACTTTACAAAAGGTTAAGCACGTGTTATTTACAGAGAAATATTATTTCAATGTGTGCATTGAGTTTGAGTTTTAATTCCTTGTTTCCCCTCAATTATGGAGAGCAATTTTTAAATTAAAAAATATATCCAAGTTGACATTACAAGTTTTTTTTTTTTTTTTGAGTTATTGAGATTTGGATCATTGAAACAAACAGGCTAATCACCGGAAGAGCTTTGATCATGTGTGTTATACCTCCATGGTCTCTGAAGCCCACTTTAGGAAAAGTGTCTTTAAGAATCATAAATTATGGGAAACCTCTGGGATTTTTTTTTCTTTTTAAGAGATACCTGTATGAGTCAAATGAAAAGCTCTTCTTCTTCTTCTGCGACATAAATCAGACAATGACTAGAGTTTGTAGTTGCAAAAGTAAGTATCCCCTTCTACTGCTGAATTAAACCTGATACACTTTAGCGACAACTGTTTTTAATAATAATAATAATAATAATAATAATAATAATAATAATTTTTCATTTCTCTTGTAGATTGGTGATGAACAGGTTTTGACGCGTCCTGCTCCAGGATAAGAGGTGTAACTTTGGAAATATTGGCTTATAATAACAATACGACACATAAATGAGTGAATTTTGTTGAATTAAGTGTAAAAGCACTTACTCTGGTAGCCGACGGCGGTGTGGAGGAGGTCCATGCCCGGGCCGGACAGCGTTAACCCGTTCACTGCGTAATGAGGCTGCTTAATGTAGGACATCATGCCTGCACTGCCTTTAATCTCTCTCTCTCTCTCTCTCTCTCTCTCTCTCTCTCTCTCGTTAGCTCTACTGTTCGCCTTTATTAAAGGAAAGAAACAACAGTTTCAGTCCTCTAACTAAAACTAATTCTAGACCTGGTTTTGCCTCACCTAAAACTCTCCACGGAAAAAACAAACAAAAAAAACCCACAGGATCTTTCTCTCTGCCTCTCTCTCTCTCAGTGACTGAGGGATGTGTTGCGTTTGGGACACAGCAGAGGACTGAGAGCACCAAGGAAGAGGAGGGCTAATTAGAAGCCAAGGTGGAGAAAACCCCTCCCTCCTCTCTCTCTCTCTCTCTCTCTCTCTCTCTCTCTCTCTCTCTATCTTTCCGTTGACCTTCCTGGTCGCGTTCCTTCCTCAGTCCTCCACCATTTACTCCAAAAGAGACTCTTAAATATCTTATAGCCGTCCACTTGGATCACGTGACTCATTATATTTCCCAGTTTCCCCAAAATGAATGAACCGAATTACGCAAGCGCTATTAAATATAAACTTAACACACACACACACACACACACACACACACACACACAATAACAAACCACAGCTCTAACACACCGCATCAGGACAAGGAGTCTTCTTTTAAACGAACTTTATTACATGCAAACAGGTTTAACAACTCAGACAGCTCTTTAACGCTTTATTCCAAGAACTAAACAAACCAAAGTTTAGATGTTTTTAATAAATGAACACGTATTTTTAAAGTTTTGACTGTTTTTTTTTTCATTTAGAAATTTCTGCCAATTCTGACTGGTTCGTTATAAAACATAAAATCCCATAACCGGGCTTGATGAGGTCATGTGTGTTAGGAATAATAATCAGAATCTACAGTGTTTACATAACTTCACATTTTGAGTCGATTTTTGCAAGAGAAATGATAATAAAACATAAAATATTTTACACTTGACTGGAATCTGAAATAATGTGATATCACTCATAATGACAGTCCATTATTATTATTATTATTATTATTATTATTATTATTATTATTATTATTATTATTATTATTATGGTTCACCACTTTGAGCAGCAGAGAAATTAAATAATGTTTGAAATATATATATAATTTAAATTCTCAGTGATTATTAATTTTTTTGTTCTTAATTATTTACTCTTTGACATAAAAACCCCACATTACCATCATCACCATATCCTGAGTAATAACTAGTATGAATAATAACCTAAGATTCAGTTCATCATGATATTAGCGAGAAGTAGAAGAAAAGAAAAAGAATAATAAAAAAGAATAAAAAGAGGGAAAAGAAGAATTATGGGAGCAGGTGTATGGGAGAGGTAAAGCATGGAAATAATAATAATAATAATAATAATAATAATAATAATAATTAAATATTATTATTAATTTTATTATTATTATTATTTGTTGAATTATGTGTCGGTGTGAGAGAGGACAAAGTTCAAGGGATTTGAGGAAACAGAGCTCAGTTTGTGTGTGTGTGTGTGTGTGTGTGTGTGTGTGTGTGTGTGTGTGTGTTTAATCCTCCTCCACCCCTCTGTAACAAATTGTAAAATACAACAAATTCACCATGTTCATATATATATTTCAAAATGGCCGCTGCACCAAAACAGTAAATTTATTTATAATAGAGAAAATGAGCTAAACATGTATAATTTAATGTTCACACACACACACACACACACACACACACACACACACACACACACACACACATGATTCTGCTTTCAGAAAAGATTAAAAAGTAACACACGCTAATCTTCATATTAAATGTTGACGGTTCAGTGACGCTTTTAGTGACTGAGCGGAAGGTTGTGAGTTTAAACCCCGGCATCATGACACTGTTGTGTTCTTTAAGAAACATCTTTAACCCCCAACTGCTCAGCTGTACGTCGCTTTGGATCAAAAACAAATTTGGATAAAGTCAATTTTATTTGTATTTTACTGAAAACAGTCTCAAAGCACAAAAAGCACGTATTATAAAAGTGCGCATGAAATACATCTATTTAAATAAATACTGACTGATTAATTAATGCATTTAATTGAAATATAAATATAAATACAATAAATATCCGTTAGAAATAATGTTAAAGTAACAGTAATGTAACACGGAAAAAAAAGGTTAATGGTAACAAACTTTAAAAAAGAAATCCAAACACTACAAAATCAATAATTTTTTTTTAAATTATTAAAAAAAAATCTTACAACCGTAAGAAGAAACCAAATAATGAATATTTATTCAACATTAATAAACCTCCAGAAAACAACTCAAAGTTGTAGAGAAAAGAATACAAAAAAAAAAACCGCTGAAATAAAATAAAAATAATCAAATGGTGAAATTATTAGTTCTCTCTTTTATAGTATTTCTTATATTATTATACAAGACAGTAATGTACAGTAGGCTGTGACTGTGTGTCAGTGCTACAGATTGTACAGCAGTGTGCTGAAAAGGTGTACAGATGGAGAATAGACACATATTACTGGAAATTTCTCTCTCTCTCTCTCTCTCTCTCTCTCTCTCTCTATCTATCTATCTATCTATCTATCTATCTATCTATATATCTATCTATCTATATATCTGATAGATTATATGTGGATTATACACACAAATATTCTTGCAAAATGCAGAAGTAATTGGAGCTCCGGAGTCGCGCGAGGCAGCAGAGGGGTGGAGGAGGATTAATGTGTGTGTGTGTGTGTGTGTGTGTGTGTGTGTGTGTGTCACAAAGAAATTTACAAATTAAACACTTTAAAAAACATTACAACTACACTGATTTAATGCTTTAATTTCAGTCTTTTCTTGCTTTGAGGAAAATGAAACGATTTTTATTTTGTTCGTTTGAAAAAGAAAAAAAGCCTAAAATTAATTATTTAAAATACAACAAACAAACAAACAAAAACCATATATAGCTTATAATATATGAGGATTCGTTTAACTTTTTTTTTGTTAAAAAAATATATTATAATAATAAGCAATAAGCTGAAAAGGAAGTTAGTCGAAACATTTTCAATTTCAAGACCTTTTCAATTTTTATTAACATTTTAATTCTTGTTTTTTTCCCCTTTTTTAATTATTTGATTTTTAGCAGTGTACCTTTTGACTTATAACTTTTGCACTCGTTTGTTTTCTTCTTCTTCTTCTTCTTCTTCTTCTTCTTCTTCTTCTTCTTCTTCTTCATCTCCTGCAGTAGTGAAACTTCCCCAAAACCAGAAACTTGTGCAGTAAAGTGAACTTCTGTCCCTGAGCTCTGCTGCAAACTGAGCGCGTGCAAAGCCGATTCTCCGCGCTTTGTTAACTGAATCGGATTTATTATAAGTTTAAAATCCAAACTGCAATAAGGGGTTTATCTGAATCTACAAAGCCACTGCGGAGATCTAAACACACACACGGCTCTCTGACTATAGCCTCGTTCACGGGGAATTTTCACATTTAAAACTGAAAGAAAAGTTGGTTTTTAAGAAACAGCTGCAGCATCTGTCCGCGTGCAGAGGTACGAGTTTTATTTCACCTGAGGAATTTATCCTGACACACCTGAGGAGTTCACACAGGTAAGCTGACACACACCTCCCCACTAAAAATACACTGATTTTATAATAAGAATATGAAGAAATTGACGTTTAGTACAAACGAACAAACAAACAAACAAACAAACAAATAAATAGTTGAGGTTTTGGGGAGAGGGATAAAAAACATTCTTATTCATTGAATTTTTTCATCAATTAAAAATTAAATATCTTATAACTCATTAAATTGAAATCCATTAAAATGGAGCAAATGTCGGAGAAATAAAATAAAACGTATTTGAAGCAGCAATGCAGCCTGACTCCATCAACATGCTGTTTCATGTGGAAAATGTTGTGCTGCAAAAAAAAAAAAAAAGAAAAAACTCCAGAAATGTTAAATAAATAAAATTCCTAAATGTAAGAAAATATTTCACTTGCTTCAGATTTGAAATGATAGATATCTGTCCAATAACTGGTATAACTGAAATATCAAACTGGGCCATTAACTCACAAAAAGAGGAATTTATTGTTATTTTGTTTTTTTTTTTGTTTGTTTCTTTGTTTCTGCGGTCACGTGACCTTCGCTATCTCGTTCACCCAAAACCCGCCACCCTATTTTTTGCATATTTTTCGCAATTTACTAAAATATGATATTTGGACTGGAACATTAATTTGCGACGTCACATCGATTTAAAACAGCCACAGACTGAAACTTGTATTGAAATCCCAGCGCTGCGCTCTGTATCAGCGGATTTCACTTTCTGGTTCTGCACCTTCTGAAAATGTCCTGGAGGTCATTAGGACCCAGCAGAGCCTGAAATTAAGGACACGGCAACCTCATAAGAGGCTTACTGTATCTAATCTGTACACACACACACACACACACACACACACACACACACACACACAGTCCTACCACATTTGCATCAATAATAGCAGAATCTTCTCTAACAAAATGTATATCTATCTATCTATCTATCTATCTATCTATCTATCTATGTGTCTGCCTGTCTGTCTGTCTATCTATCTATCTATCTATCTATCTATCTATCTATCTATCTATCTATCTGCTCACATACACATACTATACCACTACTTATGTCACTACATTACTTGCATTGACCTCTTCCGCGAACTATTTGAGTAAAGCTCCTTTAATTGGAACCTGTGCTCATTCATGCAGTTCATCCAATTAGACAATCACATGACAGCAGCACCATGCAGAAACCATGCAGGTACAGGTCAAGAGCTTCAGTTCAGAATGGAGGTGGGATCCCAGTGACTTCAATCATGGCATGGTGGTTTCAGTATTTCAGAACCTGCTGATCTCCTGGGACGTTCACGTAAAACAGTCTGTAGAGTTTACACAGAATAGTGCAAAATAAATCCAGCGAGTGTCAGTTCTGCGAGTGAAAACGCCTTGTTGATGAGAGAGGTCAGAGGCCACACCTGTGTAGCTAACAGGAAGGCTTTAGTAACTCAAAGAACCACAGTTTACGACCGTGGTGAGCTGAAAAGCATCTCAGAAGGCACAACACATTGAACCTTGAGGTGATGGCATGCAAGTTGTTTCCCCAGGTCTGATGTTTGATGTGAACATTAATGTTTATGATTTTATGCATTAGATGAGGTCCACATGTCCACAAGGATAATTACACCGGCCACTCATCTATCTATCTATCTATCTATCTATCTATCTATCTATCTCACATCCATACATACATACACACATACATACATACACAGACCTATGGTATTTGTTGGATGCATGCTCACAGGGGACACACAACACACACACACACACACACACACACACACACACACACACACACACACACACACACACACACACAAGTTCAGCCGATTTATCATAATGTGCTTTATCTGAAAAGTAAGTATCTTACCTCGGGATAAAGAGAGGAAACAGCAGTTTGGACTCAGATTGACAACGGAGGACAGGATGGACAGAGCAAGACAGTTGCTCAGACAGAGAGAGAGGGAATGATAGAGAGAGAGAGAGGAAAAAGAGAGAAAAGTAACGTTGTAGATATAAAGTTTTTCGTGTAAGGGACTGAGATGTGAGGCGTGAGCAGAGGCAGTGTGGAGTGACTCACATGATCAGATTATTGATCTGTAAATATCCAGGATGGACAGATCATGGACAGAGAAAAGAGACGGAAGTGTCTGGAGGAGGACAGAAAGACAAACGCAGGTATGTGGAGAAAACTTGGAAGAATCTGTGTGAGGAAGTGAGCAAGTCAGAGAAGGAAGGGGGGCATTTGAAGGGGTTGGGCTTGCCGTGATTGTGTGTGTGTGTGTGTGTCCATATTCAGTACATAGGTGTGTGTTTCTGTAGATCTGTACTTTCAGGTGTATTTCTGTATAAGTCAAGCTAAGTGTTCTCTACTAATACATGCAATTTAATAACATTGTGTTGATGTGTTTAGTTTGTCATATAGGTTAGTATATAAGTAGGAAAGTGTGTGATCGTTCCTAAACCATACGATCAGCTCCAGCACTCGGCTGTTCTTGCATTCGAGATAGTATTGGATATCAGACTTACATTTGTCGGTGATGTCGACGACAATGATTTTTTTCTTGTGCGGCACTATATATTATAATATTATAATAACACTAACTATAAATTTAGACGCCCCAGTAGCTACAATATCAATATCTTCTTCTTTGGGCTTTTCCCTTCAGGGGTCTCCACAGTGAATCATCACTCTCCACCTATCCCTATCTTCTGCAT
>CM074958.1:2383733-2408943 GCA_037577455.1 Pangasius macronema | reverse complement strand
ACATCTTCAGCTCTGCTACCTCTAGCTCTGACTCCTGCCTCTTCCTCAGTGACACTGTCTCTAAACCATACAGCATGACCGCTCTCACCACTGTCTCCTACACCTTCCCCTTGATTCTCGCTGAGAATGAAAATTCTATAATATTCTATAATAACTATAATATTCAGGCTGTAAAGTCTGTACCTTTCGCTGATATAACTCTAATTGTGTACCTGCTATAACTCTAATTGTGTACCTGATATAACTCTAATTCTAAAAACAGACTTAACATTGCAGACGACTCCAAATTCTAGAATTTTGGTGAAAAAAAAAAATAAATAAATAAAATAAACAAAACATATTCAACATCTTATGGTTTACATGCTATGTACTGATAGGCAGGTTATATTAAATATTAATATAATTTCTTGCTCCATGAGCCTTTTCATTTAAAGGCAAGTACTTTTATTGTGTAAGACAACTATGAGACACAATAATGCCAAAGCATTCTAAACATTAGAAATTTCATCCTCATGTTGTCTTTTAAAATTGAATTAAAAAAAAGTTAGTCTCACTGAGAATCCGAAATGTACAAAGTCCCTAAAGGAGCATGGTGGTGGAAGAAAATATGAAAAAATAAAAATTCAATTTGAAATTTCAATGCTTTTGCGTTAATTCGCAAAACTTTTGCTCTCCCCTTAGAAATTTTGAGTTCGCTCGCAAAACTGAAATATAAATTTTCCTCCCGTCTCATATTTTTTTTCCATCATCATTTCCTTTTAGGGGCTCTGTAGATATAACGGCTTCATCTACACTGAAAAACGGTGATTTAATTACTTAACTCAAATTCAGACAAGGTGCACTAACTAAACACAATGTAATTGTGTTAAATAAAAGTATGTAGGTTGTATAGTGGTGTATAGTGCATAACAGCTGAACACACGTTCTGACCACGTTAATTTAATTCTCTAGTTTTGGTTCCCGTCAGTGCCAAAGTCCGCATGAGATTTCATATTGTAATATGTCACGCTCACTTTACATAATCTAGTAATTTGAAACTTCTTTAAATTAAGTTTTGATAGGAAATGTGATTTTTAAAAAAAAAAAAAATGTAAACTATGTTCTCTTAAATCTGACTCACCACATATTCCATTTTTTTTCAGTCTAGATGTTTCTTAATAGCCTTAATAGACATTCTCAAGAATTTAGAGATGTTGGCAAAATTTCTAAAATTTGCAGTCATCTAAAAGTCTGACTCAAGACTTTTTCTAAAATTTTCACCCTCAAACTTATAGACTTTTTAAGTCTCATACAAATTCAGACAAATTTACAGCTTATAAATTTCAGTCTCAGAAAAAAAAATGTAGATTTTCATAGAAAGATGTGATAAAGCTTTAAAAGTTACCGTCAATGTGTATAAAATTTATTTAGAATTTCAGTAATGTTGTTAATATTAGTCAAAATTTTTAGTTTATCATTTTTATTGCAAAAATAATTTTTGTAGCTGTAACTCGAATTTTAAGATGAAAATTAATAAGAAAGTCATCAATGTCGCTTTTATTTTAGATCTTTTGAATTCCTTAATTTTAATTGAAAAATGTTTTTGTTTTTTAGTTTGCAAATATAGTTGGTATAATGATTGTAGTTGTAATATAATAGTTGGTATGATGATTAGTTTTAACACACACACACACACACACACACACACACACACACACACACACACACACACACACACACACACACACACACAGAGCCCCTCCCTGGCGGATTGAGGCAGACAGATTGATAATCCCTGGCAGACGGCAGCAGGTGGGTGTCTGAGTGGGTCAGCATATCAGCATCAACAGTGTGTGTGTGTGTGTGTGTGTGTGTGTGTGTGTGTAGGATAAGCAGGTTAAGACCTGCTGTGTCTTCAGACCAAACCTGTCCCCTCTCTCCCATATGTCTTCCTGCGCACTCCAGTATGGATGTATTCCACTTAAAGATTAATTATTTTCAAGAATGACATGTCATACTTTTTATCCATTAATAGCTGCATTTTCTTCTTGTTCTCACTAAGATAAGAATACATCCGCGGTATGAAACAATATCACGATATACTGTAGAAGCATGTTAATATAAAATGTGTGATTTGCAGCTGCACTACTGTCAGAGCTGCTGTTATAGAAAATTCATCAACACCTTCTGACCAATCAGAATCCAGGATAAACTCAGGTAACGAATCATGTGATTGAGAGAAGGAACAATGCTAAAGTCTGTAATTGTTAAGAACTTCAGTGCCACTGAATCATAGAATTTGGGCATAAAATAAAAAGTCTTCTGAATAACTAGACACTGACTAGTAGACACACACACACACACACACACGCACACACACACACACACACACACACACACACACACACACTCTCAAGCACACGCCACAAGCGAGCCCATGAACCCCAAATCTCATGACCCCCTAAACAGCGCTCCATCAAGCATTCTTCTTACACACACACACACACACACACACACACACACACACACACACAAGCATACACATATGCCATGCGTTCAATAATGTAGAACAAAATGGCTGCATGCCTCATTGCACATATCAGCTTTGCTTTGTGCTTGGCTATACAGGGTTAGGGTCTGTGTGTGTGTGTGTGTGTGTGTGTATGTGTGTGTGTGTGGGCAGAATGCTTGGTGGAGTGCTGGCTAGGGGTCATGACATCATGGGGGGTCGGGGTCTAGCTTGTGGCACATTCTTGAATGTGTGTGTGTGTGTGTGTGTGTGTGTGTGTGTGTCCATATGGCATCAGGCAAAGAGAGGGCACAGTAATGAGGGAAGTGGTACAGCAGCCTGAGCTGAATAATCCTCCTCTGCATTCAGCCACGTGCCACATACACACACACACACACACACACACACACACACACACACACACACACACACGTGTCCACAAACACAGTAATGTTTGCCCAAAGGCTGCAATACACACTCTGTTAAACACACAGATGATACACAATAATACTATAACAACATTAACATTAGAAAGCAGATGCTATTATTTACAGTACAAGACTACTATAATAATAATAATAATAATAATAATAATAATAATAATAATAATNAGTTTAAATTTGTTCAATTTTTGCTATTTTATTCAATTCAGTAATAAACACAGCAGTTCAATATGTAGTGTGTGGAAATTATACATATGCAAACAGTATATTTCTTAAAAATAAACATATACTTCTATAGTTCTAATATATATTGTATTTAACTTAAAAAAGAAAAGGGTCTGTGTATGCATGTATGGATATAACTGAGTAGTGTTTAACCCCGAAAAACACAAACACAATTTGAACACACTCACGAGCATGCCATACCAGTAGATGGCGATAGTGTGTCTTAAACTGTTATGCCAAATGTCTCAAGTATAACGTTAAGAGCGTCGTGTTGAGTGGTACAGATGGTGAAATGCGGAAAGTACTGGTAAATTGGGCACAGTTTGGAAAAGGACACCTCTGCCATGAGGTTAAAGCAGAAAAATGTCTGCAGCCTCAAAGAATTCAGTGGCTATCTCCTGAGTGGTTCAACCTATCGTCAGGAGATAGCATGGTCGAATCCCGATGATGCAACAGCCATCTGTGGGAGTCAAGAAAGCAATAGTGGTCTCAAAGTGCCGCCCTACTGTACAAAAGAGGGGACAGTTAGTCTCACTGTGATCCATTCACACCCGTAGACACTCGCGTACATACGGGAAGAGGGTAGATAGCACTTTCCTCTGAGTGTGTTGCGCTTCAGCAGCAGTTCCAAAAGATGTAGAGGTTGGTTTCACATGTATTGATGGAAGCACATGCTTGCCCTTCCCTTCCCTGTTTGGTAATTGTTGTGATTGGGAAGGAACTGGAAAGATCAACATGGGGGATCATTATACTCTACTGTCATTATGAGTGGTTTCTATAGAATAACTAGCTTATATATAAATATGGATATCCATCCATCCATCCATCCATCCATCCATTCTCTGTACCGCTTATACTACACAGGGTTTCGGGGGAGCCTGGAGCCTATCCCTGGGAACTTTGGGCACAAGGTGGGGGATGCTCTGGACAGGGTGCCAACCCACCACAGGGCACAATCACGAAGCATGGGGAGAACATGGAAACTCCACGCAAACAAGGCGGAGGCAGGATATGAACCCTCAACCCTGGACATGTGAGGCAACCATGACAACCACTCACACACCATGCCCTAAACGAACTCCTTGGCTTCCATCATTCTTAAAAACAAGTCAAAGGTCCTGGGTGACAAAGAACCTGAAGTTAACTGGTGGAATTCCGGTGATTCTGTGTGGAGATGGGAGAACCTACCAGAAGGACAACTGTATCTGCATCCTTTATGCATCCTTTAAAGGCACTTCTCGATCAAACAACCTAAAAACTGTCAGGCCGTGAGAAACAATTATACAGTGTGATGGAACCATGCGATGCTGATCACCTGGCTAGTTCCGGGATACGACACTTTACACCACCACCATCGTAGTACGATACCCCTACAAAAAGTTGTCGTCCTTGACCTTCTGAACAAAAACATGGAGGGGAAGATGAATAGAGACCCACTTTAGGACGAGTTGCTCAAGAGCGATCAGACCAGCAGACTGGGGCAAGGGTTCACCTTCTGACATGTAGATTCATATTTCTATGTGTATGTGCTCTATAGTCAAACAAGGTGTTGAACTTGATTGCACTCTTGGGCTCACACACACACACACACACACACACACACACACACACACACACACACACACACACACACAATAGTCCTCTGATGCTTAATTGGCAGTGTAATCTTGTGGAATGTGTCTAATTAGCACTCACTGGTGAACAAGCTCTTACCCAACTGCACAATGGAGCTCTGTTACAAGCACACACACACACAAACACACACACACACACACACACACACAGAGAGAGAGAGAGAGAGAGAGAGAGAGAGAGAGCTAAAGCATCATGTGCTATAAAATCACAAAAAAAACATACATTTTCTCTCAGTTCAAGTCATTACACACACACATAATCATACTAGCATAACAGTAAACAGGATAACATTTAAACTAGCATTATAATAAAAAGGCCAACCATTTAAACTAGCATTATAGAAAGCAGGCTAAAATTTAAACTAAATACCATTATAGTAAACAGGCCAATCTGCAGGAAACCAGGTACACACAGCCAGCTCCATCCATACTGTGAAGCCTGGACCACCATCGTAGTACGACACCCCTAAAAAAAGTCGTCGTACTTTACCGTCCGAACAGTCCTAACTCCCTTTAAGAGCAACTGTAAGCTTAAATGCTACTCTAAATGCTAGGTTTACTTTAATACTAGTTTAAAAGTTAACCTGTTTACTATAATGCTAGATATTTTAAATATTACCTTGATTACTATAAAGCCAGTTAGAATAAACGTTAGTTTTTAGCCTGTTTAATATAATGCTAGTCACAAATTTGCAATCGAACAAACGATATTACGATCTAATTAACAATCGGACGAGTAGTCAGTCACGTGTTGTAGCGGCACGTTCATGTTTGATTGACGTGGTTGTACTTTTGGCTGTCAGTTTTCTTGATTAAAATGACGAGTGCTGTCGTGTTGGTTGTGTGTGCGTGCGTGTGTGTGTGTGTGTGTGTGTGTGTGTCTGGATTGTGTAGTCGCAACACTTCCACAACATGTGCTATGTGAATTCGTGTAACCTTTGTGGACTTCCAGGAAAAACACTGGTGTAAAGAGAATATGTGTGTGTGTGTGTGTGTGTGTGTGTGTGTGTGTGTGTGTGTGTGTGTCTGCAATGGGTAAAATGTATGTACTGTGGTGTGTGTGAGAAGTGCTGTATGTGTGTGCATCTGGCACATTGTGTGTGTGATCATGGCGTAGGGGATTATGTGTGTGTGTGTGTGTGTGTGTGTTATTAAGATTGACAGAGGGCTGTGTATTAGGAGCTGGGCGGCAGATTTCTCCAGCCTGTTTTAGACACACTAATCTGGTTTTAGCATGCAACAGTGTGTCAGCAGTGATACACACACACACACACACACACACACACACACACACACACACACACACACACAGTCCTCAGTATTCAGAAATGTAAAATGAATAATTTGTATGATTACATTGCTCAGACGTTGTATGCGACAAACACACACACTAACAATAGTTTGCTCTTGTTAAGTTTTCTCACTTCTTTGCTGCCATAGCAACAAACGACAACCATCACTTCGAACAGTGTGCGCTGAGGCTAACATTTAAACTAACTAATAAGTCACCATTTTGAGAAACTGTCTGATTGTTTGGGACATAAGGACATAATTTAGATAATTCTCTAAATCATTTACTATGTTAAAGTAGAAGTTGGTGGTCTTTGTTCGAAAGTAGTTTAAATTGTGAACGGGAAGCCAAGGACTAAACGAAACGTTTGCACTCTGCAGCAAATTACACAAGCAATAGGTTAGAGTAATCAGTTACCATGGCAACGGGGTAACAAGAACAAGATGTAATGCCCATATAAGGAAAGCGCCTTTATTACTCAAGTTTTCTTTCCTTCATAGAGAAGTTTCACTCTAGAAAAAAAAGAAAATAAGAAAAAAAAAAAAACAACAGTGTGTGTGTGTGTGTGTGTGTGTGTGTGTGTGTGTGTGTGTGTGTGTGTGTGTGTGTTTATAGAATAACAGACTTAAAAAAAACACTTTTAGGGAGGCATCTTGTACAATTTTTCATATGTTTTGCAATGTTGTCTTGCCTTGATAACTGTTTGTTATAGAATTGTTATCAGTTAAAATAGGATAAAAAAATAGAATTTCAGGATTTTTTTTATTATATAACCAAATTTTGCAATGGAACATAATAATGAATGAAATTTTTTTTTTTTTAAAAATTGACACTGAAATGTTTTTCTTTTTATTGTTGTTACAGATAAGAGTGCACCGAAGCTTCGACAGGATTTACATTTGCCCTTCAGACTGTACGTATGTGTGTTTGTGTGTGTGTGTGTGTGTGTGTGTGTGTGTGTGTGTGTGGCATTAGGCACTTTATACACTGTGACAGATGACATCTTGCAAGTGACAATATCTTGAAAATAGTCAAATGTGTCTAGTATTTCTTATTATAAGATAGCAATAATCCAAATATAAGATTATTAAACCAATTTCTAGAAATTTTTTTTAAAACTAATTTCAGTTTTTTCTATTGGCAGATAATTTTGCAAATTTTAAGCATTTGTTTCTAGAAGTAAGCGAAGTTATTTTGCAACAGAATAAGAAAATTTAAAGCTTAAAATTAGTTATAATGTCTGTAAATAGGTTTAATAATCCTATATTTGGTTTGTTGTAATCATATAATAGGAAATACTAGAAATATTTGACTATGTTCAAGATATTTTCACTTGCTATGACATAATTAGTAACAAATATATATAACAATTATTAACCTGTTTTCTTTATAATTTTTTAAATCTGTAATTCTTAAAGACGTAAAGATGTTTTGTCCAAATTTGTCCAAAATAAAGCAGATTTATTATAAGTATAGCTTTTCTTCCACTAAAGTTATATTCCTCAATATAACTGCAATTACATTAGCAATTATATAATATTACACTTAGATTATATTAATCATTATTATTAATTATTATTTTAGGACAAATTATTTGAAATGATTATTTATGTTTCTGTTTACGCTTTGTGGATTTTCCCTTATGAATTTAGCACTGTCTGCTAGCATTAGCTGTTTACAAACATAATTTATATATTTGGATATATAAATTGTACATGTACAAAATGTTTTTCATGTTACATTATCTTATGATAAAACAATGTTTTGCAGATTGGTGGCAATAAACATGTCTTTAATCGATGAATTCGATAATCAGCTCACTGAGCACAATTTCAAATGAAATTCTGAAATAATATCCAAATTTCCTCTAGCTATGTTTTGCATATAATTTAATACAGTATATTTAGTGTATATTTAAATAGTTGCATACATAAGGTTCTGAATATAATATAATCTAAGAATAACTTTATGATACAATAAAGTTTGCAATTGTTTTAAGAAACATTTTACGTTATACTTTTCCTAATTAATAAAGTCTTGCTTGCTTTTTGAGTTGTTTCCTTGTTTATTACTTCAGTTACTTGTTTATTGTGTATAATATTTTATTTGTATTAGCTGTGTATTAATACGACCTCTAGTAACTAGGGATACTGAAGCTCTGAGCTAAACAGCTGGATTGGTGGAGAGCAACATGGTGCTCTACTGCCCCCTATTGGTTGAAGTGAAGTGAAGTGACTTTGTGGCCAAGTGTGGTGACCCATACTCGGAATTTGTGCTCTGCATTTAACCCATNGCGCTGGTCATTCACTCCCCCACCTACAATCCCTGCCGGACCCGAGACTCGAACCCACCACCTTCAGGTTACAGGTCCGACTCTCAGACCATTAGGCCACGACTGTTGTGTTGAATCATCATCGCATTAACACTGGGCGCTTCAGTGGTGTAATATATTGAAATATTTCACATTTCTGATGCATTTTTCAGTTTGGTGCTTTATCTTATAAATTATTAGATTATATACTTAAAATCTTTAATTATACAATTTAATAATAAGATGATGAATATTCCTCAACAGTGCTCTCACCACGAAACTTACTCAGGAAATTTAAGGGGGAAAAAAACACACATTTTTAGGAAAAACAAACATCCACAACAACATTTTGGTTTTATTTTATTTAATAAATAAATAAATACATTTCACAATTTTTTTTTTCTCTCAAATGTCCAAACACTGATGATACTCACTAGAGACCATCAGGTGGTGTAAGAGAGTTAAAACAATTCAGAACTTTTATTCTAATAAATGCAGCAATTTCAGACCATCAGATGGGGCCAGAGAATTAAGAATACACAAGTTTATAAATATTTTAAAATAAAATATATAAAATTAATTCAATAATAAAAATGACAACAAAGTCTGTTACACAAATTTATCATAATTTGCTTAATTTTATCTTTATCTGTCTATGCAGTAATATTTAAGGTTACTGTCCATTCAAGTAAAGTTGTGTGTGTGTGTGTGTGTGTGTGTGTGTGTGTGTATGTGTGTGTGTGTGTGTGTGTGTGTGTGAGTGTGATAACTGTGAGATCAGATGGAGGTTTTCTTGTTTCACTTCGCCGCACTACAGGAAGCTGAAACATTTAGCAGTGCAGCTTTGCAAAGTGCACACACACACACACACACACACACACACACACACACACACACACACACACACACACACACACACACACACACTCACAAATGTGCATGCCAAACAGGAAATAAAACCAAACTAGATTTAAATGAACCACATAGAGAGGGAGGGGAGGAGAGAGTGTGAATGTGTGTAAATGTGTGTGTGTGTGTGTGTGTGTGTGTGTGTGTGTCAGAGGGAGGTTCCATTATGTGAGAAGGAAGAAGGCATACAGCTCATTTTTTATGTTAGAGCAACTGAGTGAATCTGCTGCACTAAAGAACAAGAGAACATCACTCACACACACACACACACACACAAGCATACACACACACACACACTCTCTCTCTCACACACTCACACACATGCAGAAGAGTGTGTGTCCAATGCTGGTGTGTTTGATGCCGTGACGATGGACTCTCAGCACCGAGCAGCGCTGGACATCTCCACCAAAAACCCACAGGATGACTTCGAGATGCTGCTGCGGGTCGGAGGAGGGACATACGGAGAAGTGTACAAGGTCAGAGGTCATGGAGAAAGATGGACAGAGAAAGAGAGATAGAAAAAATATAGACAGAGTGAGAGAGAAAGAGACAGAGAGGTGTTGTATATTTACATATGTCACAAAAACAGGCAAAAATCTTCTTCACAGTCTTAAGAGTCAACAGGAAAAAAACTGACTGCAAATAATTTGAGAAGAAAGAAAGAAAGAAAGAAAGAAAGAAAGAAAGAGAGAAAGAAAGAAAGAAAGATAAGATTAGCTTAACAGTTTATAAGATGTGAAAGACGAGGACAAACTGAAACAAAAGAAACTAAAGGTGACAATTAAATTAAGCTCTGAGCTGAAAGAACGAAAGAAAGAAAGAAAGAAAGAAAGAATGAAAAAAAAGAAAGAAAGAAAGAAAGTAAGAAAGGCATACTTCCTGTTTTTTATAATCTGTAGGCTGTGTCTTCCAAGGTAGCTATTTCTGATCAGACACACAGCAAGAAAGAAAGAAAGAAAGAAAGAAAGAAAGAAAGAAAGAAAGAAAGAAAGAAAGAAAGAAAAAAGGAGAGAAAGAAAGAAACGAGCATACTTCATATGTGTAACACTTTGTAGAACAGATGTGCTTCAGGGTACAAGCTCAGAAGTCATTTCCAGGTGAACATATTTAAAAAAAAAAAAAAAAAAAAAAGAAAGACAGAAAAAGGAAAAAAAAAGAATAAATAATATCAGACATGCTAGCATTTTGAAGCAGAAGCTTGTGATGGAGGGATTTGTGAGTGAAAGAGTGAAAGGAACAATAGCACACTTTGAGTGTACACTTGCTGCAAGGTAGAATTTTTCCTGGGTGTCAGAGGTCAAAGGTTAGAGGGTCAGCACTAGGCTACAGCCTTTTTTGTTTTTTTTTGTTGCACATTTGTGTATCAGAGACCTCAGTAGCTAGACACGAAGGAAAGCAGGAAGTGGATGGATCTGTTATATTAGGGCGGTGTGATGGTACGTCACGAAAATCTCAAATTAATTACACCGTTAAATAGATAAAATTATATTATATTAAAAAGCGATATATTACTGCGTCGAGTCATCGCGACCTTCCACCTCTTACGTAGATTTATAGCGTTTTAATACGTTATCGTTTCTATAGTAACAACCCGTTCAGTCGTGTGGTCAGTCGCATGCTCGACGTAATCATGTCCTAATAATAAAAAACACATTTTAGAAATCTTATTATTTAACAATAAAAAAAAAATCGTTGATGTAGCTACGTTTTCAGTAAGGTGACATTTATTTAACATTTGTTAGAAAGGAAGGAGTCTCCAGTGCCAGAGTTTTGTAACAGTCAGTTCCAGTGAGTCGAATGGAGTCAGGATGGAGAAGTAACACGACAAGCTGCATGCTTATCGATTTGAGAGAGAGAGAGAAAAAGTGAAGGAACGACGTATTTGTAGCGTAAGGAATTTATAACGTAAGCGGTAACAGGAACTAACTCGGTTTGCGGTTGTTCCACAACATTAAACGTAACTATAAATGGATAAAAAGTACGATTGGTCATAGTTTAATAAATAAAACTTTGTCATTGCAGTTGCTGGCAAGTTTCTGTGGCAGAGGAAGAATAAAACATGTTACAGGACTTGCTGTTATTGAAAAAATGCGGTAAATACGCTTGGTGTCAGGCCGCATCACACCATCTCGGTGTTGATTTATTTTTTTTTAAGCACGACGCATCTCATCAGAGTGAAACATGCAAGTGACGAAAAGTCCTTCATCAGCTGTGCTATCTCTGAGTTTTTCTTGTGCGAGTGTGTGAGAGGTAAAAATGACTAATTTGTTGGTTTTGTTGCTTCGAAGCGGTGGCTCTTTTTTTTTTTTACCTGAACTTGTGGTTATTTGTGCCGCAAGAACACACTTTTCCAAAAAAGAAAAAAAAAACAAATCACGAAAACATTCTTTAGTATCTGATTTATTAGTCAAGGATCATAAACTAGTCAACAGCCACTTGGTGCTGGACATCACAGGAGCTCCTGCAGGACTAAACTCGGACTTTCAGGGCCACCGGCGCTGGTCTTTAGGTGCCTACAACCTAAGAAATCAATGGGGTGCAAATATTTAGTGGCATTGTGTAGTGGCCCAAAATTTGGAACGCCATTTTCCCAGAACTTTGCGATTGCCCGTCCTTCTCCCATTTCCGCCTTTCCCTTAGTTTCCCTACTAAGATTCTAGTTTTAATCGATGCTTTGTGCGTTGTTAAATCTCACCTCACAATTTTATTGTGCTCCCAATAGCTGTGTGTCAGTGTGTGTGTGTGTGTCAGTGTGAGTTGTGTGTCAGAGTAGGTCAGTGGTTCCATTTTTATTCAGCACACTGTTCCGCAACATTAACTGTAACTATAAACTGATAAAAGGTATGAAATATTATTCTTTAATAAATGTAACATTGTAAATGTTGGCAAATTGCTGTGGAATAAGAGGAATAAAACACTTCAGGATGTGCTGTTATAGGAATTTTCGACGTGGAGTAACTCCGCTTGACGTCAAGCCGCATCACACCACCGTGGTATTGATTATTTTCCTATAACAACACAATTTCAAGTGTCAGTGTGTCAGTGGTTCTGTTTCTGTTCTAAGGGCTCGTCCCAAAATAGCTTTTACGTAGGTCAGGTTTTTGTTCTGTTGCACCAACCATTGGTGTAAAGTTACGCCTCGGCACAACTGAGACCAGTCCTGGCTGTATGTCTGTGTGAAAACAACTCTACGACGGTTACTAGGCAACTTTCGTCGCTAAAGCAAAGTTAGTTGTTAACCCACAACTAACTAGCCGCTAGACAGACCGCTAATATTCACTAGAGCCTGGGACCTAAATGCAGCCAAGAGTGCAATCGCTTGCTTTCCCAGGATGAGGTCACTGGACGATGACATTGCGACCGTCCAATCACGAACTTTTGTTTGTATAAATAAATGAAATTGAACCGAATCGAATTTTCCCAGAACATGATGCAAACTCTCGAGAGTATCTAGTTGGCTCACCGTCTTAATCAACTTGTGATGCTGTGAACTACTTTTGCGTCCTGTGACAAGATCTTCCGCTAAATATCTAACTGCATGCTAACTGAAATGATTGTCTGGATCCATGATGTTTATGGTGATAATGTTCACACACACACACACACACACACACACACACACACACACACACACACACACACACTAAAGCAAGGTGACTAATGATGCTTGTTAGATCGTTGTTCGGCTTTCCGTCATAATGTAACACAGATTTCTGAGCTAGCAAGCTAGTCGCCTCTTCTTTACCACCATTGCTTGTTCAGACTGATAGAGTGAATTTTAGTACATTTTTTCCCCTCACACATGGTGTATGGTGAATCTTCCTACATGCCAGACTGTTCCATTATACCAGTGAAGGGGGGGAGTCAACCTCCAGAATTCCTTTGGATGGAAAGTTCAGTACAGAACTGAACTCTAGGTACTTTCTAGCCCTTCTGACTGTGTTAGAATTAGAGTTAGTAATTAAATTAGACATTAGAGTCAGGGTTTAGAATTAGTGGTATGTTTTCAGTTAGGGTTTACCATTAGAGTTAGGGATTAAGATTAGAATTAAGGTTTAAAAAGACACTTTTACAGTATTTAGAGTTACAGTTATGGTTTAAGGTTGGAATTGGGGTTAAATTAGCATTCTAGGTTTAGCAGTAGGGTTTAGGTTTAGGGTCACCTTAAGGAGTTAAATTTAGAATTTAAGATTTGATTTATTAGTTAAATGTAGGATTTGTAAAATGTTAGAACAAGGGGTTAAAGTTACCGTCGTTATGGAGAGTCATGATTTCAGATTAGAATTAGACTTCAGGATTTTAGGAGTTAGGTTTTAGGATTAGAGTTATGTTTTAGTATAAGAATTAGTCTTTAGGGTTAGAGTTAGGTTTTAGGATTAGGGTTAAGATTTAGTATTAGAGTTTAGGATCATAGTTAGGCTTTAGGATTAGGGTTAGGCTTTAGGATTACAGTTTAGGATCACAGTTAGGCTTTAGGATTAGGGTCAGGCTTTAGGATTAGAGTTTAGGATCATAGTTAGGCTTTCAGATTAGGGTTTATGATCAGAGTCTGGCTTTTGGATTAGAGTTTAGGATCAGAGTTAGGCTTTAGGATTAGGGTCGGGCTTTAGGATTAGAGTTTAGGATCAGAGTTAGGCTTTAGGATTAGGGTCAGGCTTTAGGATTAGAGTTTAGGACCATAGTTAGGCTTTACGATTAGGGTCGAGCTTTAGGATTAGGTTTTAGGATCAGAATGAGAGTTTATGATTTGATTAAGCATTAGGATTACAGTTGTGATTTAGGATTACAGTTGGAGTTTAGAATAAGTGTTACGGTTTAGAATTACAGTTGTGATTTAGGATTAGAGTTAGACTTAAAAAAGAGTTAAAGTTTAGGATTAGGGTGAGAATTTGTGATTTGAGTTTAGGATTAGCTTGAAGGCTTTAGAATTGGCGTTAGGACTGAGGTTAAAAAGTGGTTTAGAGTTGTGGGTTCTCTCTCTGTGTGTATGTGTGTGTGTCTGTGTGTGTGTATGAGGTTGATAGGAAACTGTCATTGTACAGTGCACACCTGTGCAGGTAAATAGTGAATTCTGAGAAACAGAAAATAGAAATCCCAAATGATTCATTCACTTCCACATTCGTAAGAAGCCTAAGCGGCACGGCAAACTGGTGCAAAAAAAAAGTGTCGAATGAGAGAAATCCACACATACAGCAGTGAGACCAAATGTGAAATGGCAAACGATTACTGTTAGAACCTGAAGTTCCTCTTTTGCTAAATCAGTTGTGGGTTGGTTGGGTACATAAATAGCATTATGTAAAAGTCATGTTGACAAGAAAGAAACCAAACATGCCACTGTTTTTTCACAGTAAGATGTAGGCTGTACACCCTTGAGAATCAGAAATCCCACAATGCACCACGCAGATGATGCCAAACGATGCACGCTGATGCACTCACAGGTACAGAATACCAATAATGTGTGCTTGTGGCCTGTATGATAGATAGGATGTGTAGCTCAGACAGGTTCATTGATGGTGTTTATGTGGCCTAGGGAGCATACAGAGCATGTGGTTTATAACACATCCACAGTGGAATGAAGAGTGTGTTTATGTGGCCTGTAGAGTAAATACTACAGAGATGAAGATAAGCTGAGATTTTGTATTAGAGTTAGGGATTAAGATTAGTTAGGATATGGGATACTAGTTTAGGTTTAAGATTAGAATTAGGTTTTAGAATTAAACATTTACAGTATTTAGAGTTATGGGTTAAATTTATGGTTTAAGGTTAGACTTGGGGTTAAGTTAGCATTCTTAACTTTAGAAGTAGGGTTTAGGTTTAGAGTTTACAGTTACAGTAAGGGGTTAAAATTAGAATTTAGGATTGGATTTATCATTTTAAACGTAGGGGTTGATATTAGTGTTAAGGCTTAGAACTTAGGGGTTAGAGTTAGTTTTTAAGATTATAGTAAAGAGCAAGTGCATTTAGCGTCACACTTTAGAATTATGTGGCCTATACAGTGAATATGATGTGTGGTTTGGGACATGTCCACAATGGACTCATGATGGTCTGATTTTATGATGGGGTTTATGTGGCCGATATAGCGAATAGGATGTGTGGTTTGGGACACATCCAGAGTGGACTGATCAGCATGTCTATGTGGTTTATAAAGTGAATAGTCCATGTGGTTTGGGACACGTCCTCAGCGGTGCGATGACAGTGAGGCGATTGTGATGGAGTTTATGTAGGAAATATAAGAAATAGCATGTGTGATTTGGGACACGTCCTCAGCGGTGCGATGACAGTGAGGCGATTGTGATGGAGTTTATGTAGGAAATATAAGAAATAGCATGCGTGATTTGGGACACGTCCTCAGCGGTGCGATGACAGTGAGGCGTTTGTGATTGCGTTTATTTCACAAGGGATTTATTTGACTTGTTAGCGACACATCCACAGTGTTTCTGTGACTAATGTATTGAACAGGGTGTATGGTTTGGGACACATCCATTTGACTGTGTCATTTTAAATACAGGGTTAGACATAATTACATATTCCATATACATGAATCCAGATTTATTAAAGAATATCGCCATGTTAGGTAAGTTTATCTGATTCAACATGAATGGCCCACTCTTGTGGTATTCACCACTACATCACTTCATGGTCTGATTTGTGCCAAATAAGTCCAGTTTGTCCGTTATTCTCCTCTCTATTAGGGCTGCCCTTATTTCATCTCACTGCAGATTCTGTCTTCCTAACAGCTTCTTCAAGCTACTCTTACTTAAATAATTACCAGTATACAGAAGACGTATAATTGCAGGGCACACATTGTAAGGCTCTCATTAGCCACATTGATAAAGTGCTAGCTTAAGTAGGGTAAATGCCGCTCCACATAACGTGTAGAGAATCAGTTTACTGAGGAAATGATTAAGCTGAATGTGTTGATGAATGTAGGAGGAAGTGGTGAGGTCTGAGGGATAAATATCAGAGAAAAAGAAGGGCACAGAAAAAAGGAAGATGTCTGTGTCAGAAGCCCTAACCTTTATATATTTATGTGGGAATCATCATGTTTTAATGTGGTTGGGACATGCCCGCATTGAACTGATGATCGTGAGATGTTTGTGATGGTGTTTATGTGGCCTATATAATGAAAAGGATGTTTGGTTTGGATATTGGGTCATTTCATAGATCTCTACCACAATCTGCTTCAAATAAAACTTATACTACTAAAGTTTAGAGGTGGGGATTTGTGAACTTTCTTTCGGTCCAGTGACTACATCGTGTTCCAGAAAGCTGCTGTGTTCAGAAATTTGTTTGTCCACAGAAAACGTGGACAAGGACGTGAGGAGAGCTAATCAGATGCACGATGCTGAAGCTTGTAGCCAGAAAAGCGTGCAAAGTCACTTTGTAGCTCTTGGGGAAAAACTTCTGAGGCTGTGATTAAACTGGATTTAATACTTTCCAACTTTACTCATCCATTACACATACATTGTTTGGCTTGGGACATATCCACAGTGAACTAATGATAGTGAGATGTTTGTGTTAGTGTTTATAGTGCCTAATGTGTTACCATGTTTTGGACATTCAGAATTTTAGTTGTTAATACTGACTGCGTTAGTGAATTACACTCTAACGTGTAGATACAACAGTGGTGTATTTAGTATCTCCTCCGAAAAAAAAAAAAGAACGACAAAAAGCCTATTATAGGTGACATGTTCTGTAGTCTCACTTCTTTCTTTCAACCTCTTTAGGAGCTTTGTTGTGTTAAAGCAGTGTGCAAAATGCAAATGAGGGGATGTGGGACCTTTTCCTCCCCAGAGAGAGAGACCGAGAAGAATGATAAACTGTTTAGCCTACTACAGAACCCGATTTGATCATTAACCTTAGAAATGTTAGAATTTGCATTCTGGAAGATGAAGTAGAAGCACATGATGTTAGACGTTTTGCGCAGGGAAGAGGGGGCGAATTTTCTTTGCTTGGATAGTTACAAAGTCTAGTAAGTGTGAAAAGTGTGAAAACGGAGATGTTTTTGATCTGAGGTTTTACACGTGCCACGTATCTTTCATTGCAAATGGATAGGAAAAAGCTTGATATCATCACAGGACGATGTACTTTAAAGCTGACCTAGAATTGTACATACATGTCATACTTAAGGTAAAACCTAATAGTATGTCAAGGACACAAAATGCTTCAAGTGGTTAAAGTCAGCAGAATTGAGTGTTGCTACAAGGTTATCAATGTTTCCCTCAGATGCCTTGGGTAATTGCTGAGAAAAGACTTCTTATGACAAAAATGTCAATTTTAGCTACCTGGCATGTAGCCAAGTCATTTATAAGGACAATGTAAAAAAATAGTGGTATTGGAAATGACACAAAGCTGTCAGAAATATCAACATTTCTCTCAGACGTGTTGGTAAATTGCTAAGAAAAAACTCTGAACAACCAAAAAATTTGCAATTTTAGCTAGTTGGAATGTAGGCAAGTCTATTTATAAGGACAATGTAATAACTCAGTGGCAATGGAAATGATACACAACTGTTAGGAATATCAACATCACGCTCAGATGTGTTAGAAAGTTGCTAAGAAAAGGCCCCATATGACTAAAATTACAATTTTAGCAAGTTGACATGTAGCCTTTTAGTCATTTGTGAACAATGCAATAGCAAAAATATCTAAAATGTCGACATTTCTCTCAGATGTGTCCGTTAATTATAAGAAAAGTCTCTCTATATAGCTAAAATTACAATTTTAGTTACCTCGTATGTAGCCAAGTCATTTATAAGGACAATGTAAAAGAACAGTGACATTGGAAATGACACAAAACCATCATAAATACCAACACTTATCTGGGATCTGTTGACAAATTGGTAAGAAAATTACCAACATTATTTCATTTTCCATGTGCCAGTAAATTACTAAGAGCAAAATCTGAGCAATAACAACAACAACAACAACAACAAAAAAACACCTTTACAATTTTAACTAGCTGGAACATAGCCATCTTATAGTGACATTGTAAATGATACACAAATGCCAGGAATATCAACACTTCTCTCAGATGTGTTGCTAAATTGCTAAGAATAGACCCCATATGACTAAAATTACAATTTTAGCAAGGTGACATGTTGTCATTTAGAGAACAATGTATTGGCAAAGTGGCAGTGGAAATGACACAGCACTCTCTGGAATATCAACATTTTCCTCAGATGTGTTAATAAATTGCTAAATAAAAAGGACCCCATATGACTAAAATTACTATTTTTGCTAGCTTCTGTGTAGCCAATTTTTTACAGTGATAGTGCAAAGGCATAGTGAGAGAGGAAATAAGACACTCTCTGGAATAGCAACATCAAATTACTAAGAAAAGACTCTGTATGGTAATAATGACCATTTTGGCTGGATGACACATAGCCATTCAGTCATTTGAGAACAATGTAATGGCAAAGTGACAGTGGAAATGACAAGAATATCAGGAACATCAACATTTCTTCCAGATGTGTGGGTTAAAGACTATGCACAACCAAAGAAATGAATTGTACTTAGCTGGCATGTAGCCATGTTTAGTTATAAGAACAATGAAAATGCACAGTGACAGTGAAAATGAGATCAAACCATTCGGGAATATCAACATTTCCCTCAGACGTGTTGGTAAATTCCTAAGAAAAGACCCTGCATGACTAAAATTATGACATTACTACACTTAGCATCAACTGCTAAACAAACTTTCATGGGCTCTGCCATGATTTTGAAGTTGTGAATACCACAAAAGTGAGATATTCACAACTTAGTAGCCATAGAAACTTCTAGTGAAGATAAAGAACACATTTGAAGATGTTATTAGCCGCTAGTTTGTGTTTATACAGCTGTAATTTGGTTGCACAAAAACCCCAGATTATTTAGCACAAACTGTGGATGTATCTTCGCATGCCTACCTTAAACTGCTTTATAGTGTTGTTTTGTGTGTGAAACCGACTTGTTGATGTGGTTTCTGACATTGTATGACAGATTATTATCTATATAAAAGAATAAAACAAGTTAGCAACTGTTGTAGCGCCATCTGGAAACTAAAAAGCTACTTCCTCAGCAGAATCAGACTCAGCTAGGAGGCGAGGTCTAAGGTTTGCAGACAGAATATAATTGCACATTATATTTCATATTAAACATATCAAAGAATGTCTTTAGAGGTGAAGATATGACGACATAGACATGCAGTTATATAGCATATAGTTATATAAGCATTAGCTTCTTAGCTCCAAAGCAGACCTCACACCACACACGTCTTAGCCGATTAGCTGAACTACACTTGTGATGCCGGACGCCATTGTGTATATCTAATACACTAATCCATTGTGAGACTTATAAGACGTGTGAGCATGTGTGTTTTCAGTTTCTATTCTTCACTTTTTATTAAAAAGTGCAGACCTGTGAATGAAGAAGGGTAAAGGTCTGTGAGAGGTAACAAAAAAAAACAGAGGATTCAGTGTGATGGAGGTTTGTATACTCAGTGCCTGGAGTGAGGCTGTGTGTGTGTGTGTGTGTGTGTGTGTGTGTTTGTGTGTGTATGTATGCAGAAGGAAACACCCATAGTGGGCTGCAGTGTGATGTACGCGTCTCCCTCCACCTACACGGCAAACCGTAATCTCTCCGTCGCCCACTGAGTTCAGTTCTGAGTAAACAACACAAACTAGACCGATTTAATTGCACAACAATGCCAATGCGTAGTACATGTAATACACGCGTAATTTTGCTTGTGCAAAAAATCAGACCGTCTTACTTACACGCTAATATTTAATGTGAACGTGTTCTATTAAACACACAAACGCATGCTAAATAAAAACATAGCTAAAGCTAACAATATAATTATCCGCTTTAAGCTACTGCTACTATTTTATTAAAACGGTGTGATGTGCTGCATAAATTACAGCTTTATGAATATTCATTAGCTATTACTTTGCATAATGACTGCATATTAAATTTGGGGAAAATGCTAATTAGTTTCTTGAAAGTCACACACGAATGCATGCTCATTTTATTAAAAATTAGCTGTGTGAATTAAGTTACAGAATAAATCTCAATACAAAGCCACCAAACACATTATAAGATATAAACTAATATTAGTTTTACTAATTAGTTAATGCATAAGAGCTTAATTAAACCTTAACTGTTTATTAATCGTGTAAAAAAACATTATATTATAAATTTATTATACCTGTCATTCAATCCATAATGTGAGCTAACCTATTAATTTGCAGGTCTTGTGTGTGTGTGTGTGTGTGTGTGTGTGTGTGTGTGTATGTGTGTGTGTGTGTGTGTGTGTGTGTGTGTGTGTGTAGTCTGTATATGTCAACAGGTGCTCTTTGCAGAGGGAAAATACAGAAGTGAGATTATTATCTGCAACAAGCCTATGTATACCTCCCTCTGTCTGTCTGTCTGTCCATCTCTCTCTCTCTCTCTCTCTCTCTCTGCCTCTCGTTCTCTCTCTCTCTGCCTCTCTCTGCCTCCCATTCTCTCTCTGCCTCTCTCTCTCTTTGTCTCTCTCTCCACCCACATGTCTGATATTCTCAAAGAAGTTAAGGTCAAGCCTAAATTAAATCTTTGATGCCCAAACTTAAGCTCAGTTGCTCGTCACATGGAAACGCATGCTAATTAGATTAAAACTCATGCACAAATTAATCAGTAATGTACTACAGTACTTTGGAAAATTGTCCACATATGAACTAACCCATTCTAAGTTCATTCATGCTTCATTATGTGTTCATGAATGCTAATGAATTAATTTCTGCAAGCAAACTCAAGGAAACATGATTATGCACGAATTAAATAGCATTTTAGCTTTGTACTAACCAGCTTAAATTCATCCAAATTCTATTACATATTACATATTCACGCTTACAGTCTTTATTAAAGCTTAGCTACAAACCTTTCTTCCAAAATCAATACTAACAAACTACCAAGGTACCCAAATTAGCAGCTTCAACAGCATGCTAATTCGACCTATAGTACATAATATGCTAATTAAGGTTAAATGCATACAATTGTAAACATGGGTACCAAATAATTTCACAAGTTGAATTAAAACAGTACTTAACCTTGCTTAGTATTAACTTAATAAAATATTAGCCAGAGTTTCCATGTAAATCAAGCTCCTGGTTTGTAATATATGTATTTAACATGTATTTATGTCAGTAAATAATTAAAAAAATGCAAAATAATTTTAAAACTACTTTATTATAAATATCTACCTATAGAGGGTAATGTTAGAGATGACTAAATTCAAGTGGACTCACAACTCAGTGTGTGTGTGTGTGTGTGTGTGTGTGTATGTGTGTGTGTGTGTGTGTGTGTGTTCATAGCTCTATGCGTTCTTTCATAGTACTTAAGGATTCCTAAATCATTTCTAGCTGCATTATAACTTTAACCTGCACATCCTGAGCAGCAGTTTTCTGACGATTGTAATTTATTAATGAACAAGACGTCACACTTTTACCCATCTGTAGTTACACTCAGTCTTGTGCAACATATTCCTTCCATCACCAGCTTCCTGTTTTCTCTCCCTTGAAGCTAATAAAGAAACTGCAAAGTTGAATTAGAGTTACTCTGCCTGTTACAAAGTGCTAACACTGGAGACTCCTTTCATAAATGTTACATAATCTATTTTATGTTTTTGTTTGTTAAATAAGAGCATGATTTTAAATCCTATTTGTGGAGTGTCTGCCTTGCAAATTCACTGGGACATAAGTCATGTTATGTTAATGCACTCGGCTGAATGTTATCGTAAGAGTGTGTTAATATAAACCTGAGATTTCCAGCTGCATTGCTGTCAGCGCTGCTATTAGAGAAAACACCATCTGACCAATCAGAATCAAGAATCCAACAGTAATTTAAACGAACGCGAGAAAAGACATAAGAGATAAGAGCACGGAATAACAAGCGTGATACCAAAACTGAACTCTTCCTGATGTGAGAGAGAATCTCTAATGTTCTGCTGTCACCTTTTTTTCTCTTCTATCTGCTCAGAAGAATAAACACCTCTGCCCTGACCTTTAACAAGTGTAGCCTGACCTGTAAGATGTAAAATGTCTTCCTCCGGCGCTTTTCTCAGTCCTGTTTCTCAAAAAAAACAGACCAAACGTATACAACTAATCGAAGATACGTTTTGCGTCTATTTAATTTCGCACTGGAGCTACGAGGCTAACGTAGCTAACCGCAGCTTATCTGATAGCTGCTTCCATTTATGGGCTGGCCATCTTGAACTAACCAGAACATTCAAAACATTCCTCTTTCTCATATTATTATTAACGCATCTCCAAAACAACGAAATGTTCCGAAACAGTAATACAGTTAAGTTACGCAAAGCCCGAAATTACGTTAACGTGATATATGATTAAGTGTTATTGCATCACTTGGTTAATCGAGAACTCTTTCGGAACATTTAGTTGTTTTTCAGAGCCGCTTCGTAAATGATGTGTTAACGCGGACACTGACGCACGTGTGTGAGTGTGTGTCTGTGGTCACTGCTGTCATCATCATTTTTGACTTTTCCCTCTTGTTTTTCAAAAAGTTAGTGTTTGTGTGTGTTTGTTTGTTTGTAGGCCATTGTCATCTCCGTATCTATTTTTAAGTCATGGTTAACCCCCAAATCTCTCCGTCCTCGTCCTGTGGCTCAACTACTTCATTTTCCACTCTTAAAGTCAAACACCTATTTTTAACTTGCACTACAGTGGGTGTGCACGTGGTCTGTCCCCGTCACTGTCTGATTACGCTGAGAGTGAAAAGATCATCTACTAGAAATGTGATTCAAAACAATAATAACGATTACAGAAATCGAGTCGTCGTTCCATGAGAACATTCGACTTCAATTATAAGAAGTATCACAATTATAAATATTCTGAAATGCACACAAAAGAAAACTTACTTTGCGCTTTAATTTAGTCCCTAATGAATCGTATATCAGTTTGTTTGTAGTAGGGAGTGTCTTGTACGACACACGTAATGCTATCATAATGTAGTATATATACTAAACAAAGGCTTCACTATTTTCTTTTTATACAGTGTGTCCAAGAAACAAAGTCATACTCAATATTAAAGGGGAAACCAGGTAGTCAAAACCAGGAAATACCAGAGAAATAGTAGAACTGGCTAATACACTAAAAACAAGGAAATCAGGCACAGAAACAATACTCAATTTATGATATTGAATCTAATTTGTGCTTTCAACATAGGAAAATGGTTAAAGACACTGTTGCTAGGCAACTAGGAAGTATATCCACTGAGTATAGGCTTGCTAATGACTATAGCGAGCTATAATAGAGCGATTACGTCCGTTATACTAACTTCATGAAGACACAATGACAGTGGAAATAAGATAAAAACCACCAGGAATATCATCATTTACCTCAGATGTTCTGGTAAATTGCAAACAAAAGACTCCATATGACCAAAATTACAATTTTTAGCAAGCTGGTATGCTTCCGGTTACTAGCGAAGAACCATAATTGCTGATCTACCCTTGCAAAAGATGAGTAATGCCAGACAGCTAAAAACACATCAGCTAATTATGACTATGTATCTGTATTTGTGTCTGTCTTCAGGCCCGGAATAAGCAGACAGGAGAACTGGCTGCCATAAAGATAATCAAGATGGAACCTGGTAAGGGAATTTTTGTGCGAACTAGTATGGAAATTACGTTTACAGTGACTCAAATGAACACTGTAAAAGATTGTTCAGCCACTCGTGATTTGAATACGAGATGCACTAGTGGATCTTTTGAAAGCTCGAACGTTTAGAGCTACATGCAATAATGTGAATTTGATCAAAATTATAATATATAAAGTAAGTACAGTATGACTTGAGTGCTAACAGGAAGGATATAAAAATCCGCTGCATGGTGTTCCAACAATTTTGGTATGGACGAACCTTGTTCTAAAGATAAAGTATAGACCCTTGTCCTCTTAATGATTGTTTTTTGTTTCCCTCTCTTCTCTCAGAGGATGATTTCTCAGTGATCCAACAGGAAATCGTGATGGTGAAGAGCTGTAAGCACAGCAACATCGTGGCCTACTATGGCAGCTACATCAGGTCAGAGACAGAAGCAGGGAAAATTTGTATAACCAGAAATGATTCCTTGTATCATTGTGGGGTTTAAAGTAGAGATGTGCTTTGAGACTGGAATATCACGGGACCCAACAAACATTTGCAGGAGTGCCAGAAGAACGCATATAACAGGAGAGCATATAGGATGCTTGCACATTCATCTTCAGTGACCACTTTATCCTTGTCAGAGTTGAGAACCTATCCCTGGCACACAGGGTATGAGGCAAGAATGCACCCTGAATGAGACGCCAGTCCATCGCAGTTATTCACACACTCATTCACACTTAGTGGCAATTTAGCATAGCCAATCCTCCTACCAGCATGTCCAGAGAACCCGGAGGAAACCCAAGTGGACACAAGGAGAACATGTGAAGTGCCGCACAGACTGTAACCCAAGCTCAGGATCGAACTAGGGGACCCTGTGAGGTGACAGTGGGGCATGCTGCACAACCATGCCACACTAATCTGTTTGATTTTTGATTTTTTTGAGAAAAAGAACCAAATAAGTTAGTCATATGCAGGTGCAAACAATAACAATTCCTGCCCAATCCTGCCCACTTCCTCAAACACTCTTGACCATTCGCACCCACTTCCTCACTCTTGACCAATCACACCCACTTCCTCACTCTTGACAAATCCCAGCCAGTTCTGCAAACACTCTTGACCAATCCCACCCATTCTCTCAAACACTCTTGACTAATCCCACCCATTCTCTCAAACACTCTTGATACAATCCCACCCATTCTCTCAAACACTCTTCACCCATCCCACCCATTCTCTCAAACACTCTTCACCCATCCCACCCATTCTCTCAAACACTCTTCACCCATCCCACCCATTC
>CM074958.1:2350321-2377483 GCA_037577455.1 Pangasius macronema | reverse complement strand
CTGTTTCAGTGAATCAGATCTACACACAGAGGCCAGTGAACCGAAAGCAAGAGTCACCAGATACAACAGTAAGTGTGTGTGTGTGTGTGTGTGTGTGTGTGTGTGTGTGTTCATCCTACATTCTGTGTTTAATTCATACAAGTCCATTTCCAAACATTACCTAAGTAAATTCACAGTATTATTTATAGTATATTAAGTACTATTATTAATGCTATGTACTATATTATCAATCCATCAATGATAAAGACACCAAATCAATGACACCAAAATAAAACAAAAAAAAAATATGAAAAAGATAAAGAATGTATTTTCTCTGATTAGGGTTGTATTTCTTGCACGTTCTATTATTTATTTATTTATTTATTTATTTATTTACTTGGTTGTATTTGTGTCGAGGCTTTCCTTTTTTGTTTAATTGTATTAATTCTTCAACAGTTTTTCAAATTTAATTTTAATTTTACTTTCTTTCTTTTTATTAAAAAAAATTCTCTTGCTATATTTGTTTTATTGCTTTCTTTCTTTTTATCGTGGTGAGTTTTTGTGTCAGTAGTTATATTTTCTGTGCATATTTTAGTGTATTTAGTTTTAGTCATTGCGTTTTGTGTCTGTTATTGCGGTTATGCTCAGGGTTGAGTGTACTGATGTGAGATATGCTTCAGGTTAGGCTTTGTGTCATATATGGATAAATACTACGTGTAAATTTAGCTCTAAATAGTTGATGTACTTTTTCTTGGCGTAGTTGCAGGCTTCAGTTGGATGTCAGTGGATGGGTTCTCCAGACGCACATTTCAAAAGTCCGTCCAGGTAAACGTTTCCGTCCCTGAAACAACGACACTAAATTCAGCTTGAGAAAAGAGACACGTCATGCTATAATAATAATAATAAAAAAACACCTTAGTCTTATGTGAAGTATAGAATTATCGAGTTGATTGAGACACATCAGTAAGTCTCTTATACAAATACACAACGAAAACTGTCTCCCCTGTCGTGCCTGTAGCTACTGCTGATGCTCGATGTGGAAATGTACGAATTTTATTTTTTAACTGACTCAAAGTTCACTTTAGTCTTCATTTTGGCAGCTAATTTGGATTTTAGACGTTTTGGACAAAAAACGTATTTTTATGTTCATTACAAAGAAGTAATTGTTGTGGTCAAATTTTAGTTTGTTATTGTTAATGTTATATTGTTATTTGACACTAAACTACAGCAATTTTAATGAACTGATAGTTTCCGAAGTTTCAATTTATTTCCAAATGCCATCACATCACATCACATCACATCACATCACATCACTGGGGGCAGTCTTGGCCTAATGGTCTGAGAGTCGGACTCGTAACCCGAAGGTGAACCTGAAGGTGGTGGGTTCGAGTCTCGGGTCCAGCAGGGATTGTAGGTGGGGGAGTGAATGANCCCCAACTGCTCCCCGGGCGCCGCAGCTAAAATGGCTGCCCACTGCTCCGGGTGTGTGTTCACGGTGTGTGTGTGTGCACTGGGGTTAAATGCAGAGCACAAATGGGTCACCCATGGGTATGGGTCACCACACTTGGCCACAAAGTCACGTCACTTCACTTCACTTCACAAAGCATTTGTCTTCATTGGATATATTTTGTTAGTTAAACGTGTCACATTAGCTGAAACGATCACATACCCACGACTCTGTTTCTAACGCACAGCAGCTTTTGTTTAATAGCGTAGTTAGCATTTTATGTTTGTCCAAGCGACCAGGGCTGACATATCTGTCTTGATTTTATTTAGTTCTCATTTTTCAACACTGCTTGACTTAAATTATAAGTGTTAAGACTGAATGAGCGAAATGAACCTGAATGAAGCATTTATTCCATCTTAAATGTGGGAGAAGGTTTCCCATGATGTCCATATTTCAGACGAAACAAAATTGATGTTTGTGTTCATGGATTAATGTTTAATGAAAATTTGTTCTGTTTTCCTGCTTCCTCCTACAGCCCTTTTAATCAGTTCAGCAGGTATGTCCCCTACACACACACACACACACACACACACACACACACACACACACACACACGCGATCTGAACTCATTGTTTCACTCCTCTGTGTAGTAACTCACTGCCAGCTGATGACATTCCTCCTCCACTTCCTCCAAAGGTAAATTTTATTTATTAAAAATGGTATAAAGTGTATTTAACAATATATACACCAACCAAACCTGTGTGTGTGTGTGTGTGTGTGTGTGATCAGCCTAAGATGCGCAGCAGTTCAGAAGAGAGTGTGACTGCAGAGGACGAGCGATCAAAAGTTCAAAGTCTCTACATTCCTTCTCCACTGCTGAGAACCAGCAGCGGGACACACACACGCAGTCATCCTGTGCCACGGCCACGCTCTGTCCGTAACGTCAACTCAGGTGAGCAACACGTACACACAAACATACACAAACATACACAAACATGTGAGCATGCACACGTGCAGAAATGCAGTCTCAACCACACACATGCACTCTAATAAAGCGATAAAGGCCATAGTAAGAATTTGGCTCTCTCTCTCCGTGTGTGTGTGTGTGTGTGTGTGTGTGTGTGTGTTGTGGCAGACCCTTCCACCTTTTCCGGCTTCAGGACAGAAATCTCAGCGGATCAGCCTCCTTTATTACCACCCAAATCAGACAGGAGGCGCCGACAGCCTGTTAAGGTACCTTTAAACAGCAACTCCAGCGCCTTCTTTTGTTCTGTGGCCACACCCCCTTTTGCTCTGTAGCCACGCCCCCTTTCCCTCTCAAATACAGCTAGACATTCTGACATAATCACCGAGTAACACAGTACGCCATATTTGGATGGGATTATTTTCTCTTGGTGTTAATATGTCATAACATTTGTTATACGACTTCTCTGAAAGAAATAAAAAGAACAATTCCAGACAGTGATTAAATTAACGCGGGACGAACGAGTTACGGAATTGTTTTTTCTATCAACGTGGATGTTTGTAACACGCGATTAGCTCTCATTTGATATGTCTTCGTTGTCTGAATACAGAGAACATGATTGGATAATTTCTAGGATAATTTCATTTATTTCTAGAAAACTAAACATTGTGTGATGTACAGGTAAAAATGGTTTTATAGCTATAGCTATTGTTATAATAGCGCTCTGGACAGGAATAAGATGATCAGCAGGTCATCTGATCTGTAATGTTTTCAGAGGAGAGAGAACTTCATCAACACGGCCAATCAGAAGAGTGCCTGGGAAAATGTGGAATTACCCCATGTCCCCAAATGTAAATGTAATCCTGTCCAAAAATATTAAAAAAGTTACATTTTAAAGGCTTTAAAATGTAAACTAGGCTTAGTGTTCAGGAAGTGGCTATGCGAACCCAGGCTTATTTCATCAAACTAATAAAGACAGCACCGATTCGACACCCAGGATCAGTATCAGTCCGGCAGAAAACAACAAATTAGCCTGAAATATCAGAGAATTGCTTGTGGGGCATCAACATGAAGGTTTTAGCTATGTATTTTTGTTTCAGCTCAAAAAGAATAATTTTAAATCTTAGTCGTTTTTATCGAAAAATGATTATTGGATGTGTGTCTTTATTGGATAATATTCTGATGGTCCAGTAGAAGTAATTTGCATAATATATATTCATTCACTGATAGATAGAAAGCCCTAAAATGAATCTCCGAGCTCTAAAGAAACGAATTCGCGCAATAACTAAAGATGACACGTCCATTTCAGGATCGACTCGTTCATGTTTCGCAAATAAATTTGCTTCACGTAAAATTTAAACAGACAATTTTTAGTCAAAACTCAAATGTCGGTTTGTGCTACTTCCGAGTTCTGTGTGCAGGATTCAAAACAAAATAAACCTGTAGACAGCTATGAAATAATAACCGCTACGACTGTACATTAACGTGGCATAATTTTGGGTGATCTCTCATTAGTGTGGGATTGATGAGATCCGGATGAGCATTGAAAACATGCAATGAGTTAAGCCCCGCCTCTAGCACTAGTAAAAAGTCATGAAAGTTGCTGGAATTGCTTGCTAAATACTACATACATTATCAATAATTTCACTAGTGTAAGTATTATAGTGTTAGAGTGTTAGTATTGGAACATATGTATGGTTATATGCACAAACCCTGGTTGTGTATTTTTGCAGGAGCCGCCTGATCCAGTACAGAGGAAGTTACCGGTATGAATCACAGCTCAAAAAAAAAAAAAGATAAAAAAATAAAAATCCTGAATCTCATAATATAGATGCATATAATATAGTATAATATAATATAATCACACTCAACTAAACATTCTTTCTTTTCTTCGTTGTAGATATTTTTTAAAAAGGTTTTTAATGGCTGCCCTTTAAAAGTCAACTGCTCTACGACGTGGGATCACCCCACCACCAAAGGTAAAAGATGGAAGGTGGAAGGTCAAATACTGCAGACAAGGCTGTGTCTCAAATGCTAACGTGGGTGGAACATGAAATAGTGTGAAAAAAGCCTAACAAGCTTAACACCACTGTCAAATGTGAAGATGAAGTTTATTTATGTCACATGACTAGCTGTGTTATTTTTATGCATTGTATGTTTGGGTTGTTCGTGCGTCTGTGCGTCCGTCCATCCATGACTCCGATATCTCGAGAACGAGTGGTTAAATGCTTGTAGGATTTCTACGGTATTATCATCGTAACTGGATGGGAACTGAGCCAAACAGGGTCAAGGTCACAACAAGGTCAAACGTCTGGAATAGTTTTTCTTCAGTAGCTTCCTTCCTTTTTTAAGGATATTTCAGGCGTTCGACAAGTTCGATTTGTTATCTTATTAACTTGAGGAGAGAGAGAGAAAAAGAGAGGCTGACTTGTTACAGCTGCTATAACGTAAGCGAGAACGGGAGCTAACTTGTTTTGTAGATATTCCACAATATTAACTATAAACAGATAAAAAAGTATGATGTGTCCTTCTTTAATAAATAAAACACTGTATTATTTATTATTTACTACTTACGTGCTCTATTATGTACGTGTGTTAAGGGATTCTGTTTTTTCAGCCCTTCACGATACACACGAAGTTTGTGATAATGATAGCAGTACAGTTAATTGCGTCCTACATTTCACTCGCTGCTTAAACTGATGTACGTTCAGTGCTTTATGCGTAATACACACAGTTCTTTGTCCACCAACAGTAACGCTCCTTGGTAGAATGTATTTGGTGTGCTAGCATTTTATTAAAATGGCCAACCTTCTAGTATGGAGAATGCTAACTAGACATGAACTAGCATTTAACACACAGCTCTTTCTCTCTCTCTCTCTCTCTCTCTCTCTCTCTCTCTCTCTCTCTCCAGACCACCACCTGATCCTGGGCACTGAGGAAGGGATCTTCACATTAAATCTGAACAGCTCGGAGGCCACACTCGAGCTGGTGAGCCACATACACACGGGATTTTAAAATAGTTTGGAATTAAACCACAATTTTTTAGTCAAATTTCCAACTTACACCACCTACAGTCCCTCATCCACGTTACATTTAGTATCTAAAATGTGCTTCTCTAGTTCCAGCACTAATGCTAAAGCTAATGTCCAAAGCTAATAACATTAACTTAATGTTATGATAACGATGCTGAAAAGTCAGACTGTTTAGATTTGCTTTCCTGCAAACAATACATTGCACAGCTGAAGGCTATAAATAACTACACATATATAGTTCCTCTCACGGTTTCTTCTTCATATTATCTCAGAGAGTTTTTCCTCGCCTCAGTCGCCTCAGTCGCCTCAGGCTTGCTCACTAGGGATAATTTTGTCTAACATCTAGGACTGTTTGAATGTTTTTTTTGTTTCTTATGTTCTGTAAAGCTTCCTTGAGACAATGTTCATTGTTAAAAGCGCTATACAAATAAAATTTAATTGAACTGAAGACATAGCTGTAGTGGCGGCCATTTTAGGCCAGAATTGATTTCCAGTGTTAATTATAGACTAATAAAATGTTAGCGTATGACCATATGTGGTCATAATCTATAACTTGTTAATTGAACTCATGAGGATCGGCGACTTTAAGGTCATTTCACTAACTTATGATCTCTCTCTTTATGTCTTTTTGTCAACATTTAAGCTTTTTCCACACAAGTGCACATGGGTGTACACCATCAGCAACGTCTTAATGTCCATATCAGGTAAGACCTAAAAAATACCTTAAATATGATCAAATCTTACATAAAATGTAAGAAACAAAACATGACGGAAAATGGTGGTGTTTTATTCCTCTCATACCACTCTAAATTGGCCAACACCAACATTTATTCATTTATTTATTTATTTAAAAAGACCCTTCGTACTTATTATCCATTTATAGTTACGTTGTTATTTAATGTCCACAAAGCAAGTGTGCTCCCTTCAGCCATCCCTGAGCATAATGTATGTATTAAACCCGAATTTCCCCCTGCTGGTGACCTTCAGATCTTTTATTTAATCTACACACTCACGTAATAAGCACTCAACTTTAACTAGCATGATTATTGGCTTGCATAAGTATTTGCTCCCCTTGAACTTTTTAGGCTATTCCTAGTTTGGGATAATTTTATAGCCAAACCCTGATTGATACTTGTTTATACATGCAGGTGTATTTATACTGAGATCACATGACACATTACGTGCCGACATATGAATGCAATTTAACTCATTGTGTCACTTCTGGTTACACTAGAATACCAGAATTCAATATTATGAGTTATTTTGTGTAAGTTGTAACACTATAAAATGTGGAAATGTTCACAGGGGGTGAATACTTACGCAGGGTGCTGTAACTTACTATTTTAAGACATTGTTTAGCCGAATAGCACAAAAATGATTACACTCAACAACTGAACAATTATTTCAACTTGCGCAAGCTACACACACACACACACACACACACACACACACACACATATATATATATACACACACAAGGGAACGTGTTGACGTCATTCCTGTGTGTCACACTGTTATGGTAATTTTCACCAACTAATAGCTAGCTTTAGCTGACTATGAGGCATGTCTTCTGGTTTTTGTCATATTTGAAATGTTGATGACAAACTTCATACTACACACTGCGTTTTTTTTTTTTTTGCATGACGCATCTTTATACGCATCTTTTGCTAACTGACTGTGTGTATGTGTGTCAGGAAAGTCCTCCCAGCTACATTCCCACTTTCTCAAAGAATTGTACGAGCAGGCTAGAAAAGAACATCGCGTGGCACTGCCAACACACAGATTGATACCCAGGTGACCACACACACACACACACACACACACACACACACACACACACACACAAATACAAACTACAGCCGATGTTAAATCAGTTTTCATAACTTATTATGACCCTGATTCAGAATTCTGCTCAGTGCACTGCAGTACACTAGCATTAGCAGCATTGCTATTATTCTGCATAACCTGCAAAAGTGGAAGCCACACCGAATCGGCTGTGCTGTAACCGAAACATCAGCACTGATGTGACCTAAATGATGCCATGATTACTTCTTGCAAGTGCAAATTAGCAAACACACATTCACAAACAGTAAAACACACCTACACATAACCACACATATGCATCTATATGCACAAATGCACACAGTTAGAACCAAACGAACTCAGCTTCTTTGTTTAATCATCTTCTTTTAACAGGAAGTTCGCCATCACCACAAAGATCCCAGACACCAAGGGATGCCGAGCATGTTCAGTGGGTAAGGGAAGCAGGAAGTACCGCGACCTTCCGTGATAACGCGTGCCTCAAAGTCCAGTTCACTTCACTCAAATTTTCACAAACTCAACTGACATTTACTTACTGATCCACATCCCACGAACTCGAATTCACATTACTTTTAATCACGTTAACTTACGTACATCTAAATTTAAATCATACAAACTCAAATCCACATTACTTTAAATTTCACAAACTGAAATACTCATTAATCCTGATCGTACAAATTCAAATCCACACTACTGTAGTTCCTGTGAACTCAAATCCACATTACTCTAAATCCCACAAACTCAAATTTACATTACTCTAAATCCCACAAACTCAAATTCACATTACTCTAAATCCTACAAACTCAAATTTACATTACTCTAAATCCTACAAACTCAAATCCACTTTACTCTAAATCCCACAAACTCAAATTTACATTACTCTAAATCCTACAAACTCAAATCCACTTTACTCTAAATCCCACAAACTCAAATTGACATTACTCTAAATCCTACAAACTCAAATCCACTTTACTCTAAAATCTACAAACTCAAATCCACATTACTCTAAATCCCACAAACTCAAATTTACATTACTCTAAATCCTACAAACTCAAATCCAGTTTACTCTAAATCCCACAAACTCAAATTCACATTACTCTAAATCCTACAAACTCAAATCCAGTTTACTCTAAATCCTACAAACTCAAATCCACTTTACTCTAAATCACACAAACTCAAATTTAAATTACTCTAAATCCCACAAAGTCAAATGCACTTTACTATAGATCCTGCACACTGAGATCTATGTTATTTTACAGTCCCAAAGGAAATCCTAAAGTCAAAACTGCATTATTCTAAACCCCACAAACTCAAATCCACATCATTTTAAATCCTGCAGACTCTAAACTGTACTGTAAATCCCACAAACTCACAGTTATGTTCCTCAAAATCCCACAAATTTACATCCACATAAGCTAAAACCTATAAACTCAAAACCGCATTAGTGTAGATTTCACAAACTCAGATCCACATTACTCTAAATCCTACAAACTTAAATAAATATTACTCAAAACCCACATTACTGTAAATCCTACAAACTACAAATCCACACTACAGTGAACTTACAAGCTGCAAACCTCATTACTGTAACTCTCAGAAACTCATTTACCAACTACTCTAAATCCGGCCAATTCAGATCTTACAAATTAAAAATAACGGTTACTCTAAAGATGAATCTACAAATTTAAATCAACACTACCAGAAATCCCAGAAACTCAAGAAATTACTACATAACACTCAAATTGCCATTGTTCCATCATAAGTCCAACAAACATAAATATAATTTATAGGTCAACATGAGTTATTAAACCTTGGATAACCAAGTCAAAATAAAATATTTGATGTAGAAAATATTGGAACATTCAAATCTAGTAGTATTGAGGCGAACTAGTATTTTATTTTTAACTAGTGAGCTGACAAAAGTTTCGAAGTTTTCAAATTTAAAATTGGAATTTTAATTAATTCTGACTTTAATTTATTTGACTCTTGGCATTCGATTGGCAGATAATATTGCTTATTTAATGCATTTAACTTAGAAAGAAATTCAATGATCTGATAATAGAATGCGACCATTTCAAGCTTGAAATCAGTAAATATGTCTAGAAATATTTGTTTTTTACAAAAATCTCATAATGAACAATATTAGACACGTTTGCCTACAGTTGAGACATTTTCACTTGATATCATTTTCTGCAGCGTGTAGCAAATCGACATTATTAAAGCCCACTATGTTGTGTTTCGAAATACTGTATGGACGATCATTGTCAAAAAAGAGAAATGATTTATTGTTGTCTTTCTTTCTTTCTTTCTTTCTTTCTTTCTTTAGTCCAAAACAGTCAGCGAGGGTGTGTGTTCTTGTGCGGTGCTTTGGAGTCCAGAGTGGTTCTGCTGCAGTGGTACGAGCCCATGCAGAAGTTCATGCTCATAAAGGTTGGCGACTTTTAACAACGTAGCCTCCATGTTTTTATTGTTTACTTTCCCAAACACACCTCATTCAAATCCTACATTATTAGTAACACGTCTTTCATGTGCGTAACTCTAAATCCTTTCCAACACACCCGTTCTTGCAAATCTTGCAGTTTTGCTTCTGTATTGTATTTTTTTAGTTACTTTTCAAGTTTTGTCACTATGAAAGTGTATTTTTTGATTGTTTAACTCAAGTTCTTGACGATTACTTTATATCTGTGTTTAGTAAATTCCCAAATACATTCTATGTCAAAAAATTTTCCCTACATGATATCTTTTGACAAACTTTTCATATTCACACTTCTAGCGAATTTCAGAATAAACCAAAACACCTCCAATTTAATATCTTAAAATCTAGCTAGCTCAAAATGAAGCTAGTTAACACTAGTTTAAAATGTAAAAAAAAAAGAAATAATTTAATAAGCGCATTTTTAATTTTTTTTTTAGTTCTTGATGTTTGCCACGAATTAGTCTGTGCCAACTACTTGCTTTGTTAGCTAACGTTTTTAGCTAGCTGATAGAACCGTATTTATTCATCTCATGCCAACTATTATACTAAAGAACAATGCATCATACTTTTTATCCGTTTAAAGTTACATATAATATTGTAGAACATCCATGAAATATAAACAGTCGTTCCTTTGCTTCCTCTTGAAGTTAATAAAACAGGGTTAAACAGCTCGTCTGTTTGACTTTCTCTTTGTGGAAAACTAAAAGTTGCAGCTTTACTTCTGGATGTTACAAAGCACTGACACTGGAGACTCCTTCCATAAATGCTAAATAAACATCTCCTTTCAGAAAACACACCATACCATATTAACGTATATAAGATCTTTGTTAGATTATATGCGTAACTGCCAAACAAGCCGCTATGTATGTATGTTGTTACTACAGAAATGATAACATATTAGAACAAAACTTTATTTATTTATTTATTTAGTAAGTGTAGCCTTTATTTTATTGTCAATAAGCGAAGATTGTTTTTTGCTGCAGGACTTTGACTTCCCGCTGCCGTCCCCCCTGCACGTGTTTGAGATGTTGCTGGCTCCTGATCAGGAGTACCCGCTGGTGTGTATCGGGATCAGCAGGGGTGCGACCTCTGCGCATCCGGTTCACCTGGAGCTCATCAACCTCAACTCCAACACGTCCTGGTTCACCAGCACCGGCGCCGGTAAGCGATCTTAAGAATACATCTGAGTGCGGTCACAATTATTAGTAGCGTAATTACAGGCATTATTAATTATACTGTATAATTTAGAGGCTGTTATTATTCTTCTTCTTCTTCTTATTATTTTTCCCCCAATAACAGCACATCTGGAAATGTTTTATTTCTCTTATACCACATATTGCTCACAAACACAGTATTTCATTTATGAATGAACACGTCATACTTTTTATGCATTTACAGTTACATTTAATGTTGTGTAACTTCGCAGAGACACGTTAGTTCCTGTTCTCACTTACCTTACAGCAGCTATAAACACCTTTAGTGTTTATAAAGCACCTTTTAGTGTGCATTTAGTATCAGGATTCTGCCCGGATTAACCACACAACCCCTGTGCATGTGTTTGTTAGAGAACCGAAGCATGGAGAGAGTTCAGGTGACTCAGTTGGACTGTGACACACTCCTGGTTCTTGTTGAGAGTAAGTGAACTTTCTAGTCTGTTTAGTGTATGTGAGGAAGGATGCCATTTCTTCAGCTGCCTGTCAAAAGTTTTTGAACCCCCTGTATTAACATTCTGGTTCAACTTCAAGATATGGGTTCAAGTAAAATCCTCTAGGATTAGAGAATCTAAGTAAGAAATAAAAAATAAGTGACCTGAGAAATATTTTATTTTACTGGGAAAAAATTAGTTCTAATAGAAAGAGTATGATCTGAATCACTCTAATTAGGCTCGTATAGCACATCACATATGAGAGTGAGTCAAATTAAAATCTAACAAATTAAAATTGAATCATTTTTTTTTCTAGACACTCATTAAAGCCACTGGAACGCTTGCATTGAATGAAATGGAGATTGCGTATAAAACACTCACGCTTGTATATTTGTGCTACAATTAAAACACTGTCTAATATCAACTTGAAGACAAACCTCGCCAGTAACTTAGCGCCAGAATAACTTCACCAAACGTCCTTCGATAAAGCACTTATGTAGAGTCCCATTACAGTTCGAAAGTGGATGATGAACATTAAGATTTACGGATTTGATGAAGCAATTTTCTCTCCTTATTTAATCGCCAGTAGTTTATAAACTGTCAAACTACATTTTTAAAAAAAACTCCACGTTCTTAAAAAACAGGCAGTGTATGTATTGAAATTTGATCTTTTCAGCAATGCTGTAGGAAGTCAGATCTTGTGTATCGAGCAAGTCCTCTGAATTAAAGTAGCTGGTAATGGTGTGAATGTTTTGGATAAAGCATGGTTCCATTGTAATTTCCCACAGATACAGTGCATGTGGTGAACATGGACGGGGCGCTGAAGAGCTCCAGGAAACTGCAGGCAGAAGTCAACTTCTCTTTGGAGGTAGAATCAATAGGTAAGCTATCGCAGTCCAGGAAGTACAGTCCTGCATGCAAACACTATTCCTGATGCACCCTTGACATCTTCCCCTTGTTTGAATCTACTTACACAAACATCACGTGGTATAACTCTAATGTACAGGACGGAAATTAAATTAAATTAGACATCTTGTTTAATTAAGCTACTTAGCGTTATAATACGCAGCTGTCAATGAAGTCGAAACAAATCTAAAGTCTAAACATAAATAAGTCACTAGCTAATAGCTCCATAAAAACAGAAGCTGTGTTTGTTGCAAACAATGCAACACAACATACATGACTATCTAGTACATGGATATATGTAAAGAATTGCTTACATTGCGCTCCGAAAGGTAGCCGGCTAGCTACCGAACAGTTGTTACTGGAGTAGTTAAACATACAATAAATAGATAAATAGCTACATTGGGAGTGAGCTAATATCAATCAATAAAATAAAGCTTAACATTTATATACATGTTCAAATATGTTACCATAGTAACAACTAATAACAAAGAAAAACGTACGTAACGTTGTTGATATGGAGAAGCTTTCTGTTAGGAGATGTTTATTTAACATTAATGGAAGGAGTCTCCAGTTTCAGCTGTGACGTTAGGTTTTCCGCCACAGGAAAGTCTTCACAACAGAGGAGTTTACGCTTTCTGGTTTCTCGGTAGCATGCCATTTTTTTTCGCAATAAAGAAAAACGAAAGGCTGGTGAGGGAGCAACCTTTTATAGCTGCAACAGGAGCTAACTGGTTTCTCGGACGTTCTGCAACTATAAATGTAACTGTACAATTCTTCAATAAATAAAATTGTTATTGTTATAAGGGGAAAGACTTTGTGTTGCTTTTGATGTTTAACAGTTCAATTTCACCATTTTATCTATTGTGTGTGTGTGTGTGTGTGTGTGTGTGTGTGTGTGTGTGTGTGTAGTGTATTTTGAGGACACGTTGTTGGCTCTGTGGAAACATGGCTGGCAGAGGAGAAGTGAAGCATTCTCAGAAATCCTGCAGGAGATAATTGAATCTAAGAAAATATTCCGACTCATTGGCTCAGACAGGTATACACACACACACACACACACACACACACACACACATTCTTGTTTTGTAAGGACCTTCCACTGACATTTCTGAACTACTGTAGTGCTGTGCTGCTGCTAAATCTAAATCTACACCTTAACGTCAGTAAGAAAAAATGGTCTCTTTTAATGTGAAAAACGAAAAAGCGCTTTTAAAAACATTTTTGTGAGGATCGGGTAATTATGAGAACATTTAAAACTATCCTATTTTCGCTACTCAGCTGTGAAGCCTCATCAGTTCTACTGAATGGTATGAAAAAACACTTCTATTTTGACGCAGTGTATGATTTACACCATTCGCATCATCAGACAAATGTGATACCATGGTTTGGAGGTGTGAACAGATAAGTGTGTGTTTGAGTGTATGTATATATATATATAAAATATATACTTTTAATGAAGTTTCTAGGCTTCCATACTGCTTGTATGAACTAATCCAGTTCTCTGGTGTGTTCATAAGAACTGAATTAGAGTTTGAAATTACCCCAATTAGCAAATTTGGCATACTTTGGTTTTTCTTGCCTTGTTTGGTTTGTTGCCTGTTCTAATCTTTAACGTAGACTTGAGATTTGTGTAGGTGATGTACCATGTTTATTGATAAGCAGGGCAAGATAGTGGCTTGATATTTGGCAATACGCTACGCCACAGTGTGGACATTTTGTAACGTAAGAAGACCGTATCAGCAGTGGGCAGCCATTTTAGCTGCGGCACCTGGGGAGCAGTTGGGGGATCGGTGCCTTGCTCAAGGGTCTNGCCGGACCCGAGACTCAAACCCACGACCTTCAGGTTCACCTTCGGGTTACAAGTCCGACTCTCAGACCATTAGGCCTTACTGCCCCCAAGCGTGATAATATATACTTGAATATTACCGTACTGGAACACTGGCATACTAACGTATTAGCACACTAGTTAACTAGCACAATTACATAATACTGTACTTGAATGCTAGCGTACATGTTTACTAATATATATCTGGACACTAGAGTTGTTGTATTACTTGCATACTTGAATACCAGCATTATTAGCTTACTACTACACATGCATACCTTCCTGCTAGCATACTTAAATACTAGCATACTTGCATGTGTCCATGCTAACTTACATGCATACTAGTATATATGAATATTAGCATACTTGCATACTCATGCACACCAATTTCGCTCTCGCTCGCTCTCTCATGCATGCGCGCACACACACACACACACACAAATGCACATATTCACTTTACAGTCTTGTGTAGAATTTGTAAAAAGGTGTTTATTCCTTTTTTTTGACAGGATGGTCGTGTTGGAGACGCGGCAGACTGAGGACCAATCAGGTCTCTCGAATCTGTATGTTCTGGAGATCGCTGAGCATTATGTCCTCATGTCATGAACACACACACACACACACATACACACATACACACAAGCACACACACACACACACACACACACACACACACACACACACACACACACTTTCATACCCAGCACATTTTGAATATAAAACAAAACTATGAACACTGACAACACAAAAGGGGAGAGCTGTGTGTGCACCACAAACACACACCTCTCCCATTACGTCTGCTGTGTGTATCCCAAACAAAACAAGATCTCTTATCACTTTGGGTCTGTGTGAATGTATGTGAATGTGAATATGTGTGTGTGTGTGTGTGTGTGTGTGTGTATACAGTATTCTGCTAATTAAACACATAACACCGGCTCCTGTTCTGAGTGTGTTCTTGTGCATCTGTGTGGTTTATTAAGGTGTCTGAGTTCGCGTGAATAAAAAGGATCAGTGAAGTTCTCTGATCAGGGACAGAGAACTGGGCTGAAGCTGCTCCAGCATGGCCACCTTGTCTGCTACATGGGCTGTGTTTCAATCCGACTGGACCAAGTGTGCTGATGTGATTCCACATGTTTGTGTATTCCCTTGAAACAGGAAGTCAAGGCAGGATGCATCATTTGGCTTTATTACATACATACAAAGACAATCATTAATTTGCACAAATACCACACATTTTGAAATAAGAACTATCTATCTATCTATCTATCTATCTATCTATCTATCTATCTTGCACAAATAAAAGAAGCATAGAGCTACACATGTCAACACATTAGATCTACTTTAATAATAGTTGCCCTCCGGTTTAGTGTTTTTATTTATTTATTTATTTTTTTAAATTTTATTTATTTATTTTGATCGCGTTCACTTCCGTGTCAAGAGCTCTGGACTTCCGGTGCGGCCTCGTTGGTGCTAAAGATGGCCGGCGATGGAGGCGCTCTGAAGGATATTAACGAGATCAAGTCGCAGTTCCGCACCAGGGAGGGTTTCTACAAGCTGCTCACGCTCTCGGACTCGCAGCAGCGGGCCGGGTTAGCTCGCGGTCCCGGCGCTGGAGGTGCCGCCGCCGGTGCCGCCTCGATACCGGGGGGCGGCGGCGGTGTGGTCCCGGGACCCGGCGGCTCCTCTCCGGCTTCGGCGGGCTTCCTGCCCCCGGTGCGGGTCTCCATGGTGAAGCTTCAGCCGGAAGACCCGAGCGAGGAGTCCGAGCGAGTCTGCTTCAACGTCGGCCGCGAGCTCTATTTCTACACGTACACCAATATTAAAAAGGTGCGCATACACACCGAGCACGTCTGAGTCAATGAAGGGGTATATTTATCCTGATTTAACTCGGTATTTATCCCAGCCAAAGAAGAGACACTAGTATAGGCTCGTAAAATACGATTAATAATAATAATAATAATAATAATAATAATAATAATATATTATTGTTATCATTATGGCGAGGCAGAAATCTCAGTTGCAGATGAACCTGCCATTAGCAGAGCCGACCAGACATCCATCCACCTGCATAATATAATAATATTAACATAATAACATAAAAATATATCACTAGTTTCCTCAGTAAATACAATAAAAAACATTAAACCCTTTCCTCATCTCTCTGAAAGGACTGGGGTGAACAGCTGTACATGTTGAGGTCACAGTTTCTCCTCTGCTTCTTGTTTCTCATCACTAATTATTGACTTCTTTAATATTTTGCTCCGGATTGAACCACTTCTGGTAGTTCGCTCAGTCTGTACCTTCAAATCCTTTTCACTGTAAACAGACAAAAAAATTTTCGACTTGTGACAAAGGTTCCAACAAATAATCCTAATAATCAAGGTAGTGACTTTAAAGTTAGCTTTAACACAATATTTTGAAATTTCTGAATCTTCCAGGATGAGATGAAAATTACATCAGTAATAATAAAAAACAAACAAACAAAACTTTAATTTGTTTAATGAAGAGATTCTTGAAGAAATGAAAAAAAAATGATATATATAGTAATTCTTTTTAATAAAAATATAAATCTTTTTATTTTTTATTTTTAGGTCCACTCATGTGAAAATGTTTTCTTCCCAAACATAAGTGAATCCCTACCTTTATTTTTTCTTTCTTTCTTTCTTTCTTTCTTTCTTTCTTTCTTTAATTTTATATATATATAAATCGTGAACGAGCTTATGATATTCTTTCCTGAGTTTCCTGAGTACTGCCAGATGATTAATAAAAAACAAACAAACCCTGATTAGATTTTAAATCTCCTTTGTGTCGGTTGTTTTCCCGCAGCCTCTTGCAGTTCCTTGTTAAATATCTTAATATTTTTGTCATAATGTGGTTGTGCTGTTTTATGGTGTTTTTTTTTTTTTTTTTTTTTAGCAAAACTGGAACGTAGTCATATGACATCCATTCTAATGAGATTATATGAAACTCGCTCTTCGCTCCAGACAGGATGTCAAAAGAAAATAATCCTGTTTCCTGTTTAACAGCCATTTTTAAAAACCCTTTTCTTATTCTTTATGAGTAGTTAGCATCATTAGCATCATCAACACACATTCATGCTTTGTTATTAATGCCTTATACATAATTAATGGATTTGTTAATGGGCGTGTTTACATGTACGAAGAAATTTGTGGAACGTAACAATTTTGGCAATAATCTGACCAAGTAATTTGATTTAAAGCAACTCAAAATCTACATGAGCTATCCAGTAATCAGGTTATTTTAAATTCAGGATAATCGAGCTTAAAAAAATAGTTGAAAGTCATGTAAATTAATTGATATACTGCAGCCTGAATAATGTACATCTCGTGAAAATTCGCTACGTTTTCTGTAGTAACAACTCACACAGGGACTTGTGCGGTGGTCGCGTCACATAATTTAAACCTAATTTTGTTATTTAACAATGAAAAACATAAACTTTGGTCTAGTGAGGTTTTCGAACGACTGTTTGTGAGGGAGCGACCGTGTTTAACAGATGTTCCGCAACATTGGAGGTAACTAACGTTTTATTAATAAATGAAAAATCGTAAATGGAATGTAAAGGAAATAAAAATGAGCTACCTATTGAATGATACAACTTTCCAGATCGCTCATGTCACTAATGTCTAGCTTGTTGCTTTGAAGCGCTCATGGAGACGTCCGTGTTTTTTCGACAATGATGTAATTCCGACCTCCACTTCTGAGTTAACAGATTGAATGTATTGAGAACCTAAGAAGTCGATAATTAACCACAAACCCAATATAAACCATCGTGTCACGATTTCCCACATTCATCATTTAAACCCGAGACTTTCTCAGTGCTAAAACTGATTCAGGGAGGTTTACATATTTAAGATCTCTCAGAACAGATTCAAGATGTGGTACCAAAGAATTTTTAGTCGCAGAAACTGCAGGCTGTGCTACCTGGCTAACTTAGCTAACAGTTTTGGTTTGGCTGTTTTGATGCGTTTTGACAGGTTTGGCTCCGTTTTAAAAATGGAGACTACGACGATGTTAATCAACACCCTGATAACATTGATTATGTACTTACAATGGCTCCTGTCCAGGGAAGGGATATATTAGGCAGCAAGTGAACAGTCGGTTCTTGAAGTTGATGTGTTGGAAGTGGGGAAAAATGGGCAAGTATAAAGATCTGAGCGACTTTGACAAGGGTCAAATTATGATGACTAGATGGCTGGGTCAGAACATCTCCAAAACGTCTTGTGGGGTGCTCCTGGTATGCAGTGGTTAGTATCTACCAAAAGTGGTCCAAAGAAGGACAACCAGTGAACAAGTCCGATCCATGGACGCACCACCTCGCAACTTACAGGACTTAAAGGATTTGTTGCTAACGTCTTGGTGCCAGATACCACAGCACACCATCAGAGGTCTTATGGAGTCCATGCCTCGGGTCAGAGCAGTTTTGGTGGCACAAGGGGGACCTACACAATACTAAGCAGGAGGTTTTAATGTTATGGCTGATCAGTGTATTTCCCTGATATAGCAGGATATAGCAGGTCTCAACCCCACCATTGGTGCCCTGATAATTTTCTCTCCACAACATGAAATTTATTTGCTGTGGTCTGAGTTACTGGTCGATTTGTGGGCTTCATATTTTATTCATAATGGTGTATCTACACTTAAGTTTAGTGCCTGTTGACACGACAAGGTTGTCTTCGTCATTTCTATTTTAGAACAACAATAAAAAGGGGGTTTATAATATATACATCTAAGTACTGGTTTGTCCATTATAAGTAATAATAATTAATGAGAAAATTTCCATCACCCCTCAAAGTTGGGCACCATGTTGCAATACTGTATAACTTTCTTTTATTGCCAAAAAAACTAAATATACTTAAAATATTCAATATATTAAAATAGTTTTGGGTTATCAAAAGGTCTCAGAAAATGAACACTGCCTTCTCTTCTGAATCTTCCTTCCTGCCTTTCTTGATGCCTTTGTAAAATAAATGATTGGTTAATGCAGTTAAAAATGGTCTCCTTGGCTTGCTCTTTCGCACTACTACACATCCTCTTGCATTACCAGCATCTACAGCTTTGAATAGTGGCAGTATTACCAAGGACAAAATCTGAGGTGAATTAAAAGAAGGTTTGGCATGTTTTGGGGGAAAAATTGTCCACAAAAATACACCACTATTACACTTAGATTTTTTATTTTTTTTGCATAAATGGTATCGTAGTCTACTGTGCCAGTGAAAAACTGCAAAATCAACTTTTGCATGACAGTCTATGGGATACTTTATCCTGTTGCAAATGTTGGACATCGAATACTCTGCATGGCCAAAAGTTAGTGGGCACCTGACCATTACACCCGTATGTGCTTGTTGAACATCCCATTCCAGATTTAGTTCCCCTTTGCTGTTATAATAACCTCCACTCTTCTGGGAAGGCTTTCCACAGGATTTTGGAGCGTGGCTGTGGGGATTTGTGTTTATCCAGTATTAGTGAGGTCAGGCACAGATGTTGGGTGAGGAGGTCTGGGGTGCAGTCGGTGTTCCAGTTCATCCCAAAGGTATTGAGTCGGGTTGAAGTCAGGGCTCTGTGAAGGACACTTAAGTTCTTCCAGTCCAACCTTGGCAAACCATGTCTTCATGAAGCTTACTTTGTGCACAGGGGCATTGTCATGCTGGAACAGGTTCGGGGCCCTTAATTGCACTGAAGGGAAATTGTAATGCTACAGCATACAAAGACATCCTATACAATTGTGTGCTTCCAACTTTGTGGCAACAGATTGGGGAAGAACCACGTATGGGTGTGATGGTCAGGTGTCTACAAACTTTTAGCCTTATAGTATTTGTCTTGGCTGATTGAATACATTTGGGCTAAGAAGAACGTGTACATTTAATTTCTTGCCAAACTGTTTCTCAAATGAAGCTTATTAGATGAGAGATGTGTGCTTGTGATATGTTTTATTCATGTAGTGAAAAACCTATTATGCTATGTTAAACCTGTTTCTCATAGAACTGATAATAACAAGATTTTCACATTTGGTCTACTTGATAAACTTTCACGATAAAAACTAGAAAAGGTTTACAACAAATGTGTGTTACATGTGAGGTGGGTACCACTATTAAAGGAAATCTTTCCCATTCCATAGGCAGTGGATCTTAGTAAGCCTATAGATAAGCGTATATATAAAGGGACACAGCCCACGTGTCATGACTTTAATCAGTATTCAGCGACTGCGGACAGCGTGGCTCTCATCGTGGGCTTCTCGGCAGGCCAGGTGCAGTACCTGGATCCCATCAAAAAAGAGACCAGCAAGCTCTTCAATGAAGAGGTGTGTGGGTGAGGTTGTTCAGTAGAGGTATTAAGTTCCAGAATAGTTTGTTGTCTTGTGTATTTTGCTTTTAACATGGTAATATTTATGAAATCTTTAGGCCAAAATGACCCAAACATATTGTGATATTGTACAATAAGTGAAGAAACTAACACAATGTTGGCCAGAGGTGATGGAAAGTTAGAAATATAACTAATATCCACATTCTTTTGCTTCATCTCTTTGTTGTTTTCCAGAGATTAATAGACAAAACTAAAGTGACCTGTCTCAAATGGCTCCCTAAATCTGAGAACTTATTCCTGGCCTCCCATGCTAGTGGTCACCTCTACCTCTATAATGTGGAGCACCCATGTGGCACAACAGCGCCGCAATATTCTCTGCTTCGGCAGGGTGAGGGATTTGCTGTTTACGCTTGCAAAACCAAAACGCCTCGTAATCCACTTCTAAGATGGGCGGTGGGGGAAGGCGGGCTGAACGAATTTGCATTTTCCCCTGACGGTGTGCACATAGCTTGTGTTGGCCAAGATGGCTGCCTACGTGTCTTTCATTTTGATTCAATGGAGCTGCATGGTGTCATGAAGAGCTACTTTGGTGGCTTGCTCTGCGTTTCCTGGAGTCCGGATGGGAAATATTTGGCTACAGGTGGAGAAGACGACTTGGTCACTGTATGGTCGTTTGCAGAGAGTCGTGTGGTGGCGCGAGGTCACGGCCACAAGTCCTGGGTCAACGTGGTGGCTTTCGACCCCTTTACCACCAGCTTAGAAGAAGAGGAACCGATGGAGCTTAGCGGTAGTGAGGAGGACCTCCACCAGGGCCAGGGGGCACTAAATTTTGGTCGTGTGCGAACCAGCAGCACTTTGTCCCGTCTCTCTCGACACAGCTCTAAAGGCGGCGGGCCGTCTGTCTCATACCGCTTTGGATCGGTGGGACAAGATACCCAGTTTTGCCTCTGGGATCTCACAGATGACGTCCTGTATCCTCGACTTCCCCTTTCCCGTGCCCTCACCAATACATTCGGCTCCAACGCGCCACCTTCCATTAGTGCAGGATTGAACAGCACGAGCGGGAGTGGAGGGGTTGAAGGTCACCATCACCCTTCTAACACCCACCAGACAGCGTCATTGCCCCTTCCTCTACCTCGCTCGCTCTCAAGGTCCAATTCCCTTCCACATCCTGCTGTTGCAAACGCTTCAAAAGGCCAAGGGGGGACGGAAAGTGGAGGGACAGGAGGAAGCGGAGGAGGAAGCACTGCTCCCTTTAGCATTGGACGTTTTGCAACATTGTCACTCCAAGAACGCAAATCAGACAAGTCCGCCACTGGAGGGGATAAGGAGCACAAGCGCTATCACAGTCTTGGCAACATCAGCAAGAGCAATGACAAGATCAATGTAGCGCCACGTAGCAATCGATTGGATGCCTCCAAGGTGCTGGGAACAACGTTGTGTCCACGGATGAATGAAGTCCCTTTGCTAGAACCTCTCGTTTGTAAGAAGATTGCCCATGAGAGGCTCACAGTTCTTGTCTTCATGGACGATTGCATCATCACTGCATGCCAAGAGGGACTCATCTGCACCTGGGCACGGCCGGGCAAAATGGTGAGCCCTGAAATGATGGTAATATCTGTAAGACCTTTTTTTTAATGAGTAATGACAAATTTATTTATATTTACTTGACTTCAGTGACTTGGTATTTACCCAGTAAGGAGAATCAGGTGGTTGGATCAGGAAAAAAACAAACGATCTTGGTTGACATTTTGCAAAAAGATGGAAACATTTTGGACCCCATTTATGCCTGGTTGCATCATGTCTCTTGTTTTGTAACCATCCAGGACCATTCTAAAAACTGGTGTAGGTTAAGCTGAACATCAGTTTACACAGACGCCAATCTGTCTAATCGGTTTGATTGTTGTATCATTTGTAATATGCAAATCAGTAAACTCATAACAAGCATCTTGCCCCGTGCTTCAATTTGTTCTATGCAATAAGGGGTCATGGTTTTGAAATTTGCAATTTAGCATGTGTTTGCCAGTCAGTCTTTAGAGGAAGGCTTCAACACCTGGTCCACATACCCTTATTGTGAATAAGCAGTTTCTTGTGTTTACTAGCATTCCATAATAAATTGGTGGGCATGGAGGTCTTATGTTGGGAAGCATGTGGCTTAAATTTAATATTGTTATACTGATTTTAGCAGAATACTGAAATTAAACAAATTAGACCTAAATACGTTTGCATTAACGCTATACGAGGCTGCATGAAATGAACAGGTGTAAGCATGGTATCAGTAAATGGAAGCTGATTTTTTTTTTTCTCAGTTTTTTTTTGTCCTCTTCTTGTTGCAGCATTCTTCTCAACCATTATCGACACAAAACGGAAACTCACCCAGTGGAACGGTGGTATAGCCGGCAGCAATTTTTTTCCCCACACTCACCTGCACTGACGCTTCCTGTTTTCAGAGGCTTGCCTTCCTGTCCTTGAGGCCTGGAGTTGGTCTGGCACAGTGTCACCACTGTCGTTACCCTGTCTCACCTTCATAACCACATAAAAACACAAAACACACACATGCAGCTTATCTGAAGACAAATATACAAAGACAGTGGCATGAACCACACAATTGTAGATACTGTTATCTTCCATATCAGCTTCCCACTATGTTCATTTCACTTTTCCTTTGATGGAAAGGAGACTGAGACATTCATTCCATCACCCCCTTGCCAAGAAGGGAGGGGGGAAAAACCGCTGCAGATGCCACGGCCATTGTATCTTATTTATTTATTTTATCATTGAAACTGTAGTAATTTATATTGTACATATTCAGAATACTCTATAAAGGCAGAGGACAAAATGTATTGAAATAACAAACTCGAATAATTAATATATGAAAATCCTATATTGTACATAGTAACAGTTGCGTTTGAATGTTATGTCTGTGAAACGTAGGGGATCTTAAGATTTAGCGTTTCTGTATGCTAGTGCTACCTATGCTGTTAAAGGCCAGCGATTGGGATTTGATGAAGTAGCTGCATTCCCTTTAGCCTGAACTGAGATTTCGCCTTTTTCTCAGACAGCTAGGGTTTCCTGACCCTTAATGAACACAGTCCTAAAGAGTTCCATGTTTAACAAGGTCGACATACTTAGCTAAAATGCTACTAGCTTAAGTTTGGTGAATAGCCGAAGCAGAAATGAAGCATTTTTACAAGCTTTCTGGAAGCTAAACTATCTTGAAGTTGCTAACTCCAGCTGTTTTGAATGCTGGTGGACAAAAATCAACATTTTACTCCTTCAGTGAATTAAACTAGGCTTCGCAAAACCCTTGCCTTGTTGAACACAAGGTATTTTGCTAGCTAATTAAGCTAGCTAACCTAACAAAGATACTTCATAGATAGTTCATTAACACATGTATCTACTGTAGCATCTAGTAGGCAGCATTTCCTTACCTGCTATGCCTCTTGCAAGAATTTGCACAATTTGACAATTTGAGTTTTAGCCGATTAGACTAGCACAGATGGTTTTCCAGAAGGTTGAATGTTTGAGCTAGTGATTTGGAAAACATAAGAATTTCAGACAAAATTCATAATCATTTCAGGAATGTGGAGCTATCTTACTGTCTTACTGGTTTTGGATTAGTGTAACTCTGACTGTGGTGGTTTCCCCGTCATCATTCTTATTAAAGGACTTTTCCTTGAGGACCCCCAAGCTCAAGTGCTGAGATAACTAGCTGTCTTGGTTATGCTTGTAATGTTTTGGTATAAAGGTAAGGTGTAAGTAATAATGCTTAAGGTATTGAAATAACTGTGTTCATTTAAATGGTTTGACTTAATACTATATTTTAAAGCATGGCAGAAGCAAACTAGCCAGCTATTTGATCTTAGCTTAGCTACATTCCGTACCTTAGCTTAGCTAGGTAGCAGACCAGCTCTGTTGGGAGGACCACCACAGTCACACCAGAACAGCTGCTGATCTAGATTATGTGATTATGAAACTAAGATTTCCAACAATACTGTCAGAAAGGTAAACACTTAGCTAGAAAGTCTGCCTGCATTTGAATGCTGTTTAACACGCCTTCACCGTGTGTGTCGCCAGGTGTCGATATTGAGTGTATAGTGGGAAACAAATAATTAAACAGGAACACGCTTGACATTGACAGCAAGTACAATATGGCTGAAATGATTTGCTTGGGGTTTTATGCGCTTATATCCACTTTATATCCTTCAGCATACTAACTAGCTAACAACGTGAAGTAACTAACTTTGCTTTTATGTAAATATTTGTTTAAACAGGCGGTAAAACTAACTTGAGGTAATCGTCTGGACGGTTGGACGTACGTAAAAACACCAGGATCTGTGCATTTTTGACCCCAGACTATGCTGTTATGAGTTATCACTCAAAGATACGCCAAAAGAGCGGCCCCGCCCAAATAAAAACGCCAGATGATCCAGTCGATATATGAATATCGGAATAGGAAATAACTGACAAGCGCGTAGGTGTTTTGAACTCTCCTATTTTAACTGACACACCTGGAAGCTCCGCCCCTTCCCCCATCTCAAATTAGTAATATTTTGACCGGCAGTCTCTTCTTGACTCGAATTTCTCGCTCTAAATATGCGGCACGCTCGCTCACTTACAAGATCTATCAATGTATATTTGACTTAGCTATATACTTGTCTAATGTTAGCTAACATCAGCTAAGTATGTTTATTAGAGATGTACCGAAATTTTTTAATTTTGCTTCGAGGTTAGCAGGTCTGTGTCTTAGCTGAGATGGTATCACATGGCTTTACTCTGACTCGATTCCCCATCTAACAAACTTTGCTCAGGCGAACAGTAACCAAGCGGTCCTTGAGATGACAGCAGAGATTCAACGATGGAGACATGGAAAGGGGGCGTAGACGAGGGCGTAGACGAGGGCGTGCTTGAAAACAGTATTTGAATGCAGGACTAGATTCATTTTTTTAAGTGTTGCCCAAGCTACGTTAAGCTGCTGAAGCAAGGGACACACTTTTTTCTTTATCCGTTATCATTCCTACCTGATGAAAAGACGAGTTAGTTGATTTTCTAATGTGACCAGTGTTTTAATCCTTGAGTTACAGTATGTGCTTCTGAATTGTTTTTTTTTTCTTTCTTTTTTTTTTTTCCAATTTCAATTTTTTTAACATTTTGGGGTCTTTTTTTTTATTTTATTTTTTTCTATAGCTGTCGTACTACACAAAAAGTAAGTATCTTTATTAGCAGGGATGCATTGATCTGTATGTTTTGATTTTGCTCTTTGTATAGACTTAAGTATAATTTTATCAGCCAATCACAAACTTGATCATGTGACATCACCACTGCTTTTTCTTTTGGATAACTTCCAAAGTTTGATATACTGCTTAGCATAAATTTCTCAGTGTAATAGTTTAGCAGCACTAAGTAAGTTAACTACCTAAACACAGCACTGCTCTAATGAAGCTAGCTACACTTCCACGCAAGCTAGTCTTAGGCCAGCTATTTTACTGCGTAATTAAAAAATGAGTAGTCGCGTTTTCTAGCTAGTTTACCATCAGTAGGATAAGGTTTTTATTGTTTAATTTAAATCAGTATTTTATGTTAAGCAGCAAGTTAAGCTAGTGGTGATGTCACATGAAATTTGATCTACGATCCTTTCTATCATATTTGAAGAAATTAAATTGGTGCATCCCTGTTTACTAAGATGCAAAAGGCAGCGGACCAAATCATTTAGTGTATGTTGTAGCCTTGTTGAGTGTTTTAGCACAAGACAAAAATGCTATTGCCTGAGCAGAAACCATTTCCTTACGCGACTATGCTGGTAATCTGAAAAAAAAAAATGGCTGCCATCTATTTATTGGTGGGTGTGTGTGTGCGCTAACAGCCGCGTGTAAGAAAGTATATACCACTATTTCAACCACAACAATGCCTAAATCTGTACACTGAAAGACTCTCTTGCTGAGACGGCCCATTCTTTAACGTCGCTTATCTTTCAACGCGACTTCCATAAGCATGTGATTTTGTTTGAGTATGTGTTTATTTAACACGGTTACACAGTAATGCCTGAGACCAATGAAGTGGCAATCGACATCACGATATCAAGTTTGTATATGGAGATCTGTTATTAAAACCCTTAAATCCTGTGTCTCCTGAGTTAATCTTTGTTTTGCTGTAATCCTGAGTGACAGATATCAATATATATGAAATAATGTTACAGTGAACACGAGGTAATGTTTAACTAGCTACAAGTAACGTAGCCCGTAACGTAGCTAACGTAGAGGTCAATGTAACTGTAAATGTTATGTGAGAATTTAATCTTTAACATATTCTTTCAGAAAACTTTATTAATAAAAAATTATTCAAAAAACTAATTTGTATTATCTATTGCAAGAAGACAAATTCAGCCATATTTTCGGTTCACATAACTTTCGCTACCGTGCTTTTTTTTGTCAGAAAGTATGAAACATGCTTTAATTTGAGTAGGTAGCCTAATGCCTAATTCACTAGCAGCGATGTGAGGTATTCATGAAATATTTTCTCAATGGCCTTAAACTATTCTAGCAGTTAGTTTATTTACATTTAGCTGGAGTTAACTTAGTCAGCAAATCCAAGAATGGTACGATTTCTTCTATGATTTGTTGGGGGGGGCATGTTATGTAGATTTATGTAAATTAGTACGATTTTGGTAGATTGCCAGATTAAGATGGTTTGGACATGTTCAGAGGAGGGAGAGTGAGTATATTGGTAGGAGAATGTTGGACATGGAG
>CM074958.1:2319169-2329096 GCA_037577455.1 Pangasius macronema | reverse complement strand
CACCTACAATCCCTGCAGGACCCGAGACTCAAACCCACGACCTTCAGGTTCACCTTCAGGTTACAAGTCCGACTCTCTAAACCACGACTTCCCCATATATGCTTATAGTCTGTATGCTGGAGGTGTGGTGGCCGATTCAGGATAAATGAGTTCTGCTGGTTAGAAGGTCCAGGATCCAGTTGCAGAGGGTGGGTGTGAGTTATTCACACAGTCTCGATGGAATGACTCTATTGACCTGAGCTGTAATCAATAAATAACACTCTCACATACTCACATACTAATTACTAAAATTACTTTGGTGTTTTGCCTCAGAAAAAGCTAAGAGACAGGAGACCTAATCACACCCTCACTGTGTCAAGCCCAGCAAACAGAGTTTGACAATGAAAACACATTCTTCACGACCCTGCCCCTGCTCATTTTCACCATGTTCTGCTGTGAGACTTCACTTCCAATCATTTCTGCAACATTTCACACCTACAGGTGTTAAAGCAAACAGTTTTTTTTTTCCTCTCCCAAAAAAAAGGCTTTTGTATAACAACACTGTGTGCAAATTAAAGAGCTGTAACGATACAGTAAACTCAGAGTATGATAGCAAGCACAACCCAGTGTCACAGAGTTCTGCTCAAAGCTTTACACGGATGACAAGACGACACGGATGACAAGAATGCATCAGAAATATGCTATAACTATAATTACTAAATATAACGTAAATACTTAAACATATTACATGATATTAAAATCATAATATTAGGATTTCTTTCCCCAGGATGTTTTCCAGGATATTTGTGTGTGTGTGTGTGTGTGTGTGAGTGAGTGTGTGTGTGTGTGTGTGTGTGTGTGAGTGAGTGTGTGTGCATGTGTGCGTGCGTACGTGGGTGTGCATGCGTAAAATTTAATCTCTTTTCTCTACAATAATTGGGACATTGGAGTGTAACACTGCAGAAGTGATTTGTACTGAAAGCTGTGTTTTTTATCTGAAAGACAGGAGTGAGGCAGAAATTGAGAGAGTGAGAGAGGAATAGAGTGAACAGATAGACAGAAAGATAGAGAGAAAGACAGAGAGTGTCTCTGCTTTGTTCTAGATCGGCTTTGGCCAATAAAGTTACGCTGAATTTAACTGACAGACAGAAATAGAGGAGACAGAGAGAGAGAGAGAGAGAGAGAGAGAGACAGAGAGAGAGAGAGAGAGAGAGAGACAGAGAGAGAGACAGAAGAGAAAGTTGTTGTTGTTGTGTGTGTGTGCGTGTATGTGTGTGTGTGTATGTGTATGTTTGCTTAAGGTCTAAACATCATGTGAAGATCCCATGATGCATCTTATGGAGTAAATACCTATGGCAATGTGTGTGTGTGTGTGTGTGTGTGTGTGTGTGTGTGTGTGTGTTTGTGTGTGTGTGTGTGTGTAAAAGAAGCAAAGCCATAAATCGCTTGATATAAAGTGCTCTACAGGAACACATGTACATGCTGCATGAAAATCAACAGGGTGTGTAACGGGGATGTGATAAACTGAACCGGTATAAACCAGTGTCACGTTTCCCAGTATACCACAGAACCTGGTGTCACGTTTCCCAGTATACCACAGAACCTGGTGTCACGTTTCCCAGTATACCACAGAACCTGGTATACTGGAAAATCAATGTCATATAGTTTAGAATAGTATAATCAGTATAAACTGTGTAGTATAGTAAAGTATAGTCTAATATAACCAGTATAGTATAACCAGTATTGTATACTATAGTATAACCAGTTTAATACAGTACAATTTAGTATAATATAACTAGTATAAACAATATAGTACAGTATAGTGTAATATAACTAGTATGGTATAGTATAGTACAGTATAGTGTAATATAACTAGTATGGTGTAGTGTACCCAGTATAGTATAGTATAATATAACTAGTATAAACAATAGAGTTTAATATAACCAGTATGGTATAGTATAGTCTAGTCTAATATAACCAGTATGGTATAACCAGTATTGCATACTATAGTATAACCAGTTTAATACAGTACAATTTAGCATAATATAACTAGTATAAACAATATAGAATAGTATAGGATAGCCAGTTTAATACAGTACAATTGTATAGTATAGTATAGTGTAATATAACCAGTATAGTATAGTATAGTGTAATATAACTAGTGTAGTAGAGTATAGTACAGCACAGTATAGTGTAATATAGCTAGTATAGTAGAGTATAGTACAGTATAGTGTAATATAACTAGTATAAACAATATAGTATAGTACAGTATAGTATAGCAGTATAGTGTAAAATAACCAGCTTAATATAGTACAGTTTAGTATAGTATAGCCAGTATAGTACTAACAGTATAACTAGTACACGTCATGAGGTATTAGATACACACTGACCTGAACACACACACACACACACACACACACACACACACACACACACACACACACACACACACACACACTTCACTTTTATACACACTGACTTGAACACACACACACATCACAATTATACACAGTGTAGTAGTGAGTACTGAGTAATGAGCATGTTAACTCCACATAGAACAGATAAAACAGATAAACATGCTACATTCAAACCATTTTCTTTCTGAGGAATATCCATCCCTCTCTTCCATTCTTTGTCATTCTCTCTCTCTCTCTCTCTCTCTCTCTCTCTCTCTCTCTCTCTCTGTCTTTTCCTCTGTCTGGTTCTTTCTCCTTCCCCACCTTTGGCTCATTTTGTCTTTTTTCTCAAACTGTATTTCTTTTATTTTTCATTCTCTCTCTCTCTCTCTCTCTCTCTCTCTCTCTCTCTCTCTCTCTCTCTCTCTCACACACACACACACACACTAACTTTCACACAAAATACCCATGATGCCCTGAGGGCGATAGACAGAGAGCTGAGACTGCTGAGAGAGGGGAGCACGCAGGTGTGTGTGTGTGTGTGTGTGTGTGTGTGTGTGTGTGTGTGTGTGTGTGTGTCTCAATGTACAGTGCATATCCTTCATGTGACACACTATCTGCAGGTTGACAGTAGATTTCTCTCTCTGTTCTCTCACTTCTTCCTTTCTTTCCTATTTTACTTTATTTCTTTTCTTCCTTCCCAGCGTCTTAACTCTCTCACTGGCTCTCCCCTACATTCTCTCCTTTCTTTCTTTTTTTTTTTTTTACATTTCCTATGTGTTCTGTCTTTCCTATTTCTCTTTCTTTCTCTCTCTGTTTTTTCCTGCCCCCCCCAGCTGTATCTTTTTAAAACTTTTGTTTATGCAAATTCATTCATTCTCTTGCTCTCCATTCCTACATTCTCTCTCTTCATTTAGGCTTTCTTTCAATTTTCTCTGCACTTCTCTATTTGCCTTTCTGACTCTTTTACTTTCTCTTTTTTTGCCCTGTCCAATGGCTGGCTTCCTGTCTCTCTTCCACATCATGTCCCCTTTCTGTCATTCTCTCTCTCTCATTCTCTTTGTTTTCCTATCTTTCTTCCTTTCTCTGTCAAACTTTGTTTTTCTTTTTTCTTGACCTTTTCTCCCTATGCCGTCTCTCTCTCTCTCTCTCTCTCTCTTTCTCTCTCTCTCTCTCTCTGCTCTTACACAGTAGCGCTCAACCTGTCAGCACTGATCAATCACACGTTTCATTCATACTTCAGAAAAATCATTTTAAACTTCATTCAGTAAGAACGTCTGAGGAACATTCTAGAAACAATTAGATTTCTGACATTCGATGATGAAAGCGTTAATAATTAATAAATAAATACCTTCAGTACGCTGGAGTGTCTCTGTGTTTTGCCAGTGCAGGGACATGCACACACACACACACACACACACACACACGCACACACACAAACACACACACACACACACACACTCGTCCCTCAGTCCTCTCTGTCCTCTCTGTCCACTTTTTATAAGGATGCACTGTAACTCTGTAACTCCGTACCAACCATCATAGTACTATTTAACAAATCCGCTCATTTTCATTGGACGACGAGACCCAGTGTGAAACCCCGCCCCCTTTCACCCCATCAAAAAAAAAAAAAAAAGAAGAAGAAGAAACTAACTGTTAAACGTATGTCACATTTGTGTCACCTGAAAACAGAAGAGCGGATATTCATGGCCCTCAGAAATTCTCCTTCCTAATGGACCGTTACAAAGTTTTTGTTCGAGTCCTGCAGATGGAGCCTAATATACTCACTCACACACACACACACACACACACACACACACATACTGAGTGTATCCGGTGCTGTTTGTGTGTGCTGAGAATACCAATGCTGGCTCTTTGCACGTGTGCCTGTGTGTGTGTGTGTGTGTGTGTGTGTGTGCGCGTGTGTGTGTTTGAGAGGCCGTAACATATGTGACTCAGCAAGTCTGCTAAGTTACTGCACACAAGATACATAATTCCACAACTGAATTTGAATTCAATTTTCAATTCAATTTTGAATTTTTTTCGAAAGAACACAACATGAAAAATTGGCCTTGATCTGAAATCTACGATCATATAACATGACTGACGAATCCAGAATCTATTATTTTATCGTTTCACTACAATTCGTCAAACGCCGCAACAAGACGCTTACGTTTCAATTCAAAAATTTGCAACACTGAAAGTTTTGTGAGTGCGGCTACAAATCCCTGCCAATGGGATGGCTCCAGATGAACGAGGGGGCGGGGCTTCGTGATATATCTTTTTACCTATAAATTTCTAATTTACAGATTTTACACACACACACACACACACACACACACACACACACACACACACACACACACACACACACACAGCACTCACATAGCTGGTATGTCAAAGCCACACCCACATAATTTTTAAAAAATGATCTAATGTGAAAAAAATTTGCCTTGATGTGAAATCTAACGACTTTCCATTGGATTTGGCTACGTTCACATTACACGCTTGAAGACGCCAGAATCGACACGTATTTTAACAAATTTCTACAGCAGTGCAGTTTACAAATTCGTTTATGATCAGTGAAAGTAACAGATTTCTAAGTACAGTCTTCTTGTTATACCTACAAATCCATATTTATGTGCGATTACAAATCCATATTTATGTGCGATTACAAATCTATATTTATGATCACCGTATTCTTTTATGCCTGATTATGAGACATCTCACCACTGCTATGCTTTCAGGGGGTGGGCCCAACTGGGTGGCTCGAGAGAAATTAGGGGGCGGGACTTAATTTAGTAGTAGGAGGATGTTCGTAATTTCTTTCGAAAAATCTTCATATCTTTATATGTATAAATTTCTCCACTCAGTCATGTTTTCCTCATACCTCATACAAGCGACTGGTGTAGATAATAAAAGGTGTTTAGGATAGAATGCTAAGCTGAACTCATATGTGCAAACGTGCTAGCTTCCTTTTAGGTTCCCCTTAAAATAATATCATTTTATCACTTAAGTTGTGAAGAAGCTTCTTTCAAATGACACAATTTAACGTTTAACCATGAACTTCAGCACCATAAACAACCTTAACAAAGTAGCTAGCATGTGCACTGCCTGACTCGAAGGTAAGATATGAACGATGTGAACACCTAATGAACACGCTTGTGGTTGTTAACTGACAAAATTCAGAACAGAGCCTGAAGCTAGTTGCAATATTCACTCCAGGAGACCAGAGTTCAGTAAATGATCAACATTTAGAAACATGCAGTCGATTCGTTTTTGCACGTTTCGGTACATGGGTTGCATAAACAGTAAACTTCTGATTTTCCAAGGCTGATGTTTATGGTGCAGTAAAATACGGGAAAATAATCAACGACTCTTTATAGCTCTTCATATATATAACGTAAATGACGACAGGATCTAACGTTTCCGGGACGTAACGTTAAAATGTAGCTAGAAATGGATAATAAGTAGGATGTGTTGTTTATTTAGTAATACATTGTAATTGCTGGCAAAGTGTTGTGGTATAAGAGTAATAAAACACCTGTTGTTATAGTAAACTAATCCCCTTTGGGGGCGGTAACAGCCACTGCTTTGCATCGTACCGCGTCACACAACGTCGAAGCTGATTAGTAGCTATTCTAGCTACTTTCCTGTTCTCACTTATGTTACAGCAGCTATAAACAGGCGTTCTCTCACCAGCCTCGTTTTTTTCCCTTTCTCTTGAAGTTTAACAGCTTTACTTCTCCTTATACATATCAATGGACACACACATTTTTATTCTGTTTACGTAGAGTAAATTGTTACTATAGAAACGATTACGTTAGAACGAGCGCCGGTGGAAGTGATCGCTTCGTTATTGTCTTGTGCAGCTCGACTTTTTGAGGTCTGCCATGCTAAGTCCGGTGGGTCCCTCACAGTTTGAACCCGTCATCCCCCCCTTAAACTGTTTTCACAATTTGACCACTGTGTACAGCATTACGAGCGCGTTCGCTGACCCTGTTCCAGCTCTCGCTAACATTTGCTAGGCATGTTGTTGAGTTTTTAGGACGTCTTGTGTGTTCCCGAACGATTTGCTGCTCGCGTTTCGACAGTTCTCGAGCCGGGTTTCTGAGTCCCTCTCGCAGGGCCTGTGGAGGCGAGCCGAGAGTGACGGATGGAAAAAAGGGCAGAGAAAAAAAAAACGAGTGAAACGACTGACCCTGCTCCTCGGCATCTGTCAGACACACGCAGCTGAGCTAATGTTTACCCGGGTCGCCTGCTGGGCCATACAGCATGGAACTCGCTTAGCGTGGAAAAATCACGGCAAAATGGACCCGTGTATATCTGTAGGCCTCTGAGGCATGATGCTGGACAACTATTCGCTCTATACTGTCTATACGTCTGAGCTAGTCTATCACGTCTCTTTTCATTATTGCGTGTTAGAATATTTGATCCATCGCTAGGCTATCTTATATGTTAGTTAATAAGTTAATCAAACGGTAGCTGAATTCTCAAATCTGATACGCCAGGAGGTGTTGATTCCGACAGTAATCAAATCACAGGTTTATATTAATGCACTCGCTATAATACGTCATTGTTTCTATAAGCACGTGTAACTGCGACACGTCATATAATCTAAGTCTAGTAATGAGCAAATTAAAAACGGTGTTGTTTATCAAATAAAAGAGAAATGCATAATAATTGATGATGTGATCTCAGAGTCTCCAGTGTCGGCGCTTTGTAACACTCATGATGCTTTTTACTCCAGAGGTTACGCTTTGTGGTTTCTCTGTAACATGACAAGCTGTTACAAACTTCAGCTAACTTGTACTGCGGATGCCCTGTAACGATAAGCATAACTATAAATGGATAAAAGCACAACGTGTCATTCATTAAGAATTAAGTGTACTACACTAATAGATAGTGATGTGTGTTAAAGCATATATTAGTGTGTGTGTGTGTGTGTGTGTGTGTGTGCGTTGTGCATGAACGCACAATGATACATTCATTTTTTGTGTGTGTAATGTATAATGCAGGATTATACAGGTTTGTGTGTGTGTGTTGTTTAGTCACCGATTCACTATTAAGGCTGTTACCCTGAGCGTGAATGGAAACTTTGGGCTGCAGGTGTCTGTCTGAATTGGCTGTGTGTGTGTGTGTGTGTGTGTGTGTGTGTGTGTGTGTGTGTGTGTGTGTTCCAGTATTGGTTTGAAATGCTCATCTTTAAAGGTATTATCTATAAATAACTGGACCACATATTACACACACAGTGGCCATTGTCTTTCAGCAGACCATGTGTGTGTGTGTGTGTGTGTGGTCAGTCATGAGGAAATTTCTTTCCTCTGGCCAAGTGAGAATTTCTATACACTCTTTAAAACATTTTGTGTCAAACAATTACCACCTACACACACACACACACACACACACACACACACACACACACACATTCTAACAATTACATTTAAAACATTTACAGTTATATTGCCACACCATGATGATTACTGCCTTACCTTACTTCTGTTATTAGTATTATTATTAGTATTATTATTACATCAAACTTCAGACAGTTCACACTACTCAGAACGATCCGGATTACATTAGACCACTTTAGTCTAAAGTTTTAACTCTTATCACAGTTTATGACACGGCTCGGATATCATTTTAAGAAAATGACGGCAGAGAGAATGATGCATGCGATCAGAAAGGAGGAGCTGAACCCAAATCTGGCCCTGAAATGATGTATACATTCAGCCTTTCCCTGAAGCCTGAAGTAAGTGCAGGATGACCGTAATTTACTTTACAGTAAAATACTGGGAACTGTACTGAGTATATCCTATAGCTAATTATAAAAAATTAGTCTATAATTATAAATATAAACACATGTTTATTTACTGTGTAGACCTAGGAACAAGGAAAGAAAATCAAAATATAGACTTATATACAACACATAAACCTGATATGATGAAACAAATTGGAGTAAATTGATAAAATTCTACAACAGACCTCTCTCTCTCTCNCTCTCTCTCTCTCTCTCTCTCTCTCTCTCTCACACACACACACACACACACACACACACACACACACACACACGCATTTTCACCTTTAGCCTGAAGAGTCGCTCCTGTAGGTGCTCTTTCAAACACACAATGGTAGTCAATACTGACTGATCTACTGACTACATCTTCGCAACCTATTGATCAAACGTGATTAGCTACTGTAGCGTGGGAAAGACAGTCGATCTTGACATGAAGACATGAAAGTGTTTTATAGCTGAATGCGACAATGAGATTTGGTCCTTAATCAGTCTTTAATCAGATGGTCCTTAATGGGATTGAGTCTTTACTCAGATCTGCGAGTGTGCCTGTAATTTTGTAAATTTCACGATTCCCTGAAGCTACGAATCTGAATATGCGTCTTTACATATATTACACGATTAACGATAACAACTCACCCTATAACAGCACAGCCGAAGTGTTTTATTCCTCCTACACCACAGCAACTTGCCAAGATTCCAGTTTGTAATTCATTAATGTATAACACGTCGTGGAACGTCAACGAGACAAGTTATTGGTTACGTCATAGCAGCTCTAAACAGTCGTTCCTTCACCAGCGTCTCTTTTCTCTCTCTTGAAGTTAATAATAATAATAAATTTAAAAAAAAACGCAGCATGTGACGTTATTGAGAAATCGCAAAGCGTCAACTCCTCTTTCCTGACTAACTGTTACAAAGCTCTGAAACTGGAGACTCCTTCCGTCAATGTGCAAATAAACATCTTCGTACAGAAAGCTTCACCATATCACTGGTTTTCTTGGTTTCTTCATCGGTTTATTATTACGTTTATGCCACATAAGTCGATGCGAATGAGCTGTTACTATAGAAATCATAACGTAGACAATCAAGCGATAACAGAATCACAGCAAGAAATAGAGCAAGAACAACTGCCAGAGCTGCTGAGTACTAAAAAATGAGTCCACACCTTCAGATTTGGGAATACGGTGGTCCAAACAAACAGGATGTTTGACATTGAAAGAAGTCTAACTTGAGCTTAAAAACCAGAAGCTTGTCTCACTTGCTTCATGTTCGACAGGTGCAATTAAATAAATGTCAGTAAGGCAAATAAAAGGAAAAACAAAAGCAGGTAGGATTAATATGTCCGAAATTATAGTTGAACAGTAGGATATTTGCTTTACTAACAGTGTAGATTTACTCTATTAAAAAGACAGGAACCACAGTAGGACGTCAACGCAACAAAAGTCAATACACCTTTCATTTCACACTTCATATGTCTACCGTTAATTTCTGATGACAGACTCGATCCTGCTCGGTATGGAGAACACCAGTGTTGCACAAATTTCTGGAGAAATGACACATTGTTCCAGCTGCTCTTTGCTGGAGGGGTTGTGCTGCTCTACATTTCTCCTCAAAATACCTCCAAGGCGTTCTTCTGGATTCAAGTCAGGCGGCATATTTGGCCAGGTCACTTTTTTTTGGATGTGCTTTTGGATCGTCATGCTGGAATATTCCTCTTCTGCCAAGCTTCTGGAGACTGGGACTCATCTTGTCAGCCAG
>CM074958.1:2309169-2314169 GCA_037577455.1 Pangasius macronema | reverse complement strand
CCACGTGACCTCCCCTGCCCATGACGTCAACATCTGACTGGATACTTCAGGACAAGCTGCTGTGCTGGACGTCTGAATCCAGCGTCCACATTTTCTCTTGAACCAATGACCTTCAACAAGACCCCAATGCCTCCTGTCCCAGATATTGGCCATGTAAATAGTTTGAACTAATGGTGTTTATTATATTATATAAGTGTATATTGATCCCTCGTGGACTTGTGGTTACACCTTGTCGCTCTCACCACTGTAGCCCGGGTTCGATTCCTGGCTTGGGAGCCAACTCCAAGCCAGTGGTGCAATCCAGTACTGGTCCCAAGCCTGGATAAAAATTGGGGAGCGTTGCATCTGGCGTTGAAAATTGTGCCAAATCAAAATATGCAGATCAATAATCTGCCATGGTGACCTTAACTGTATCTATAAATATAAAGTAAATGATCAAAATTTTGAGAAACCTCCCACGATGCAACATCATTCTACCTCCATCCTTGTCGCAAACCTCAGAGTGAGTTGGACACCATGACTTTGTGGTACTCTAGAGAGCCCACTGGCGTGAACTACCTGGGAAACAATCCTAAATCCTAAATTTTCATTTTAACAAGTTCACAAAAGGAGACGCTGGTGAGGGAACGACCAGTCGGCTACTACAGCGCAAGTGAAAGCAGGGACTAACTTATTTCATGCACTTTCGACAACATTAAATTTAACTTTATTTAACATAAGGTGTGTGTGTGTGTGTGTGTGTGTGTGTGTGTGTGTGTGTGTGTGTGTGTGTGTGTGTGATTAATTGGAGTTAATGAGAGCAAATTTCCAAATGAGATGTGACTTCCCAAAAAAAAAAAATCCCACACACTGATGTGAGCTACTTTTATGTATTGGCCTAGAAAATATTTTCATTACATGCCTAATTTTTGTGCGGTCTGAAAGCATTTTTCTTTGTTTTGTATTCGACATTCACAACTGAAACAAGCAAAATGACAAAATCAGTGAGGGACAGACCTACTGTATTTGTGAGGAAATGGCGACATCTGGTGGCTAAAAAAATTACAAATGAAATATCATCTGTTGTCCACCAGAGGGCGCCAATGACACACAAACCAGTTAACTTAAGACGTGTTAAACTGTAATTCTTCTGTATTAATGAAGATTACTGAATAAAATAAAACACAAGTATGACTGGTGTTCACTTAATCTATGATTTAAAGGTTAAAGAAAAGCATTGGTGTTAATTGAGGTATAAAGGAATTTCATCTAAGTGATGAAGGGAAGAGTAAGTCCTGGTGGAACATGAACTGTCCACAAATTAATGTTTATTCTGAGTTACTAACAATTTACTTTATTGAATTTCTGAATGGAAGACAGGTATTAACGCAGGGATTCCCAAACTTTTTGGGCAAACGACCCCAAATGGATATTATGGATTTTCTCTGACCTCAAGCCTTAACCATGCTACATGAGTTGTAACATATTAATACTGTAAGTGATTTCAAACCAAAGGAATATTCCTCGCACTGGCGTGCCAGTCTAGTGGGAAGTGTGAGCATGTTGTTATGTTCCGCCTTGATGTTTTTGTGTTTCCGTTAATCATTGTTCTGTTCTGCACTGATGTTGCTGATTTCCTCATTAACACTAAATATGCGCAAATGATCACAGGATTTCAGCAGAAACACCACCATGGTGCTTTTAGTGAGATGGTTAGTATGTTTCTGTTCTGCATTAACGTCATTGTGTTCTGCCTTAATTGTTTTTGTTCTGCCTAAAAGTTGTTGTGTTCCCCGTTAACATGATGTCGTGCATTAATGTTACTGTATGTTCCACATTAGCATTGTTGCTTTCTGCATTAACGCTGTTGCTTTCCACATTATCGTTGTCGCTTTACACATGATCGTTGTGGCTTTCCGCCTTATCGTGTTCGTTTTCCGCATTACCGTTGTCGCTTTACGCTTTATTGTTGTCGCTTTCCGCTTTATCGTTGTCGTTTTCCGCATTATCGTTGTCACTTTACACATTATCATTGTCGCTTACCGCATAATCTTTGTTGCTTTCTTAATTATCGTTGCTGTTTTCCGAATTATTGTTGTCGTTTTCCGCATTATCGTTGTCGTTTTCCGCATTATCGTTGTCGTTTTCCGCATTATCGTTGTCGTTTTCCGCATTATCGTTGTCGCTTTACACATTATCGTTGTCGTTTTCCGAATTATCGTTGTCACTTTACACATTATCGTTGTCACTTTACACATTATCGTTGTCGTTTTCCGAATTATCGTTGTCACTTTACACATTATCGTTGTCACTTTACACATTATCGTTGTCGTTTTCCGAATTATCGTTGTCACTTTACACATTATCGTTGTCGTTTTCCGAATTATCGTTGTCGCTTTCCGCATTATCGTTGTCACTTTACACATTATCGTTGTCGTTTTCCGAATTATCGTTGTCGCTTTCCGCATTATCGTTGTCGTTTTCCGCATTATCGTTGTCACTTTACACATTATCGTTGTCGCTTTCCGCATTATCGTTGTCGCTTTCCGCATTATCGTTGTCACTTTACACATTATCGTTGTCGTTTTCCGAATTATTGTTGTCGCTTTCCGCATTATCGTTGCTGCTTTCTGCATTAATATTGTCACTTTCCACATTAACGTTGTCGCTTTCTGCATTAATGCTGTTGTGTTCTGCCTTAGCATCTTTTTGTTCTGCCTAAACGTTGTTGTGTTTTTGCCTTAAAGTTGTTGTATTTCCCTTTAACGTTATATTGCACATTAATGTTTCTGTATGTTCCACCTTAACGTTGCTGCCTTCCACATTAACGCATTTTTTCAAGCTGTCAAGCTATGTCCTGATAACCTAGATGTTTAGACATTCCTGGTGCCTGGCTGTCTCACTATAAACATCTTTATGATTAAATCAAGGTCAAGTGTGGAGAAATATTTTGTTCAAACACTCTCACACACCCTATACGCTGGTTGTGGGAACTTCACGCTGTGAACATGCATTCAAACAAAGGGAATAAAAAAAGGAAAAAGAATGAAAAAATCAGCCAATGATTTCAGATTTCAGGACCTATGACAAGGAAAGAAGACGGTCGATGAGATGCGGTGGATGGTGTTTACATGGTCTACACCGTCTCTGAAGAGCTGCCAAAGTTCCTGTCAGAGCCACAGAGGGAATACTTGACCTTTTCTAGTTCCATAAAAACAGAGGATTCTTTATGCAAAGGCGTTTTTTTTTTTCTCCAGTTGAAGCAGAACGAGTCATTTTGCTAGCAATGTCAGAAAAGGTACTAGGAAAGGAGGGATAATGGTGGGTGTGATGGCAGAGAAGGACTGAAAAACGGATTACAGAATGAGGATTAGGATTAACAATCCCACGAAAATGAGATGAGAATTTTGTGTGTGTGTCAGTGTGTGATAAGGGTCGTTAACAAACCTGTAACTATGGCGATTGATGCATAAAGTTCCCCATGTTTTCATATGCAATTCAATTCAGTTTTATTTATATAACACTAAAAGCCAGACGTAGCTTTATCATTCGATCCCTAATGAGCAAAGCAGAGGTGACGAGAATGGCGAGAGTACAATCCCTGACACGACATGAGGGAGAAACCTTGAGAGGAACCTGCCTCAAGAGGGAACTTGAGGGTGACACCAGATAATGAGATTATGACTCAGGGTCTTTACCATTACACTTGTAGAACGTTTTTGAGTACAGGTCTTCTTTTCCCATTGTTGCAGATATGTGGAATAATCAGATACTGAACAACTGTAAGCCCTCACAAAAATTGTCCATAAGCTGAGGCTAACCCCCAACGAAAGTCTTCGTTTTTAGGTGCGAATCTAACTTGCTTCGTTACACTACAGGTGGTAGTAGTACATTGATTTATTTTTGGAGTGTCTGGGGAACCGATACGAAAGTGTACGACATCGTATGCCCACTTCGAGAAGCAGAAGATCCTGACCTAACACACACTTACTCAAACTAAAGTCCAGGTACTTGTATTACACTAATTCTCTAATCCATGTTCTGTCTGGTAAAGCAGACAAACCAGCACTGTGTGTGTAAATTTCCGATCGAATGAAGAAAGTTCTCACACACGGACACAAAGCCACATTTTGTTTCTGGATAGTTCTACTGTTACTGTGAATTCAGGTCACACACAGAGGGAGTAGTGTGTGTGTATGTGTGTGTGTGTGCGTGTGTGTGTGTGAGAGAGAGAGAGAGAGAGGCAGACACTTTAATGGAGTTGGATTTGGACCACAGGTGAACAGAAGAAGCTGACAAGAAGGTAAAGCCAACAAAAGTTGCCTTTTTTCTACTTCTACGCACGTCCATATAATTCACTTTTCCCTGGTTTATTCATGAAACTGGTGGGAACAAGTTTTAACAAGTCTTAAACAACGTTGGTCTCCGAAAAACTTGAAGTCTTCTTCTTATTTCAGGCATACTTGGTGTTCCTTCACTGGTGACACAAAACCGCTAATAAGATGCGTGTAATCTATACTGTACCGTTCGTGACACGAGATGAGCAAAGTGAGATATGACATGACAAATCCAAACGATTGGCTTCCTGGATGACCACTCCTATGGCCCGTGTGGTCCTACGTTTCTTCATTTCCCCACTCACAACTTTACTACCTGCAATTAGTTCCCATTTACTGTTTGATGCACAAAATGGAAGAAAGTCTTATACCCAGAGAGAGAAAGCAGAAACGGGGATGCAGGGCTGGTGCGCTAGCGAGACTAAGGAGGCAGCCGTTTAAACCATCGCTTCCCAGTTTGCCTACAGATCGAACCGATCCACAGAAGATGCCATAGCAACAGCACTCCATGCCACACTATCACACCTCGAGCAGCAAGGGAGATATGTGCGGATGCTCTTTGTGGGTTTCAGCTCTGCATTTAATACCATCCTACCACACAAGCTGCTGGTCAAGCTGGAGGACCTGGGGCTCCCACATACAACCTGCAGGTGGATCAGCAGCTTCCTCTCTGATCGCAGGCAG
>CM074958.1:2279566-2286091 GCA_037577455.1 Pangasius macronema | reverse complement strand
CTGTGGAGACCCCTGAAGGGAGTTTAGAGATTGTGTGCAGGCGATATTACAGGAGGGAAAACACCAACGTGTGCAGGTCAGGGTTACTCCAGGAATGTTTAGCACTGACTAGATTATAAATTTGGTGTTATGTATAAAAGTTAACATTTCAATTAGAGTAATTTGCTGTTTGTACCACTAAGTAATAAGACCTGTCTATAATCAGGACATCTTTTGTGATCATTGGGACACAGGAAAGACAAATCTGCCCCAAAATCCACCCAATTATCCTTTAGTGGGGCCCAGGCATAACCATGATCTTTACATTTCACTTATCAAAAATGGATTTTTTTTTTCCATTAGAAATCCATCATGTTAGTGACAAATAATGTGTTATATATTTAACGTATAAATATCTGTCTCCCAGGTGAGAAAAGTCATGCCCATGGACACGTTTTATTTCTCCATCCTGCGCAATCCAGTGTCCATGATGGAGTCCGTCTTCACATACTACAAAGGGATCCCAGCATTCCACAATTTCAGGACCCTCGAGGACTTTCTGCACGACAACGGCCGTTCTTACAACGCTACCTTGCCTAATAATCATTACGCTCTTAACATCCTGACCTTCGACTTCGGCTTCAACAACGTACTGTCAGACGAAGCAGAACTGGATGAACGAGCTCTGGCTATAATTTCCGCCATGGAGAAAGAATTCCACCTCGTCCTGATCTCGGAGTACTTCGATGAGTCTATGGTGTTGCTCAAACACGCCCTCTGCTGGACACTGGACGACATTGTGTCATTCCGATTGAACAGCCGAAGTGAGAAATCGCGCAAATCGCTGAGTGCGGAAACGATCGAGAAGGTGAAGAAGTGGAGCACGTTGGATTGGCGGCTGTACCAACACTTTAACACTAGCTTCTGGGTGCGGATAGATACATTGCTAGGGCGCGCTAAGCTCCAAGAGGAAGTGGAGCTTCTCAGAGCTAGAAGGGAAGCACTGGAGAAAACCTGCCTTTTAGGGGGCAAGGCTGTGGATCCCGATCAAGTACATGATTTGTCAGTGAAGCCATTCCAGTATGGCCAAGCAGTTATCCAGGGATATAACATCCGCCCGGGATTGGACAACGACACGCACCGTCTTTGTCAGAGGCTCATCACGCCTGAGCTGCAGTACACTAGGGCTTTGTACATTAAACAGTTCCCTGATATCGCTGCTAAAATTGAGGCTGCTAAAATGGCGATGAGAAACAAGCACTTAATCTCTGCCAAACACACCAAGAGAAACAGCATCAGAGCGACTCCTGCTCTGAAGCGCAACTCGACCGTACAACGCAGGACAGATTCTGTTAGAATCAACAGCAACTCATAAAACTGGCACACTTGATAAGGTGCAAAAAGCTATTACGTTTACATTAGCCAAAGACAATATGGATGGGAAAGATAATGCTAACTCGGCTAAAGCGAAGCAACACAAAACATGAAGACAGATGAACATTAAACCTGACATTAAACAGTGAATCATGCTAAGTGTGCCTTAGCCTCTGCTGCTGTGCACATTAGTGACCTCTTGATGTTGTGGAGAAGATATTAATTTGTTAAAGGTCTTAAATACATTGATCAGAAAAAAAAATACAAATGAATGTCAAATGCTATTTACACAAAACTGATCAGTTGTTGGTTCTTTTGCTTTTGATTAGCTTTGCTAGGTCCACTTTGGTCTTAATATTGCGGCTACTTTGTTATGTAGGGGGAATATCTGTAGATATTTCACTGTTTTTCAGAAAACATTTATTATTATTATTATTATTATGCTAATGTGAACTGGCCCTAATTCTGTATGGATACTCGCAGTATATCATTACTGCTTTTCAAATCCTAAAAACTGGAGTACAAGTATAAGAAAAAAGGTTATTTTTACTGTGAGATGGGAAATACGGGTGTATGTCCTCTGAATGAGATGGAGCAGACTAAATATCACAATCTAAATGCTGATTTTTTCTGACAAGATTCAGTTTTCTCTTGAAAGAGTAACAGGTATACAAGATTAAGTAATAATTCAGCGGTGAGCTTTCACTTCAAAATCATCAGTTAGAAAACAGTGAAACACTTCAGTGTTTTATTTTTTTGAAATTGTATAAATAAGGTTTGTAAAATGTAGCTGATTTATACATTTAATTCATACAGTGGATATAAAAAGTCTACACACGCCTGTTACAATGGCGGGGTTTTGTGATGTACAAAAAAAAATGAAACCAAGATAAAAATGTCAGAACTTTTTCCAAAAAAAAATCGGAACAACGTTTTAGGGAAAAATAGGAAAAATGTAAAAAATTGCAATAATCTGGTTGCGTAAGTGTGCACACCCTTTTATAATTGGGGATGTGGCTGTGTTCAGAAAGAACCAATCACATTCAATCTCAGGTACAAAAGCAATCAATGAAATGATTCTGATGAACCCTAAATAAAGACCAGCTGCTTATGTAACATTTTATTCCCATCTTCTTTGTGTGGGGGTGTGTAGACTTTTTATATCCTCTTTGGATTTGTTCAAGGTCCTGTTCTTTTGTTCTCTTTAAAATTTAGTTTATCATCTATGTCCATAATAATTATGAGCAATATATACATTGTGCCTCATTTATGAATCTTTTAGTAAAGATGTGTGTCAATTTTTTCATTTGGTAAACCGAACTAAAAATTCACACCAAATTTCACAGACGTTTCGTCGACGGTTGTTTTCATTCTCACGTGTGTATGCTGATGAATGCCAATCAGCCATGAATTAGCGAGCGCGTTCACAGCTCAGATGATTCACATTTAGCCACGCCCACAAAACTCCATAAAAGGCAAAGCTTCCAGAGAGCTGAAAAGGACGAAATGGCGAGTAAATGTTGAAAGCTAAATCTTCCAGTAATGCAGCTCAGCCACTGCAGCTCATCAGGCACACTCTAACATTTCCTTCTTTTACGGGGTGTCATTCCTTTTGAACAAAAACAAGTTTCACAAAATGTGTTAAATTGCTGTGTATTTGAAATAAATAAGTGGATTAAAGTCGACAGCGTAATCCCTATATAAAATCGCAGTAACGTATCAACAATTGTATGATTTGAAGCCAATCATTCGAGGCTCACTTTAGTAATATGTAAATTTACACAAACTCACAAACTCTTGTAGGATATGAATTCTTTTCCTAAAATAATAATTTTCATGAACGCCACATTTCTTGTGTAAACACTCCTACGTTCGATTTACGAATAAATTTGTTTGTATTTATAAATGAGGTCCAATGTCGGTCCAATGCCTTATGCTTTTGTAACTCCATTTTGCGCTGGTGGGTATGGAAATAGGAAACGACGGTGATGGAATGCCACTAAAACCTTTTCATATTAGTCTTTTTTAGATTAGATTATGTTCAGGTGATTTCTGACGCCTGTATCAGAAAGATCACATCTTGGCAGAATAAATATATATATATTTTTAAAACAACTGTTCCCGGTTTGCCAGAGGAAATGTATAAAAGTGGTATTAGAGAAATTGGTGCAAACATTTTTTTGTATCGTTCCACTTGTAGTAAAAGTTTAAAACGGGTCATTCTAAAACAAATGGCACATAAGGGCTAATTGGGTTTCCAAATTTGGCAATCCCTTCAGCTAACTTTAGAATGCTGAATACTTGTGGGATGATAAGAGAGATAGGATTTGTGTCAGAAGCATTCATAATTATAATTTAAAAGGAACTGAAAAGGAAAAAAAATCAATTTAGAAAGGCTCAAGACTTTCTAAATTAGCCTGCGTTCAGTCAGCTTAGCTAGATCTTGTGCCGTTGTTAAAGTGTTAAAGGATGCTATCAGTGATACAGGTTTTGCTAACTCTTTCACGAATGGAAATGAACTGAAATGCGGTAAATATAAAACCATCAACGCTAACATCAAGTGATGTTACCTTAGCCGTATAGCTGTGAAAGAATTCTTCCATAGCAAATTTATAGCCTGAATTCTTCAAGTGTTCCCAAACAATTTGACATTTGGTCTCGGCAGCGTTAGCAAAGATGAGGGGAAAAACCTTCCCATCGCGAGCGAAGGTAACGTTAGCGCCAGTGTTTGTGTGATAAACATCAGCTATAAGGCTACAGCTAGCGGTATCAGGATTCGAACTCTCGATCTCCTGATGAGAAGGTGAACGCTCTTCTTTTGTGCCACTCAGGTGCACTATTGCTATCGTTTTTTGCTTTCTAAGTCACCTGCTAGCTCTAGCTAACTAGCGCAAGACTGCAGCTGAACAAGCGAAACGGTCATCTTTGAGCGAACAACAAGGGAACACGCAAAGACTGTTTCTGATTAGTGAAAGAAAATTTGACGCAAATCTGACCGGATAAACACTGCCACATAGCGCCTCAAGCACACGAAGCTCTTGTGTAACCTCGGTTCTCTTCGAAAAAAAAATTACATGTCAATTTCAGATGTAGCTTTTTTTTTTGAAAGATCGATAGGTTTTTACTTAGAATCAAACCGTTCTTCGTGTAAATTGTGTAATATTTCTTTCATGTTTTATTTTAGTGTGACAATTTATTTCTCTTTTTTTTTTGTTAGTTACATGCTTGTGTGTTGCACAAATGTCACCTTCAGAACAAAACCAGTTAAATTTATCAATACTCTCTTGATGCTACCTTTTCTTCAAGTTTCTTCAAGTTTGGGGACAAATTCTGCGTTTACTCTCAAAGGAAAATTTTACCAGTGAAGCAAATGATCCTTTTCCATTCTTCTTTCAAATGTAATTACTTGAACAAGACGTGGTGTGCGTCCAAATGTCACTTCTTTAGTTTTATATTTAGAGATCCAATGCTAGTAATGGAGGTATATTAGCATTGTGCTAACTGTATACCAAAACATGTGGTGTCTGGCTTTTATTTATGTATTTAAAAGTTTAACTATGAATTTATTCTGTAGCGTAATGATTTCGGTATGCAGTTAGTAATGATGATGCTAAATGATACCATAACTTGTCAGCGATGTTAGTCTCATAGTTATAGTGCTAAAGCTCGAGAAATGACATTTGGAAATTAAATATGTCTTACTGAGTACATCTGAGGTAAGTGGAATTTTTATTTCCACTTGAAAGAAAATATTTTAAGAAGTAAAATTGTTTAAAAATGCTGCTTGATTTTCCTGGACAGTTCACGAGGCTGTTGGACGATTTAAATTTTGTGATAAATTTTGCATTTTATCACTGAAGTGTTACAAGTTGGATGAAAGTTGTATGTAGCAAAATGTATGAATTTTTTATTTATTTTTTTATTTCTTTTGTCTACAAAATTATGAAGGTTAATTTCTTAGAGAATGAGCTGGTAGACAAAATGAATGTAATTTTGTAATACATTTTGCTAACTTGCTAACTTTGGACTTCAGTCATGAAATGCAAAATTTATCACAAAATTTAAGTTGTCCAGCAGCCTCATTCTCTGTCTAGGAAAATCAAGCAGTATTTTTATTTAATCAGTGAACTACAAAGTTAACAAGTTTGCAAAATTTACACAGTTGGCAAAATTTACACAGTTGGCAAAATTTCAACCTAGAATTTTTGTTTGTTTGTTTGTTTGGGGCTAAAATTTCTTAAATGCTTTATGTACAATATAAAAAAAATTAAAAAATATATATATATATATAAATGATGGCAACTGTCAGAGCAGACTGGTTCTGTATTTAAATTTGTCAATTTATTTGTCGCTTAATTATTATGTATTTATGTACGTCTTTCTGAATCATGTTCATGTCAAAATTTTGGTTTCTTTTTTACTGTATATTTTGTTTTACCGTAAATTGTCGTTTTTCAGGTTTCAGTTTTCGAATTGTTTTGAGTTTCACTTTGTCATTGTACCTATACACGGGTGTATGGTGTAATAAAAAAAAAAAACTCAGATGCAAATCGATATACAACACTGAATTTCTTTATGCACAAAGTGTGCGTCTGTGCAGCGTGTTTATACTCAGCTTTATCAGTTAAAACAGCTCGACAGCAGTGAAGTCAAAACATCTGGTGCTAGCGAGAAAAGTCTTCTGTCAGAGTTTGTAGCAGCTCAGATCCATTATAAATACATTTATAAATCCGTCTTGGGCTTGGGGGGAGGATCTAATGCACCCATTTGCGGTATTTATGTAATGACAACAGGTGTCATTTATCAAACTGGATACAAACAAATTTAGCTGTAAATCATTTGCGAAAACATTTATACATGAAATATGGTACTCACGATAATCTAGTTTGTTCAGAAGAAAAAAATCGCATCCTGCCCTCTGGAGGAGTTTGTCTCGATTTACGTATAAGTAGACTCACTAATATGTACCTCGCTTCATTGCCTTCAAATTGTGTAATTGGTGATGAGCTACTCCGATTTTATCGAGTCAAATAAGAAGCCATTCGGTTACGACAAAACTAATGGTGAACTATAAAAGGAGAACGAGTGTCTATGTAGCATAGACATTGTAATGGCTGAGCAGTATTACCGGAAGATCTAGCGCATGCCGCACTTTTACCGTTTAGTCGCCAT
>CM074958.1:2267066-2277066 GCA_037577455.1 Pangasius macronema | reverse complement strand
AAAAAAGGTAGAAAGCACTACTTGGTTTTTGCTCTGCTTTAATCTGTAATCAGTTGTTTACTGCGTTTGACCACATGATGGCGCCATTAACAAAGAATACAGTGTGAGTCCTTAAAAACATTTAATTAAATCTGTCCACTGCACTGCGTTCAGGACTACACACACTCGCACACATAAAGAAGTCTTGTGGGCAGTGGCAGCCCTGACCCAACAACGTGACAGATCGAGGCTTTGATTAAATCTTTTTGGCGCGAGTTCTTTAGGAAGACATTTGAAAAGAAAAGGAATGACAGTGAGGGGAGTTAAAAAAAAAAAGCCTGCAACCACTGCTTTATTTTTGACATTTTGGCATGCACTCGTGCACTGTGTTGCTGTTAGGGGATGGGGGTGGGCTGAAGAGCGGACGACCAACAGCAACTGACGAGCCGCATGGTTTAATGAGGCCTGACGGCGGGCGAACAGACGTGTGGCAGGATTCGAGGGTCGCATTATCCCGTGCCACCCCGAGGCCAGCGGCTGTGCTGCATACGCCAGGAAGCGCTAGCGCTTGTAGCATTCCGGAGATACAAAACACGCTGGCTTAGAGTCTTTCCAGCACCTTTATGTACACACACACACACACACACACACTGCCATCTGGGCCCATCTGGACTGCTTAGCCTTCACACACATTTACACACATAAAACTCATGAGCTGGCAATAAAACAAGCACACACAGGCTATGACACATAAAGCAGTACAGGAATGCATTGTCATACAGCATGTTGCTGAACACACACACACACACACACACACATACACATGTTTGTCTTACTTATGAGGATCTTCCATTTAATGGAAGATCTAATTAAAGCAAACTGATGCTCTGCAAAACCTAAATCTAATCCTAATCTTAACCATTTAATTTATTTTAATAAAAGCTGCAGTTTTTGTTTAAATAAAAACAGTTTTCCTCCTGAGGACCTGCCAAACGCCCCCACAAGATTGAAACCGTCAGATATTCCTAGCCTTGTGGGGATATTTGGCTCCCACTGGGATATGGAAACACGCACGATTGAGTCAACCTACAAGGATTTCCCACACACAGACACACACACACGTCATATTACACTTACGAGGACCTTCCACTCACATGATAATTAATGCTGTGCTACATCTAACCCCAAGCTTGATCTCAGTAACCAAAAGGAAATATTCTTATGGGGTCCTGTTCTTATGGGGACCTGCCACATGTCCCCACAAGATCATGAATGTCAGATGTTCCTATCCTTATGGGAACATTTGGTCCCCACTAGGGTATAAAAACATGATCCCTCCCAAACACACACACACACTTGGACAGGTTCCCAGATCAGAGGACAAACAGCGTATTAGCTGTGGGCTTCAATAAACAGACCAAAACACACGCTGAGAACGTTTACTGCTTCTGAAATGTTCCTTTTTAATGAAATAATTATACAGGTTTCTGTGACACCCATAAGTGAGTATGTGTGTGTATCTGTGTGTGTGTGTGTGTGTGTGTGTGTGTGTGTGTGTGTGTGTATACCTTAGTGGGGACCAAATATTCCCATGAGGAAAACGCTTTTGGGTTTTTTTCCCCTAAAAGTGCCAAAATATTTCCTTTTGGTTCCTGAGATCAAGGTTAGGGTTCGATCTAGCACAGCATTAATCAAATCCTAGTAGATCGACTCAATCGTGCCTGGCAAATCTTCAGTCCTAACGTGTCTCTCTCTCTCTCTCTCTCTCTCTCTCTCGCTCTCGCTCTCGCTCTGTCTCTCTCTGTAATGGCACTCAAGCTATTAAAAAGAGAACAGTCTCCATTCTCAGTCTATATGAAACATGAAACACTTCTCTCTCGCTCCCTATTGCTCTTTCTTCCTCTCTTACACACCCGCCCATATCCACACACACACACACACACACACACACTTTTTTCTCACTCTCTTTTGTGCTTCACGCTGTTATTTCTGGACTTCTCCTTTGCCGTTGCCTCCAAGGGGAGTCAGCTAGAAGATCAAAGTTCCTGTTCCTCTGTGCATTATGGATGAGCAGTGTGTGTGTGTGTGTGTGTGTGTGTGTGTGTGTGTGTGTGCGTGTGGATGTGGATGTGGATGTGGATGTGGAGTGGAGAACGTAGGGGGAAAGGATTGGATAGGAGAGAGAGATAGAACCCTCTGAGAGCGTGAGAGAGAGAGATGAAGAAAAGTGATACGGGTAATAAAAATGGCCAACAGCTCATTATAGGAAAAATAAAATAACGTTTCGAGCCTGAACATAACGGCAGCCTCGGGGATGGGGGAAGGGGAGGATGGGGGGATGGAGGGATGGGGGGATGGAGGGATGGTGGGATTCATAACGCAAAGATGATCTGAATTGTAAAATTTTCCATTCTTTTAAAAAATAAAACACGACGTTCGCAATACATCAAATCAAACTGGACTACATTCCTTTACATTAGCTGACATAACAGTAGCTAGCTCGCTAACCATGTGCCTTCGACTGTTGCTATGGTGACATTTTCTATAAAGAGATGCTTATGGAATGAGTCTCCAGTGTCAGCATTTTGTAATGGTTGGTAAGTTTTTTCGACGTGGGAAAGTCTTCGGAACAGAGCTGTTTATGTTTTGCAGTTTCTTGGTAACACGATAACAGGAAGTAACTTGTCTTTTTGCGAGAGTACCACAACATTAAACATAACTATTTTCCCTATTTTTATACTGCAGTAAGAAATTATCATTGAGGTGAAGTAGTGTGGTGTTATATCGACGTACAACTAGATGACATACAGCGTGTATGATGAATAAAAGCCTTTAATGACTGGACTAATGGAGTCTAAGGATCCAGAAATTTCAACAGTAGCAGCTGTTTAGATTTGTTAAGTCGATAACTCGAGTATTTTTATCATCAACAGTTATCTATTTTGGTCTAAAATCTCTTCACAAACAGCAGCATCATATGCCCCAGATGGTTCTCCAAACTTGGGAAAGCTGAAACATCACTTTCCCTAATTTTAGTGCCGGTTCATAACAGTGATTCTTGTCAGACTTGTCAAAACTTGTTAGAAAGAGTCCCCACAGTGCCGTATTTAGCTCGGAATAAAGCTGCTAGGTTGGCTAATTTTACCAGCTGTACTGGATCATCAAGACAACTTGCCTAGGGAGAGTGCTGGTCATGCAAAAACATCTGTAACTCAGAGTGCAGTCTGAAAAAAAAAAAAAAAAACTCATGAGCCCTTCGGCTCTTGACGTGCTACCACTTCGGCGTGCGGCAAAGGTCGCTAATGTATAAAGCACACTGAGCAAGTCATGCCTTTGGCAACTTCGACAGCACAGATTTTGGTTTCTCCCGTTTACTTGACTGACGTGGCCTCACAGCGGACACTGCCGTGACTCCATACCTGAACGTGTCCTAATAGACTGCCGTGTCAGCCGGGCATAGTCGAGTCTTCCTCCTAGAACGGGCGTCAAACTTTAAAGCATTTTTGGTTAAAAATAAAACGCACTCAAAGCAATTGTGTTCCTAAGGTGCCGTGAGTCATGCTATAAAACCGGTAAAAGGAATTCACAATCAGAGCTGTCTGGGTTTTGGACACGTACTTCAATTCGTAAGAAGTTTGGCCTTGAAGGCAGCAACTGACATTTACTGGTTAGCTAAAATCCAGGCTGGTGAATGCGAATCAGATTGTACAACTAGGTAATAAAAAGACACACACTGCATGCAAATGACCAAGTGTGTAAGTTTAGTTCTCTATTTACCTAGCTAAAGTTAGCTAGCTTGCTAGTACGGGTTTCAGAACTGAGAGTTAGCACAGAAAAACTAGTTTTTCGCTAGCTTTAAAGCTCCTTCAAAGCAATTCTGTTTAAAAATAAAACACACTCCAAATTTTCTTGAGGTGCAGAAAATAGTAATTTCCAGTCAGGACAATTGAGATGAATCATTTGGCACACACACCGCAAGTGATCAGGTGTTCACGTTACTTCTCCACATTCACATTTAGTTAGCTAGCTAAAGTTAGCTGACTAGCCGTAGAACTGACGATAACAGCAGTGAATAATTACAGTGTCGGAGTTGTGAGTCGGAGCACAACCCGTATTACGAAATGTGTTTTGCTACAAGTATCTTGCAACAGCATTTGTTACAGCTATGTGGTGTGTATGTTGTGTTGTGTTGCGAGTGGTTCAGCTGAGCTACATGCTGCGTTGTGATTGGCTCTGTGATCAATAATAATAATAATAATAATAATAAAGCCAGTAATAATGGGTATGAGCTCCCTCAGTCCTAATTTTACTGAAAGATATTTTATGATTATCACAATTTGTGATGCAAATGAAATGATTTCAGTCTCTTAGCCAACATGCTAAGTCAGCTAATTAGCATCTGGCAAGCACATTTGCGTAGATACCCTAACGCATGCTAAATGTGCCAATTCCAAAAGTTATTCATTATGACACAACAAGTACGTGTTTAAGTATTTAGACTGAAATGTAATTAATGGCAATAATTTCACATCTAGCGAGCTTTGTAGCAAACCTACTAAGTGTGTGTGTGNGTGTCTAGCTGTTTAATGAATAACAATGACTTAGTGTTAGTTGAGCATAGCTAAGAGCGCCTGCCTCCACATCTGCTGTATACACACACACACACACACACACACACACACACACGGCCGGTTAACCAAATTCATCTGTCAAAATTAAACTAGAGCATATGGTGGCCATCCCAGGATATGAATTAGTTTAATCAACCACACACACACACACACACACACACACACACACCAGAATTAATGTCCGTTTCTTTTTGTTGTCCTTCACCTGGACAAATGTCAGCGGGCAAGCACACAGAAACACTTTCACATGTCAAAATGATTGTGTGTGTGTGTGTGTGTGTGTGTGTGTGTGTGTGTGTGTGCATGGTGCTACATCTTGTCGGCTCTGAATGATGAGGATATACACTGACTACTCTGTGCTGAATCTCTCTCTCTCTCTCTCTCTCTCTCACACACACACACACACACACACACACAGTATGTATACACTATATATAAAATAACATTTACCACATTGCTGTTGGAATCTGATTGGTCAGAAGGCGTTGATGAATTTTCTATAACAGCAGCTCTGACAGTAGTGCAGCTAATACTTTTTCGTTTCTATAGTAACAGCTCATTCCCAGGGACTTGTAAGGTGAACAATCCACGTAAACAGATTTTACGAATGCGTGTAATTGTTTGTTTTTTATTAACGTTAATTTAACGTTTATGGAAGGAGTCTCCAGTGTCACCACTTTGTAACAGTTAGAGGTAAAGATGTAACGTGGTAAAGTTTTTGAACATCTTTAACATCATTAAACATTTTAATCTTTGGCAAATTGCTCTGGTATAAGAGGAATTAACCATGTTGGGATGTGCTGGTGTAGGAAAATAATCAACTGGCCATAACTTGGTAGGTAGAATGAGATGATGGAGTTAGCTAGCTAGCTAATTATCTAAAGTGGATGAGAAGAGAGACTGCGTGTACATGTAACATGAGATCAATTCCAGACGCTTGCTAGCTAATCGTAACTAAAAGGAGTTTTTATCTTCCGAGACATGCGATCAACTGCACTTCGGTAGACTCTGAGTAAACTTGCTGACCATTTCGCTGAGCATGTCCAGTGGTGAGACACTGCAGAAGTGCAGGATATCATGTTAATGAAATCTCTGTTAGCATTGCTAGTCATTGCTACGGCAGCACTGAAGTGAGAAAGAACTCATCTGCACTCCCAGGGACTTAAAACCCCATGGAGTGAATTTCCAGCTTCAAACATTTACATTAATGTTGAATAGCAATGGAGTGGCATTTCATCTGTGAGCGTGTGTTTATTCGTGTGTGTTCATCTTTTTTATGGGGACCTGCTCCCACACCAACATCGTGGGGACCTCTTTTAAACAAGATACTCCTTAGAAAATCTAAAGTACTCTTTATTTAGAGACATTTAGGTGTTTAAAAGCATTTCTAGCTTCTCAGGTCCTCGTAATGTGTCCTCCTAATGCCATATTTACAGGAATGTGTGTGTGTGTGTGTGACACCATGTGCTGGACGAATGTGCTGCGTGGGAGTGAATATGACAGAACATCCCAATTAATTATGACACACACACACACACACACACACAGCCTGCGGGCAAACTGTTAGTGTGTGTCAGATCTCACCATGTTCACTCTTACACACAATCACAGAAACACCTCACTGCACGTCTCTCTCTGTTCGTCTCTCTTTGTTGTTTAACTGTTGTTTGTAATTTTTGCATGTACAAAGCATCAGTCCATAGTTTCCTGAGCACTGAACTCGCACGCACACACACACACACACACACACACACACACACACACACACACACACACACACACAAATTGATTAAGTTACGTTTATTAGCCTTGTTACATTGTCAGAGTAAACACAACTTGCTCTTCTCGCCTAGGATAGATAGATAGATAGATAGATAGATAGATAGATAGATAGATAGATAGATAATTAGGAATATCTGACAGCTTTGACCTTGCAGAGTCATTTGGCTGGTCTCCACAAGACAAGTTGCTTTTTTAACTTAAAAGAAAACAAAACTTTTATTTAAAAAGAAAAACAAAAGAGTACAGTTTGGCACCTTTGTATTTGTGTGTGTGTGTGTGTGTGTGTGTGTGTGTGTGTGTGTGTGTGTGTGTGTGTGTGAGTGAGTAAAGAGAACAGAAAATCTCCATGGACCGAGACAGAGGAGAGATTGATCTGTTCTGAGTGACAGAGCTAGAAAGCGAAACCTCTTCTATCTGAGTGGAGGAAAAAATAGAGCGAGAGATTTATGGAGCGAGAGTAAGAGAATGTGTTTCTGGATCTGTGTGTGTGTGTGTGTGTGTGTGTGTGTGTGTGTGTGTGTGTTAAAATGCCGATATGGATGCTGGGTTTGATTGGCGGCTTCTTTCTTCCTTTCATTTGTGCTTTTTCCTTTCTTTTCTCCCCCCCATTTGTCCTCCAGTCATGTTTTTTGTCCTTTCTTCTCCTCTCTGAAAGTGAGCGGATGACAATAAATGTCACACACATTGCAGTAGCAGTGATAACACACCAAAGATAAAAGCTGAACGACACTTCCGAGGTTTTACGGTTAAAATGCTGACAGGTAAAAGTCGAAAGTTTTACCGTAAAGTCACAATCACGTTAGAAACCGTAATAAAAAGTACGACAAATATTTTTATACGAACATACGGCACGTAGTTAACGAAGAAAGAGTGCGATTCATCTTCTAGCACGGCAGTTTAGCCAACGAAATCGCTCCTCCATTTGTCATTACAATGTTTTATTTAGTAAAGAACAAGTCGTAATACTATTTATCCATTTATAGCTACTTTTAAAGTTGCAGAACGTCCAAGAAGGGAGCTACGTTATAGAGAGATTATATGAGAGGTTATGTTATTGAAGTTAATGAGAGAAAAATACGGAGCTTGTCATGTTACTGAAAAACCCTAAACTTCTCTATCCGAACGAAAACTGGAAGCGGAGACTCCTTCCATAAATGTTAACCAAATGCCTCCTTACGAAAGAATTCACCATAGCAACAATTACGTTTTCTTTCTGGTTGCTAAAATCAGTTTATTATTAGGCTTAGATTACGTTATCTGCCTTACAAGTCCCCGTGAATGAGTTGTTACTATAGTAACGCATACCGTGACGTAGTGTACCTGCAGTGCGACAAGATGGCGCGTTAGCTAACGCAAAGCGGGAAATACAGCGTTAAATATTAAAATGTAAAGTGATAAACTTTAGTAAAATTTTCACATAGTATAAGATTTTAGAGATTTGGGTCATGACTGACTTGAGCTATCATTTACTGCTCATTACTGCGAGCTGATGAGTTCATTTAAAAACGAGTGACTAAACTTAGCATGCAACTTCGTGTGTTTGCTAAAGTCATACAGTCAATAAATTGTTATGGAATGTAGCTAGTGTTAGCTGCCATCACTTCGCTCGCTCCCGTTGGTTTGCTAGTTGTAATATCTGTACAGAGAGCTAGCTAAAAGATCAAAATAAGCGACATACAAGAAAAACTGGAAAGGATTCTAACCCTTGGGGTCTGTTAGAAAACTTCAGGCTAGTTATTTTTCCCCAATTTGTTTGCTAATGAATTTATAGCAGTAAGCCTCTTTAAATTTCTGCCCTCTACCCAAATCTTCACTATCATCGCAGGTTTGTTTTCACACCGAAAGAAAACAAGCACGTACAATGCACAATTACGTACAAAATCCTACGAAAAACAGACGCTAACAGATCTGCTAACAGATCCGCTCCGCTTAATGATAGCACTGCGCTAGTTTTAGCTGCTGCTTTGATGACTGATTGTCCCACTGGGTGTAGGAAGAGTAATGGACTAGCACATGGACTACAGGAGCTTCACTGCTTAAATCGCGCATCACTGTTGCCCATGGGACTGTGTGTGTGTGTGTGTGTGTGTGTGTGTGTGTGTGTGTTTGGTAACATTCTATAAGCTACATCTGCTGCGCACACCGTTTTTTTTGCACAGTGTTTATGAGTTACAGTCGTACTCATTTCATTTTTTTATTTAACAGTACGAACAAACGTAAGAGCGGCGCTGATGTGAGCGTGAATCACGTGAAAAAAAACACGTCCAAGAGTTGTTTCAACATGTTGTGCCTCAGGTGACATGTAACATAGCATGTGGAAAAATAAAAACCCATACTCGACATGTGAAAAACTTAGAACGCTAAAAATAGTAACACGTGCGTAAAATTAAAAATAATAAAAACTCATTAACTATATGTGAAAAAAGCACGTGAAAAAATAAAAAAGTTAAATAATAATAATAATAATAATAATAATAATAATAATAATATGTACACATATTAAAATACAAATAGTAAAAAATAAATAAATAAATAAATATGAAGAAATAACTACATGTGAAAAATCTAAACATTAACATGTACACACATATAGAAAAATAGAAATAATAAAAATTAAAAAAAAAAAAATGAGCAAAAATGTTCACTACATGTGAAAAATATACTTTACATTACGATAAACACATTCTGGGTTGTCTGGCAGGGCAGCGTGGGATTGATACGAGCGCTATTCCTTTAGACGAGCAGCGAGGGATTGCGTGATGGACGGAGAGGAAAACTCCGGGTGACACTTCACACTCGTTTAAGAGAGAGCTGTCAATCACCGGAGCATTTCACCCACGAATCCTAGCAACGGCTAACTTTCAGCATAAAGTTAACGAATCTTGAGTGAGTAGCTTTTTGGTCGTTACTAACAACATGAGCATTTTTAGGTGGCGTGTTTTACATTACTTGCAGTGTCTTGCATAAGTATTCACCCCCTTGAAGGTTTTCCACACATGATGGTGGTAGCATCACACTGAGCATTAGCTTTGTGATGTTGCTTTATTAATGTAGCAAGTGATGACCCTGATTGAGTTTTACAGAACTTTGTCCTTGGTTTGTTTTGATAGCTCGTTGCGTTGGTCTTCATGAGGTAACTTCCTGACAAAAAATGTAAGACAGACTTACAACCAACAAGGCTTACTCACGTTTTGAATTGGTGATTCAACTCATTTGAATCTGTTAAATGATTCGCTGCGATTCAGTCTTTGATTCATTTGCCCAAGTGTGAAGTCTGATCATGTCAGCTCCTAAAGCTATTAACAAACAGTGTAAAGAGAGAGAGAGAGAGAGAGAGAGAGAGAGAGAGAGAGAGAGAGAGAGGAGCAAATGTCAGCGATTCAAACCCTGAGCCTATGGAAGAGATAAGAATGAATCTTGGCCATGATTGAAAGAGTCACTGATTCAAACACTGAATGAGAAAGGATCGAATCTCAGTATAATTAAAATACACTGATTCAAACACTGACTCTGAATGAGACAGGAGCGAATCTCAGTCATGACCAAAAGATTCACTGATTCAAACACTGACTCTGAATGAGACAGGAGCGAATCTCAGTCATGACCAA
>CM074958.1:2254428-2266848 GCA_037577455.1 Pangasius macronema | reverse complement strand
AATCTCAGTCACGACTCAAAAGATTCACTGATTCAAACAATGATTCACTGAGTGAGAGAGGAGCGAATCTCAGTCATGATTGAAAGATTCACTGACTCAGTTGAGGCGCATGCGATAATAATAAATAAAACTACTCATTTCGCATATGTTAAAAAAACACCAAGAGAGATAAATATATAAATGAAATGTATGTTATAAATATGAATATATAACATAAATAGAGGAGACAATCCTTGGTTTAAGTCCTACAGAGACAAATGAGAACTGTACATGGCAGAGACGAAGCCGTACAGTTCCGAGGCAGCTCGTGATGCTGATTTCTGACACAAATGCCGTAAACCTTCCAGCATCATTGTCTCTGAGGTCTTAGCACTTCTCTTCCCTCAGGGCTCAGCAGCCGTCGGTGCACAAACGCAGAACTCTGTGGCCTAATGAGTGCCATTAACAAGCCGACAGCGACCTAGCGTTCGACTCTTGGCTGAGAGCTGAAGCCCTCCGAGCTGTCAGAGCGTCAGGATTCGCCTTTTACCTGACATCCCATAAGAGCCATCCTGACAAACACAGTGCAGCATGGGTAATTCTGTTAAACAGCATGCATTTTGTCAGAGCAATGAAGAGAAAACTTTGAGTGAGGTATGAACATCATGGCAATTCTTTTCAGTTTACTGACAAATACTAGATAATAATGCGAAGAACTCTTTACTTACTTTTCCACCTTTTTCCTTCTTTTAATAGTTTATTTATGGTCCGATATCCTAAATCCATTATTCCAGCTGCTAGTGTTCTGATTGGAAAGCTAATCCTGACTCAAATTCCTATTAGCATAAAAAATTGCTAACACAATTACTCTTTTTGAACAAGTCACTATGGTGAATGATTCGGTATCAGTTACTAAAGTGAACTGTGTCGTTCCTTTTGTTAAGTAAATATCTGCAACTGAACCTTTTGGGTCATGGAGATTCATTCCTCTCTCATTCAACGAGTCAGTGTTTGAGTCAGTGACTCTTTCGGTCATGATTAAGATTCGCTTCTGTGTCATTCAGTGGATTAGTTGAATCAGGGAATCGTTTGACAGGGTCGGTGTTTTGAGTCAGTGAATCTTTCAATCATGACCAAGATTCTCTTCAGTCCGATTCAGTGAATCACTCAAATCATCAAATCTTTTGATCATATAAGAGATTCGCTCCTCTGTTACGCCAAGAGTCAGTGTTTGAGTCAGTGAATCTTTCAGTCATGACCAAGATTCGCTCCTTTCTCATTCAGTGAGTCAATTGCGTGAACCCTTCCGTTCAGTGAGACCCATTTGGGCTCGTTCAGTTCGAACTGGAGAGTTCCAGTGTTTCAGTGCATGAGATAATAATCTGTATTAAGTGTTGATCTGTGCGTGAAGAGATAGAGAATAGCACATACTGTTCTGCCGTCTTTATCACATAACCACCACATTATGCCTTTCAACAAGTCTCCTGTCCACACCACTTTCCTGCATAGCTGTAATACATTAGCGAATATTTCAGTGGGTCACTTAACGCATGTGCGTAATTCTTAGCTGAGTCACTTTTTTATTGGCTTAATTTCAATGAAATTGTTTAGTCTGGTGGTGGTTTCATAAAGAAGAGAGGGGAAAAAAGGCTTGTTCCACAAGGCTGAATGTTAATTATGACGCTGGCAGGAGAACTGAAGGAGCTCGCAGCGAGTTAAATCATAAAACATGCGGATGTAGTTAAGACTTAGCCTAGCCTTCAACGCTGACTATTACACAAAACATCGGTTCAAAAAGTACACAGATACACCAAGTGTGTATGAGCCTGAGAAAAAGGCCACATGTTGTAAAGCTGTGATGGATCGCGGGGTGTTTAAGAGGGTGGCTGGATGGCTGGATGAGTAAAAGGGAACTCAGATGCAGCAGGTATGTTTTAATGAACATTGACATTTCACATGTAGCCTAATCTGCAGTAATCCCTTCCTCTCCCAACAGGACAGAGGTCTCCTGCCTTTATTTATCATTAGAAGGGTGCAGTGGTCACCATCCCACCTCGAACACCAGCGCATTCACTCACGCACACTTATTCCACACACAGCATGCAGTTTTCCGTAATCTTCTTTAATGCTAATGCTGCAACATACCTGAAATAAAAGAAATTACATACTTGGCTTAGAGGGAGAAGTTGGTCTATTGATATCAGTATGAGACTGTGAATCACATCGAAACATTCCCAACTGGCTCTAGTCTCCTCCTAATTCCCACCCACCAGCTACCAGCTAGCTAACATACGACAACTACCAATTGAGGATGTGCTAGCACGTGCTTCTCTGAGACACCTGAAGCCAACCAATGGTATCTTTCTCAAACTGCTGGTGATGTTGCATCACGGGATAGCATAACGCACTCAGAGTAAAGCGCTATCTACCTTCTTCCGCATACATGCGCTCACAGATGCCGATGATTGGCTAGTGTCACTCTGATTGACAGGGGACAGAGAATTTGCCCCTCCCACCCAGCAAATGCAAATACACCAGCTAGAACATGAGATGATAATTCATTGACACACACACTGACACAGACAGCAATGCACTCTGGGTATTTTCGTCGATTTTCCCTTAATTATGTTGCATCTTCTTCAGAATTTTCTCATAGAGGTAGCGATTAACTCAGAATTTAAGATTTAAGATAATGCATCGAAAAGGTAAAATATAAGCAGCACACAAATGAGACTATCATCAATTCACATTTGAATGTATTTGTTTATCTTTATTTATTTAATCCCCTGCCTTCTGGACTCTGATTAAAAAAGAAAAGAAAAAGGGAAAAAAAAAATATCCCAGCCCTTCAGCCCCTCTCTCCTCACCTCTCCTCTCCTTTTGATGTGTTTGCCTTCACGGCTTCTGAGCACTCTCTAATTCCATCTGGCCACAACAGAGGCGGTGGAATGGCGAGAAAAAGCATTTCCATATGTGCAAATTAGGAGGCTGCCGCCCCAAAGCTGCACCGCCGTTTCCTCTGAAGTAGATAACACACATCGGACGGCTGCCAAGTCCACTAATGGCAATCAAGAAGGGGGCTTTTATTGGCCTGCGTATGCCAAGCTGAGACCCCTCATATGCATCCCATAATTTCACTTATTACAACTCTGGGGTCTAGACAGATAACAAAGGCTCCTGTTTGCAAAATACTACTAATAAAAATATTTACATGCATTTATTTTGATTCATGATTTTATCCAAATAAGGGAACAAAAATCCAGTTCAAGGATTCAAAAGAGAAGGTTGCGGGTTTTGCTCAAGAGCTCAATCGTGGCTCTCACGGCGTTCTTTAACATCATTCATTAATGAAAATATTCAGTCTTCTCTGTTAAAATTACACAAAGACTCTCGTTCAAAAGCTTGGTCAGTTCGCAGAAAATCATTAATAATCATAAATATCGCACAATAGCTCTAATGTTCCAGTTTGTAATGTGAGTACTGAGGGTGCATCCATAACTCTAACCATACAAACGAATAAATAAATATTCCTTCGCATAATTACATTCATTCAAGTTCTTAGGATTAAGAACAATAAGCATCAGCGGCTCCGTGGCTGAAGGGAACGCAGGACACACGGATGACGTAACCACATGCCACTCACACACTCGGCATTTGACATGTTTTCAGGCAAAGAATTCATGTCAGAAATGCAAACCAGAACAAAAAAAACCTGTTATGACACTGATTGATCGTCATATGGTGACATTTGCATCAAAAATGTTAATTATTACATTTCAGATGCAGAACAATGGTAATAAGGAGAGCAATTAAACAATGGTTAGTGTCGTTTAGTAATGTATTTTAAGTTCAGAAATTGATTCTATCTGAAACAACTGGTGGCACACACACACACACACACACACACACACACACACACACAAACAACATCCAGTTTTTTCTTTTCCCTACAGCTCAAGTCCTCACTCCTCGACCATGACCATGTGACTCCTCAGGTGTGTAATTATGTGTAAGCATTAAAAATCCACAAAATGTGATCTTTATCGACGTGCAGCTAGACTCACACACTCGCTTTTTTATTTTGTTGTGTCAGAGGAACAGTCATGATCTCTCGATATTGCTTTTCATTGTTTGTGGAGTCTGAATCAGAGCGTAAATTTGATTTATTTGCTGTTCATTAAACTATTATTCATATAATCATCTGGTAATTTATTGAGCACTGGTTCTGTGGACTTGGGTGATTTTTGGGAATTTTACACGTGCTTTTTCCCTTTCTGTGTTTCTGACCAATGAATGAAAAAGAAAGTGGAGGAAACAACATCAAGGAAATGTATATATAGAGATGGCACGATACTTTTTTCCAAATACTGATACTGATACTGAAAATGAGTACATCAGAGGGACAGCTCATGTTGGACGTTTGGGGGACAAAGTTAGGGAGGCCAGATTAAGATGGTTTGGNGATAGGTGGAGAGTGATGATTCACTGTGGAGACCCCTGAAGGGAAAAGCCCAAAGAAGAAGAAGAAGAAGAAGAAGATACTGAAACCTTGAGTATCAGCTGATATCAATATTCATATCATCTCACATTTTTTCTATTAAAAACTACTAAGCTTTATGTTTTTGTTTTTTTTTAAACTGAATTACTTCCTTTCTTCCTTCCTAAATGTCTAGGAAAAAGTACGTAAAGTGAAAATTCAACTCCAAACTCGTGTCCCGACTAATTTGTGAGATGAATTGAAAATATGAATAAAAGGGTATAGATGTATCTGTGCATTAGGTTATCAATGTAAATGTGAATGAAAACATTTTTAAAGGCTCCAAAATATAAAATTATTTCCAGAAACCTTAAGATTATACTTTAAGCGTCATTTAGATGTGCTAGTCGTGACATACTATATACATATAGTTCCTAAGAGGCTAGAGGGGATTTTTCCAGACATTTGTAAAATATTCCTTCAAATAATTCCTTAAAATATTCAGTCTAATATCAGAGTGTAAAGTCTATCAAATATTCAAATTAACATAATTAAAATGTGTTTTTAATAAGATAAATAATAAATAAAAGAAGCTTTGTTCTGGCTTTTCTTGTCATTACTTGTATTTTGACATCATAGTATTTTGAAGATGAGTGCTTCCAGGGTCAAAGTTCACAAAAGTGGGCAGCCATTTTAACCAGCACCGCTAGAGTTTCCCTTCACACGCTGTAAGTTATTCATTTCCTTATAAATTGGATTACTCTTGTGGATAATATAATTTAGATGTGTCTTTAGAGTTACACTTTGGGCATTTCACATTTCCATGTAAAATACTTTTTAGAGAATAATTTATTGATGATGTATTTGACGACGTGCTCGGAGACGCCATCTTCAAAAACAGTAAGGCCTGCAACACCAATGACTTAAAGCAATGGCAGTTTTTCCATTCAAAAAAGAAATTTATTATCCTCACATTGACAATATATTCCAAAATTGGAAGATTTTTATTGGTCACAAAATCACCATATATTTGAAAATGACCCAATTATTGAAAGTGGTAGATAAACGATTATGTTTGCTATTTGTACTATGCTAGCTCCTGAAGTCGGGTCTCGGACAACATCTTGAAATGCATCTTCTCCCAGTTGGTGGAGTCGAAGCCCCCGTAATTCCCATCCCTTTATACATCACTACCTGCCAATGGTTGCAGATCTCGGAGGCATGTTAGGACATTTCTAATTGCTGACCTTCTGGTCCTTATTTTCTACTGCAACCCACATTCACTTTTCCCCTGGGTTCTCCAGTGTCCCTCCACCCATCCCAAAAAAAATTCTGGTGTCCTATCTAGGGTGTATTCCCACCACAGGCCCGCTGTTCCCAGGATAAAGCAGTGACTGATCCCATGTTTGCAAATGCATAAAGTCTTTCTGGAAGGATCTGAATGATTTTAACCATCAGAGCCCTAAATGTGTCCCACTATTGCACAGATAAACTTTTGAGTAGGTTTATTGTCATTAGAGATGATGGCAGTGCTTAAGAATAATGACAGTTAAGTTAAAAATGGGGATGAACATTCAGCTCAGACATGTAGTGCAATCTCACACACACACACACACACACACACACACACACACGGGCATAAGTGCACTCTTGGACCGTCCAGGTCGTTTCTTCTGCCATAAGTGGACACCATTCAACTCTCATCCATTACTGATGATGGACATAGTGGTGGCGAGATCCTGCATCTTTTGTGAAAAGAAAAAAAAAGAGGTTCAAGGTTGAAACCTCACGTCTCTGCGATGGTGTTCTTTTCAGCTTTAAAGCAGCAGGTTGAGTCTTTCTTTCTTTCTCTCTTTCATTTTTGTATCAGTTCCAGAGAAAATGGGTTTGAATGTTGCTGGGTTGTACACACAAAATGCTCACATGCTCATTTGAATAGAGCGACTCGTCTGTATTAGAAATAATACAAAGGTCAGCTGGTGACAATGTGGCATTGCTCGCTTTCTCTCTCTCTCTCACACACACACACACACACACACACACACACACACACACACACACTCAAACACTCAGGGGAAAAAACATACACCCACTGCTCTTTTTCTGCTTTGTGTTGTGCTGCAAATTTTAGTTTTATCTAAAGTTTTTCAATATCTATAAGGAAAGTTCCTCATATTCAGAGTCGGGTTACGCACACTCAAGTTAACTTCCTTGACAGGTGATTTAGATTATTAAAATCTCCACTTCACACCTCCAAGGTTGCCAGATTTTTTCCTGAATAGAAACATCCAAGACTGGGCTTCTTCAGAAATTCGAATGTTATGACAGTTTTCTGAATTACAGTGTGTATCATAACATCTGTCATAAAATATGCTAATTACAGCTTCCTTAGAGCAAAAATTAGCATGTGATACCAAATATTATAGCATATACGTAGCATGACAATCACTGGCAATGATAACACATCATTTTTATATCACTGGATGTGAACTGACAGTGTGTACTTATATTTCTTATATCTTACCCTTATGCTGTAGCAGCTATAAACAATCGTTCCCTCACTAGGTCTATGTTTTCTTTCATTCTTGAAGTTAAAAGACAAAACGCAGCTTGTCATCATGTTACCAAGAAACCAGAAAGTGCAAAGTCCATCATCTTGAAGCCTTAACTGTGATGAAGTTACAGCTTTATCTCTGACTGAGCACTGACACTGGAGACTCCTTCCATAAACATTTATTAAACATCTCCTTCCTGAAAGCTTCACCACATTTTTCTTTGTTAAATGACAAATCATTACCGTAATCCCTAATAGTGTGGCTATAGAAAGTATAACGTATTAGAAGGAGTGCTTTAATATACAGTATAAACCTGTGATTTGTAGCTGAGCTGTTGTCAGAGCTGCTGTTTATAGAAAACGAATCAAGTATTTCTGACCAATCAGAATTCAGCAGCATTGTGGTATAAACGACCTCGTTTCCCAATGTCACCTTTTAAAAAAAAGAACTTCAGTTTTGCATCCGTGTGCCGGAAAAAAAAGCACACGGACTCTGAAACACGAGAATTCACCCACGGTGGAAGAAGGGGAGGAAGGAAAAAAAAATGTCACTTGATTGGTGACAAAAGATAACAAGAAGTGGCTGCAGGGTGCCTCTAAAAACTCTTGCTGTCTCAAAGTGGTGTGAATAGACCCCATCTGGTTTGCTCTCACATCCACACTCAAGATGGTGTCTCTCCAGCAAAAGCCATCATAGGATATAGATACGGGCGACCGAATATCTGTGCCAGGGTCCCTGGTGACTTCAATCAGTATGGGATCCCTCTAGAGCTGTGTGTCCATCGCTCGGTGGGCCAGAATCGCGCTACACTCGGACCAGTCCAATTTAACGTGAGAAAACATGGGCCTTGCACTAGTGGGAAGGCAGGGAAGGATCCTCTGTCCATCTGTAGCTTCAGGGCCCATGGGGGCGGCCTCAGGGGGAAATCTTGACAAGGTTTGGAAGGATTTATTTTTGTTTTCAGAAGGAAGCGTGCAAAGATTTAGGAATGAGAAAACCAGAATTAAACAGGTTCGCCAAGCAGATTGCTGTAGCATGTTGTCATGTTATGGCTTAAATGACTCATGTACACAATGCCGAGAGTCGCATTCCAGTTGCGACTGCTATGCAAAGGCCTGTGTGTGTGTGTGTGTGTGTGTGTGTGTGTGTGTGTGTGTGTGTGTGTGTGTGTGTGTGTGTGTGTGTGTGTGGTTTTTAATTAAACTCTCCTAACCAATCAAGGCTCATTGTGCTCATGGTGGCATACAATAGCCATCAGATTGGCTTGATTATACATACAGGACAAAGAAAATGAGACCTGCAGCAGTAGAGGAATCTGATCGATGATGATGATGATGATGATGATGATGGTGTGATGATAGGCGCTCACACACACCAGTCTCCAAACATTCAAATCACTCGGCATTAACGCCAAGTGTATCTGTAAGAATAAAGCAGTGATAACAAGAGCGTTGGAAAAATAAAGATTAGTGATTAGCGTCAGGAGTAAACATGCTAATTTGAGACGAATACATCGACACCGTCTCATCATTCATAAAGCATGTGATTAGTAACGTACGTATGCAGCGTTAATGCTACGCTCAGGGTTTGTATAATGTTATCTGTAACATATAGCAGAATGTTGAAAATACTTAAGTAGCATTTTGTAGGATTTACAATTTACCTGTGTGTGTATATATATATAAAACATTTTACATGTATACTTAGTCAATTACATTATTTTTTACAATACTAAACTTGAGCACTTTACAATTCATTCTTTATTGTCTGTACATCAACAAATTATTCAGAAAATTAAGAGGCAACTGATTCAAAAAGATTCAAATGTTTGCTAACTCACAAGTTTACTGATTCAAGGGTTTAGTAGCTGAGTGAGTCACTGATTCATAAGTTTAGTGATTCAAAAAGAATTACTGATTCAGAGGATTGTAAATTGATTCAGTGGTTTACTGATTCAAATAGTTACTGATTCAAATGTTTACTGATTCAAAAAAAAGATTATTAATTCAAAGGTTCACTGACTCACAGGTTTACTGATTCAAAAATATACTGTTTCAAAATGATTCATGATTCAGAGTTTTAATGATTCAAATGTTTACTGATTCAAAAGGTAACTGATTCAAATAGGCACTGTTTCAAAATGATTCATGATTCAAATTCAGGTTTACTGATTGAAATAGATTGTTCATCCAAAGCTTTACTGATTCAAAAATGTCCAAAGTTTATTGTTTATTTCACTTTTTACTGTTCTTGCATTTAATATTAGACACGTAACTTTTTTCTTTTTTGTATTTCTCCATTTTAGATCATTAGAATGAATTTGTTGCCTTTCTGGTGCTTTTCTACAGTCAGGCAATGTTTGTGATTTCAGTGTTTAATGCTGAAATGCGCTTTTTCGTTCCCTTTTGCTTGGTCATTAGCATATCACTGCTATATGCTAATGCTAGTTTTAATGCTATGATAGCCCAACGCTAGCAACAGTGTGCATTCCCATAGCCTTCTTAAAACAAGAAGATACACTGACGAGGAGAGGAAAGTAGAAATTTTGCTGGTGTACAGGGGGGAATAAAAATGCCGTTGTCTTTTACACATTCATAAAACATTGTCAAACAGCCGACGACGTGATTACTCGGCTCGATAAGAGACAGATTTCTGATTTCAGAACAGCGCCCACTTTCTTTAGCGGTGGACGTCTGGGGCCAAAGATGACGCAGGTCCAAGCGAGCGAGAGAGGAAGACTGAGACAGAGAGAGGGAGAGAGAGAGGGAGAGAGAGGGCGAGAGAAAAGGAGTAGTGTACGGTTGGCTCCCTGCTCCGAATGAGGTGTTAAACAAGTGCGAAACGCAGAGAGTGGCCTGGCCCGCCTCCACTCCCTCCCACCGCCTCATCTCTTCATCTGATGTGTCAACGCTCAGCCTGGCCTGGCACGAGAGAGTGACGAGAGGGTCACCAGAGAGCACAGATGCCACCCTGTTTCCTCTCCTCTTCTCTCATTACTCCGTCTCTCCTCCTCCCAGTTCATTAGCAAGAGCCGGACCGTAGACTGGCCTCCTGACACATGCCGTAAAGAGCTTACAGTATGGACACGTGACCACAGACAGAATGAGCTCGTAGTGCCAGGGACGAGCGCTTGCTTTTTTTTTTTTTAGAAATAATCGAATGCCTCCTTCATGTTTTGACGCGAGAAAACATACGATACGATTCACAAACACAAACTACTCTACCGTGAACCCTTACAGAAAACGAATCACACGATTCGCATACGAAATCTGCACGTGACACGTCACATTTGCACCAGAAGTAACGCATAGGGAACGTTTCGTGTGTCGTGCACGTGCTTTCTCACGTGCCTTATTTTCACATTTCATTTCTTTTCACATGATTCGTTTGTTCACATGCGATCTTTCACATGATTCGATTCTTTTCACGTGATTCAGTTCTTCAAATGTGAATTTTCACGTGATTCGTTTCTTTTCACGTGATTCAGTTCTTCACATGAATTTTCACGTGATTCATTTCTTTTCACGTGATTCAGTTCTTCACATGTGATCTTTCACATGATTCGTTTCTTTTCACGTGATTCAGTTCTTCACGTGATTCAGTTTTTCACATGCGATCTTTCACATGATTCGTTTTTTCACAATTCACATTTTTTTTAATGATTCATTCGTTTTCACATGATTCGTGCCTTCGCATGTAAATCAATTTATTTTCACATGTAAATCCACGTATTTTCACACGATTCATAGTTCCACATGTTGCTGTTTTTCATATGATTCTTTTTTCATGATTCATTTATTTTGATGTGATTCAGGGCTTCATATGTAATTTTTCACGATTCATGAAAAAATTAAAAAATCATTTTGTAATGTAATTTTCACACGCTTCGGTTTATCCACAAGATTTCTCTTTTATTATTCATATTTTCACGTGTGAATTTTTTCCTATGATTCATTTATTTGCAGATGACTCACTTCTTCACACGTGATTCACATCATTCTTTTTTCATGCAACTCTTTATATTCACACAATTAAATTCATCACATGGGATTTAAATATATATATATAATTTATTTGTTTTCACATGATTAATTTGATCCACGTGATTTTTTTTCACAGGATTCATATTTTCAAATGATTCACTTCTTTAAAATGATTCTTCACGTGGTTCATTTCTTCACACGTGATGTCTTTTTTTTTTTTAAAGGATGCTCGTTTCATTTCATGCTCATTTCTGAAACGCACGTGGTTTCACCTCTCAGACGTGATTTTCTCCGAATGATTTTTAACGTGATCGCCCGAGTTCACACGTGCGCTTCGTGGTGAAACGCACCTTCACGTGTTTTCCATACATGATACTCGTTTAATCCAAACGTAAGACGTCTGTCTGTCCTTTAAGGTCATCTTTCTATCAGTAACAGTAACTCAGCTGATGTCAGAGGAGATCTTTACCGCCAGGATGAAGGGAATCACGCCTCTTAAAGCCAGCACGGATGGAAAAAAGTGACGTTTTTAGAGCTTCAAACACGTGAAGGAACCAAAACTAAGGAAAGATCAGGTGGTGTGTTCTGAACAGAAACCTTCTTGTTGTTGCCGCCTGTTTCTGTCATTACCGGGCAAATAAATACTGAAATATGTGGAATTACTGTGATTGTTTAAAAAAAAAAGAAGAAGGAGAGAGGAAGAGGTGTGTGTGTATCTGTGTGTGTTGTTTTGACCGCGTGTTCCTTTACACACGTGTCGTCCTGAATAATTACTCACACGCAGGGAGAGAAATCGGCGAATATCAGTAAGGCCGGATTTATATGGAGTAAAGAGTAAAGAGGAAAAAATTATAAAATTGAAAAGTAAAATATCAGGCAACAAAATCATGATAAAGGTATAAATAAATAAATAAATAAATAAATAAATAAATAAAAACACACTTTTTCATCACCCTTTTTTGCCATTTTGCCCATTTTCCTCATTCCTTTATTCATTTGTTCATTCATTCATTCTTTCATTATCATTTTTTAATCTTTTTTTTGCCATCTTTCCAAATTGTCATTTATTTATTCATCCGTTCATCTTTTTGATCTTTTACCATCATCTTATTTATTTATAAACTCACTCATTCATCATTTTAATGATCCTTTCCCCATTTATTTATTTATTTATTTATTCACTCATTCATTCATTCATCCATTCATTTGTTTATTTATCTGTCTCTTATTAATATGAATATTTTTTCCTATTTATTTGTTTTTGTTTGTTTGTTTTACATTTTTTTTCTGGATTTTTGCCCCACTTTAATGTGTAGGTGAGTCGTAGTCTAGATCCGCCCATTTAAACATTGTCCTCTACCTTTTGTTTAGCCACGCCCACTCAATGAGCCTGAAGTGACATCATGTTATCAGTGTTCTATCTGAT
>CM074958.1:2211652-2225398 GCA_037577455.1 Pangasius macronema | reverse complement strand
AATTGGGAAGAACTTCATCATACTGCATGATAATGACGTAAAACATACTGGCAACACAAAGGACTTCATCAGGGGGGAAAAAAGTGGAAGATTTTAGGCTGGCCAAGTCAATTACCAGATTTTAACCCAAATGAGCAGCATTTCACCTCCAGAAGAGGAGACTGAAGACTATTCATCTTTTGATCTTAAACCCAAATATCTTCACTGCATATCAAAAATAAAAGAATTGACCTTTCCATTCCAATACTTTCAGAGGGGACTGTACAGGACCAGTTTGACCTTGAGGGGTCATTTAGCTGGTCCCCATTTAAGAGAGACACATTACTTCTTATACATCACAAATGCCTCCCTGACATCAGTCCACTGTAGGTGTGTCCCAAACCACACACCCTGTTCACTATATAGGGCACTATCATCAGTCCATCAGTCCTCTGTGTTAAAATGAAATGAAATGAATATTGGTGCTGAAACAAATGACTGTTGCACACGCGTATACACACACGCACACGCACACACACACACACACACACACACACACACTCATTCTCTTTTGTCAGAGAAGAAGAAAACAGGAGAGTCTTGTTTCATTCCAGTAATGAGAAGTCCATTTCCACAGCGGCTGAAAAATCACAATGTATTAAATATTAATACACACACACACACACACACACACACACACAGTCACTCAGACAGAGAGAAAGAGACAGACAGTTACTATTGACTCACTCCAGGCGTCAAATAACACGCACGCGCACACACACACACACCTACTCATTTTGCCTCTTTTATAAGACATGAGATACACACACACACACACACACACACACTCATACAGCCATACAGCAGTCATAGAGCAAGACACTCGGGCATATAGATATACACACACAACTTTATTGCTGTCTGGTGTTCTGGCTAAAATTGTCTAGTAACATGAAACTTGAACGAACACACACACACACACACACACACACACAATCTCTTTTTCAGACACTATTACAACGTTGTCTCGGTGGACGTTCTGTGAATCTCATCAGCGATTCTTCACCATATGTGTGAGATGTGAAAACACACCAGTGTGATCTACATTGAAGACATCGCAGCAGTTAGGGTTAAACTGTCAGACGAAGGGTCCTTACACACCAAACTGGTATCATAGAATGTGCCTTGACCAAGTCTGACTGAGAATTTTCTCTTCTGTAAAAGAAATTGCGCTCACACACACCGTAAAGTCGACAGCTGGTGGCTGAGATGCACATAAGTTTTGTGCCTACATGAATGTAAATTACTCTGCATTTGTCACAGGCTGTATTCATGATCAAAATAAGAAAACTGCAATATTTATCACAGAAAGACAAAACCTATGTCCAGAAAATATACTACTTCTAATATTGACATCACTAACCCTTTACCTCAGTAACATTAAATTTAAACTTTACCTCACTAACCCTAACCTTAACCTCAGCAATGCTAAACTTTACCCCAGTAACACTAACTTTTAATGTCAGTGATGTTAAATCTCCTCAGTAACTATAAACTTTGTCAATACTAATCTTTATCTAGGTACCTTTAAACCTACCTCAATAATGTTAAACTTTTACCTCAGTAACTGTAAACCTTACATCACTAATGCTATCCATTACCTCAGTAACGCTAACCTTAACTTCAGTAATATTAAACTTTACCTCTGTTACGCTAACTTAAATCTCGCTAATGGTAAACTTTACTGTTACTCTCAAAAGTAACTCTCATCTTTACATCAGTAATACTAACCTTTACTTAACACAAACCTTTACCTCAGTAACCCTCACCTTTACCTCAGTAATGCTAATCTTTACTTAACACTGAACTTTACCTCAATAACAGTTATTTTTACTTCAGTAACTCTCACCTTTACCTCAATAATGCTAACTTTTACCTCAGTAATGCTAATCTTTACTTAATAACACTGAACTTTACCTCAATAACAGTTACTTTTACTTCAGTAACTCTCACCTTTACCTCAATAAGGCTAACCTTTACTAACTAACACTAACATTTACCTCAGTAACGCTGAGTGTTACCTTTTAATAATGGTAAGTTTTATTTAATAACACTAACGTGTACCTCAGGAACTCTCACCTTTTCCTAACACTAACCTTTACTTAATAACACCAACATTTACCTCAGTAATGCTAACCTCTACCTTAATAACACTAATCCTTCTAACCCTTAGTTACCCCAATCTCACTAACCCTAAACTTAGCCTCAGAAACATTAAACTTAACCTCGGTAACTCTAACCATATCCTTACTAAGCCTAAACTTAGCCTTAGGAACTTTAATCCTAATCCTAATCTCAGTACCCAAAGGAAATCCAATTGTCCAAACACACACAATTTTAATCTGGGTGACCGTGTGTCTGTGCTTCCATCAATAAGGAAGACGGTCAGATTAATTTTCTTTCATATTCTTCATTTCAGCTCTCTGCTCAGCACACAAAAGCTAAATGTCCTAGCAATTACCAACTGATTTAAAAAAATTACTAGCGGTGGTTGCTAGTGGGTTGAAAGTCATTCTTCACAAAAGCTAGTGAATGTGAATTATCCGATTTCTCTCGGTGCAACAAATTGAATGACCGTACGTGATGGATGATTACAGTCTTTCTCCTACGCCTCGAGATTACTCAAACTTTTACAAAGATTAGCAGCTAGTGTGCAAGGTAATATTTCTTTCTTTATTTATTTTATTTTATTTTTTGTGGGTGTGTAATCAAATCATAGTCTACATTCTATCATGCACTAAAAGCTCGATTATATTCAGTGTTTTATACAGCTTGTATTTTCTGTCCTTGTGCAGAATGTGATGTTGATTTCAAAGTGAATAGTCTTCAAAAGCTTTCTACATAACAGCTAAGTATAATTAGCATTCCATATCCAATTGTAGTTTCTTCATGCACAATGAATTTGGCTCACCATGCAGCAATAAATGTTCAGCAAAACTTGAAATTACTTGGCTTTTAAACAGAATACAATGGAAATACTGTTATGTACTAATTCTTATGTATTCTTTAAGATAACTAAATATATTTTTGTTGAGGCAGTACGTACTCAGTGTGTTGATTATTAACGGAAATCTAAGATCTGGAATCGAAACCAAAGGTTGGAATGAAGACAGAGTCAAAAGCAGGAACATGCAAGAAATCAGATTTAATGACAAAATAAAACAAAATGACTAGGCTTCATAAATATAACCTGGTTTAAATATTTAAAGTAGTTAAAGGGAAACACAAAACAGGTGAACACAATCAGGTAACAAGATCAATCTTGAGATGTGGGAGATGATGAGATCAAAAACAGAACCCAAAACAAATGCACATGGTGGTCATCATCATGAGAAATGTGACATGAGGTGAAAGAACCCCATGACAACCTCCCCAATCTTTAACATGTGGCTCCCAAAGCGCAACAACAGGAGCAGAAAGCAGGTCCTGGACCCCTGAGCCGTATGTCTACAGGCAGAAGATAGGATGAAGTCCACAGATGGGGGGGGACACTGGTCAGCAAAGCAGGGCAGGTCATTAAGTCTGAAGGGGTGGCGTGTCTACAAGACTGCTTATTAGAGATTGAAGAACTTGCATTCTAGTGAGTCGCAAGGCCAGCCAAAGGGTCGAGGAGTGGCGAGTGGAGCAACGTGGATGCCAGCAGGTCAGCAAAGCCAGTCCGAGGGGCTAACACAATGGCACGTGTGGACCTGCACACCCTACAAACCAATGGCAAGATGAGGATAGAGATGGAACTAAAAAGAAAAACCAAAATAAAAGCACATGGCAGCCATAACCAAGGGAACGGTGTTGTGAGGAGAGATTGTGAGCTCCTTAAATGAGCCGAAACAGAAAACTGCCTTTTTGATGGCTTGCTGACTCACAAGTCGGTTGTTTTAATAAACGAGTGCTTTGATATCTATGAAGATACCATTTGATGGGCTTCGGTGGCAGCAATACTGTACATCACCTTGCTCCCATGTTACCTTAGGCAAGACGGAATAAAGTCGTATTGGAGAAAATACACAAATAAAAGCTTAAAATTTTACTACTTATTTTTCACAGAAACGTCTCCCTTTCCGTTGGGTGTTTTCAGCCACTGTTTCTAGGATCCCTAACGCACTGGATTACAGGATATTTCAGGACAGCTAAGGATGCAGGTTTTATCCTGTCTTAAAATATTTGTCCACATAAAGGCAGCAGAAGGCAACATTCAATTCGGGACATGACTTAATGCCTCCAATTACAGCCTTTGTAGGTAGCATTTTATATGTTCCAGACACACCATAAGTTACTTACTAACATTAAGTAGCTTGCTAGTTAGATTAAGTGACAGCAAAATATTTGCCAAACATCTGTCAAATCCACTAAGTTTTAGACAAACACCTGCTCATATGCAACAATAGTACAATAAAACCTACTCAAGAAGAGTCGAATTGGTTGAATTTGTTGTGGTGTAACTCGTGTAGAACAGATGGGAAACTCCAAAATGTTTAGAAAAGTCATGAAGTTTTGCTGGTTTCAAGTGTGAAGCTAATGCAATCACACACACACACACACACACACACACACACACACACACACACACACACACAATTGTGAGGAATTTGGTCCTTTTTTTCTCACAAAAGATTAAGTGCCTACAATACATACACACAAACCTTCTTTGTGAGGACCTTCTATGGTTACTGTAGCTAGTTAATGCTATCTACACCTAACCCAAAACCTAACCTCAATAACCAGAAATTTATTTACTTTTCTATATTTATTTTTGCTCTTTTATTTATTTATTTATTTTCCAAAGTTTGTGAGGACCGGGTGAATGTGGGGACATTTGACTCTATCCTATCATTGTGGGGACTTTTGGTTCTTTTTGGTCGTTATGAAGCTGTAAACACACGTAAACACGATAAATATCTCAAATCTACATCTGGCACTACAACGGAATGCTAAAATGTGCTAATGAATAACAGCGTGAGGAAAAGAGAGAGCTAGAGGGTGAGAGAGAAAGATGAACACCAGTGTGTGTGTTTATTTGAACTGGTGAACTATTGAACACACACACGCACACGTCCATTAATACACAAACATGATTCGAAAAACACACACAAGGGAACCTCAATTACACAGTATTAGCATTAGCGCTGGAGATAGGGCTTGGGTGGGAGTGTGTGTGTGTGTGTGTGTCAGTGTGCATAAGATGGTATTTATATGACCAAATGTCACCAGGTCCTCTCAGACCTTTTCCTCTTCTCCCACACAGAAAATGGTGTTACTATGGCAACACACAAAATTCCAACACTAATATAATAACTGTTAGTAGCTAGCTAGTAGCAGTTTTAGCACGTTTTTCCCAAGAAGAAACTAAGCTAATTTTTATACAGTTACTGTGTTTAAACTCGAGCGAGTGTTCAACGTGTTTATAAAATATTTTGACATAAACTCTTGTGGTGTTTAGTGTCATTTACGAAGTCTAAGTTTTCTGACAGCGGCGAGTTTTAGTTCTAACGCGGAAGAACGCGTGAACATTCGGCTAGCATTCGACGTTATGTGAAGTTACTGTGTAATTTTTAAGTAAATTATGTTGATATTTCTGGCGTTTTCATCAAGTCTCATACTGATTGTAGCTTTACACTGATCGTGTTCACAGAAGCATGTTTTTTCTTTTTGTTAGCTAAATCGTAGCTTAGTTACATAGAAAAATAGGAGCTTACTGACTAACTTAGCTAACATGCTATGTAATTGGCATACAAAACGTACTGAATAAAACATTTGAGGCATACTGTTATAGAAAAATAATCAACGACGTGGTGGAGCGATGAAACGGAGTTACTGTTACCACCACAGAGTTGATTATTTTCCAATAACGGCACATCCTGGAGTGTTTTATTCCTCTTAAAACATCAATTTACCAAAATATTAAAATTAGTAATTCATTATTGAATCACACGTCATCCATTTGTAGTTATATTTAAGATTGTGGGACGCTTACATAAGCAATCCCTCACCAGCCTCCATTTTGTCTTTCTCTTGAAGTTAATAACACACACACACACACACACACACACACACAAGCAGCTTGTCGTGTTACTGAGAAACGACAACGCGTAACTTTCCTGAAGACTGTCCTGTGGTGGAAAACTTTCTGACACTGGAGACAAACATCACAAATATCAATTACAATCACAATTACACGTTTTTATGCTTTAAAATAAAACTCGTTTTTTTTTTTTACAGTTTGGCATATTAGTAGGTGTAGGTTATGTGGAGCCCTCGACGTGCACGTCACTGTGAATGAGCCGTTACTATAGAAACCGTGTAACGTATTAGAATGAGAACTGTTTATCTTTAGTCTCTGCCACTTTGGCTCTTTTTGTCTCGTTTGGTTTTGTCCCTTTTTTCCACACACACACACACACACACACACACACACACACACACACACACACACACACACACACACACACAGAGGTTTAAGTCTGTCTCTTTCTTTCAGTGATGAATTATTGATGACTTGCTGATTTGATTGTGTGTCACTGGACATTTTCTCACTCGAGTTAAGACTGGGAAGGAGAGAGAGCGAGGGGACACACACACACACACACACACACACACACACACACACACACACACCACAAATAAGCCTCGGGTGCACAAGTTATAAATGCTGGATGTGAGTGGTTATGTGTATAGGACACAAATAAGGATGATGATGATGGAGAAGCTGTGTGTGTGTGTGTGTGTGAGAGAGAGAGAGAGAGAGAGAGAGGGGAATGGGGAGGGGATAGAGGGAAGAGAAGAAACACTGAAAGAGAATGAAGGCCAGCAAAAAGTGTGAGAAATAACATGAAAGATAGAGAGAGAAAGAGGGAGAGAAGAAAGGAGAATAAAGGCATAATTGAGAGAGAGAGAGAGAGAGAGAGAGAGAGAGAGAGAGAGAGAGAGAGAGAGAGAGAGAGAGAGAGAGAGAGAGNCCCCCCCCCCCCCCCCCCCCCACCCCCCCCCCCCCCCCCCCCCCCACACTCTCTCTCTCTCTCTCTCTCTCTCTCTCTCTCTCTCTTCCCCCCCCTCCATCTCTCATTTCTTGTTTCTTTCTTTTTCCTTCCTCTTCTCACCATCCCTCATTCTTTTACCTATCACTTAGTCTCTGTTCTTCTCTTTTCATCTTTCTCTTTTTCCAGCGTGTTGCTTTTCAGATTTATTTCTCTATTTTTATCTCCCTGGTTTTTCCATCTGTCTCTCTCTTACGCTCTTTCCCTCCATTTCATCTCTCTCTCTCTCTCTCTCTCTCTCTCTCTCTCTCTCTCTCTGTCTGCGTCCGTCTGTCGGGCATTTCTTTAATTTGCTTCTTGTTTTTCTTCTCAGATTTCTCCTTTATCTTTTCAACTCCTTCTCCCTCTTTCAAAGGCGCATAATCAAGGTCAAACTCTGACTCATACACACGTGTGTGTGTGTGTGTGTGTGTGTGTGTGTGTGTGTGTGTGTGTGTGTGTGTGTGTGTGTCAGTTAATCAATTATGCATTTTTTTTCCCTCTAAGTGGTTTCTTCAGGTGTGTGTGTGTGTGTGTGTGTGTGTGTGTGTGTGTGTGTGTGTAATTGAACCATTGTATTAGCATAAATATTAGCTTAACATCGGTTACGAAAACTTATTAAATGTAACAAAATGTGGGTGTTTTATTTTACATGATAATTAGCTTAATGAAATGATTATATATAAATAAATAATAATAAATAAATATTATGTTTATCTAAATCTAGTGAGTGTTTGACGAGGATCTTGATGTTTATTTGTCCGAAGATATTAACCAAATGTTAGCTAGCATGTTGTAAACTGAAATAAAATGTTACCGAGGTAGAGAACGTTCGCAACGTTTTCTTTTCAAATCTTTGTCTCCGCTTTGTTAGCATGCTAACGTTTAATATTTTAAATATCCTCACGTCATTGATCCCGGGTTAGCAAAACAAATAACTATAGAGTTATGAAGCGCTGGGACTGGAGACTCCTTCCATAAATGTTAAAAAGGAAACTTCATGTCAGCGTCCGTCGCACGAGTCCCTGTGTAGGTTGTTGCTATAGAAACGATAACGTATTAGAATGAGAGCATTGTTATAGAAAATTAATCGGCTTCGACCAATCAGAATTGAGAATTCAAAAGTGGGAATATAATATACAGATTAGAATTGTATTATGAAAGTTAGACAGCTCATGCTCTTCCCGCTTGGCACCTTTTATACATTTATTTCGATATTTACGATTCACTTATTGGCAGACGTTAGCGCACCGCCTACACATCCTTATATTTAGGGTTCTTCACCTTACTAACGCCGTCCCACACGTATAGCTGTACGGAAATATCCAGATCCTGGCAACATGACTAACCAAAAATACAACCTCTGATGTCTGAATGCTAATGCGAGGATTTAAGTTTAATAACACCCTTTGAAGGACCAAAATTCAACTTAAAAGTGCCCAAAAAACCTTGCCATCTTCAAAATGCTCACTCATCGCATGTCCGAAGTGGTGCATTGTGGGTATTCTGTAACCACCAGGGTTCACGATTTGGACACTGTGGATATTTATGGTCGACCTCAGTGTCAGTATCAGTACTCTGCCTTATATAAACGATATAATGAGTTATAATAAGAGCCGAGGCCACAGGGTGGAGTTGGACCCAATGTAGCTCCTCCTACCAGAAGGTGGAGCCAACTCGGTGTGTTTCAGTGTAGATCACGACATCCACAATATCGTAGAAAAGTGTATTGTGACATCACAAGGTCGATATGAAAGAAAAACGCAAACAAACCTTCACCAAGCTCAAATACAAACCGCTAGTTATCCGGTTAGATGGTAGCTAGCTACAGAATGTGCTACAGCAGCACAAAATTATGTTTTCCTCTAATCTTCTTCATGGTGTAGCTTTTGCTAATTCATCTGTTTTATCTAATAATTCATTAAAGCTCCTTTTACGTGGTCGTAAAAGAAAAGATTAAAACGATTAAATGCGAACGTTTAAATGACAAATGGCCGCTCTAAATCGAAAGTCACTAAATGTCACACATGTAATTATCGTTCTCTGGTGTGAGCCACGTTAATGGCATGTATGGAGGAAGGTCACAGCAAGGGTGTGTGTGTGTGTGTGTGTGTGTGTGTGTGTGTGTGTGTGTGTGTGTGTGTGTAGGTAGACTGATGGATCTATGTCTGGTCATTCTTTTACTTTTCTCGTCCTGTCCCATCTATCTGACAGATGTTCCTGTATCTCCAGGGATTTTATTGGACAGTGTAGAAAGAATGGGGAAGCAGCTAGTGTTTATCTCTCACACACAAACACGTGTGTACACACACACACACACACACACACACACACACAGACGCACAACTCATGACCTTCATATCTGTCAGTACTGGGGCTGGGAAGCAGGCTGATAATTATACACAGCTACTAATACACACACACACACACACACACACACACACACACACACACACACACACACACAAGTTGTGTGTGTCCTTAGTGCACAGGGATGGGTTGATGAAGCATTAAGATAATTAAAAGCAAGGGAGGTCATCTATGGTAGAAATCTCATTAATGGCCAGTCGGCCATTTTATCACTCCACTGCTACGCTAACACTCCTGTTTATGTGTAAACTCGTGCTAGTCTTCATCTCCTACAACTGCAATGTGTGAATGTGCTTCTCGCTAACACACTTCTAATGCTAACGCTCCTCATGTTAACATTGACACACATTACCACACTAAACCACTGTTGTAATGCTATTCGTGCTAACACGCTCCTGCTAATATGTAGATTCATGCTAACATTAATGTTCTTGAATGTGCTAATGCTCCTCGTGTCATTCTAGCACAGATTCACGATAACACACTCGTGCTATGTAATGTTCATCAGCTGTTTCCTGAATGGACCTCAAGCTAACATCCTCTGCTAACACTCCTTTTGTTTAATGTTTTGCTAAAATGTAGCTTCACATTAACACACTGAGCCACTGTACTAATCCTGCTAATGTGGAGATTCACGCTAACGTTGATCTAATGTTCATCAGATGCTTCATGACTGTTCATGTCCCTCATTCTAACACACTCTGAAGTGCGTTCCTCATGCTAACACACTTCCCTAGTCCTCTTCGCAGATGTGTTAATGCTCCATTCACGCACACACACTGTTGTTTTGCTGATGTGTAGCTTTAGTTTAACACACATGCTAATACAAGTTTCATCTGATACTTTAGAACATTCCCAAATGTGCTAATGCTACTCATGCTAGCTCCGCTAATGTGCATTCATCAAATCCTTCTTGAGAACATTCCCAAAATGTTCCTCACACTAACACACTCCACTCATTCACCACATGCTCGAGCACTCCTTCCTTATCCACCTCTTGCTGATGTGTAGATTTACGCTACTCAGATGTTACACTAATGTTCATCTGATACTTCCTGAGTGCTAATGCGCTTCAGCCTAACACACTCTGCCAACACTAATAACGTTAACACGCTACTGACACGCTGTAGCTCTTTGTATTAGCACACTCTTGCTTGTAGATTCATGCTAATCTCACATTTATCACACATTTATTAAAATGCCCTGAATGTTGAAGCTTCTGTCACTATGCTAATGCTCCTCTCAAAACACACTCTTTGTTAATGCTCCCCAAACCAATAAGCTTAGCTCATGCTACTCTCACTAACACATTATGCTAATGCTACTCTCACTAACACACTCCTCTTGCTTACTGTCTACTGCTACGCATTAAACTAGCATTCATTTAATGTCCCAATAATGGAAATGCTAATAGACCCTGATGCTAACACATGATGCTAATTCTCCTCACAAGAGATGCTGAGTTTTTATTATGTTTAAGTGTTTGTTGCGTTTAAGATGTTTATAATATCAACCTTGTCATGTATTCATATTTTTATGGGGACATTTGGTTCTCACAAAAACCTAATTAAACAACAATAACACACTCGGTTACACACTGAGTGTACACAGTGTAAACAGGAAGTAGCAGCCTATGTACAGTATGATGAATATTGTAGCAGTGCAATGTAATGTGCAAAGAGGATGGAGGATGCTCAGGTGTGTGTGTGTGTGTGTGTGTGTGTGTGTGTGTGTGTGTGTGTGTGTGTGTGTGTGTGTGTGTTCTTTCAGTCCAGTTTCTGAGTGTTGAGGAGTCTGATGGCTTGGGGGAAGACACTGTTGCACAGTCTGGTCGTGAGGCCCGAATGCTTCGGTACCATTTGCCAGACGGCAGGAGGGTGAAGAGTGTGTGTGTGTGTGTGTGTGAGGGGTGTGTGGGGTCGTCCACAATGCTGGTGGCTTTGCGGATGCAGCATGAGGTGTAAATGTCTGCGATGGAGGGAAGAGCGACCCCGATGATCTTCTCAGCTGTCCTCACTATCTGCTGAAGGGTCTTGCGATCCGAGACAGTGCAATTCCCAAACCATTGGTGTTACTCAAACAAGTCTTTTGGAGACATTTGGTCCTTTATAAACAGTGAAATACCACACACACACACACACACACACACACACACACACACACACACACACACACACACACACAGGTTTGACACATTAATGCTATGCTAAGGAAACATTTTGTGAGGACCTAGTGATTGTGAGGACCTCACAAAATGCTAAATACACACACTGTGCACACACTCGCACGTGCATATATATACACACATATAAAAGGACCACACCAAACTGTCAATTAGACTGGATAGTGTGTATGAGAGACTTTGCCAGTCACAATTTCTGATTGGCTTAGAGTTTCTGTAATCTGATTGGCTCACTACATTAACGAGTGCCTCTGTCCGGTGTGAAAGCTAACACTGTGAGATAATGAGCTTTTCAGAGCAAGATCTAATCACTGCACTGAGAAAAGTTCACAAAATCCCATCATTGAAAGTTATTGAACTCGCGCGCGCACACACACACACACACACACACACACACACACACACACCCCAAACTGTCATTTAGGTTTTATACTGAGTCTGTTTTATGTGTGTGCCTGCAGAATTTTGAAATATGGCATAAAGGGGCTCTAATATTCACACACATGCACACAATGGTGTCAAGGGGCTCTAATTCTCCCTCTCTCTCTCTCTCTCACTCTCTCTCTCAGACACACACACACACACACACATTACCCTAGCCATGTTAGGGTGTTAGGGCCTTTGGACATGTTGGATCTTTATAGGTAGCCTGTTGTGCAAACACCGATGTCCTACGTCCTATTTTACATTCACCCTAATGTGTTGACTATATTATGTGTGTGTGTGTGTGTGTGTGTGTGTGGGTCACTAAAGGATAAATGTGTAAGGAATGGTGGTCGTTAATCTGCATTTGTCCTTGAGAAGGTGAAGCAGCCTTCTGTCCTTCTGGCCATTTACAATGCCAACAACGCACACACGCGCACACACACACACACACACACACACACACACACACACACACACACACACTGGGTACATTGGCATACTATCTACATATATACATATCTACACCAACACAGTCACACGACCTATACACGCCGAACACACACACAAACACACACACACATACACATGCAGAATACACAACATAGCCGTAATCTCGTTATCTCTGCATTTACATTACTGATACAAATATGAACAAAGTACGTACACATAATTTGTTTTATGTACACACATACCCATGTGATGTGCGCACACACACACACACACACACGTATGTTGTCCACATATTTACATAAAGTCTCATGTTCTGGTTAAAGACAAGTCCTAGGTTTGATCAAGACGCGCTCTCTCTCGCTCTCTCTCTCTCTCTCTCTCTCTCTCTCTCTCGCTCTCCCTCTCTCTCTCTCTCTCTCTCTCTCTTGCGCTCTCTCTCTCTCTCTCTCTCTCTGATGATGCGTTTCTCGGTTATTCCCCTGAGCTCCAGACTCCCACACTCTAATGTTCAGTTGATGTGATTAGAGTTAGCGTCACTTTCACCCACTAGCACTCACACAGAGCTACTGCTACACACACTCTCGCTGAGCTTCAGACATCTAATATTCTTCTTATGCATCACTTACAGCCAGTTTCACACCTTCATGTGGTTTTGTTTTTTTTGGAATGTGTTTTGTTTTTTGGAAATGAGAAGACAAACTCTCAAGGGATCCGTGCTACGCAATAATTAAATGTGAAGGCGTATTTTTGTTAAAGACACAGCAATGTCATTCTGTCTGTTCTGCCATTGCAGCAACTCTGAAGTTCCTTGAAGAATTATTAGTTAGCTAGCTACTGAAATTAGCTGACCAGCTTTTGATTTTAAGTTCAGTTAAGTGATCGTTCAGTGAAAGTTCAGTCAGATTATTTACTGTCACATATCGTTTGATTATTTTGGAGCGCAACAGTGCCACCAGTGGTCATAAACGGAATACACAAGATGGTATGAAGAAGCAAGAAGTGAAGCGAGGGCTGATTTCTTTCTAGCCCTGACTGTAACTTCATGCAGTCCATCACTGACAGTTATGTCATGTGATTACACAGACTGACACGCCCCCTAAATTTGAGCTCTGTTTGTCCTCAAATTTGCAAACATGCCTCTACAGGAAATAAAATAAATGTAGATCGACTAAACACACATTGTGATCAAACTACAAATTAGACAAAAGGACAAATAACAGAACTGTAAGTTTAGTTTCGTATTTAGGAAGAAGGTACAGGAGTTTAAGT
>CM074958.1:2198994-2211552 GCA_037577455.1 Pangasius macronema | reverse complement strand
GTGGGTGCAAGTGTTGAGGATGCAGAAGATAGGGATAGGTGGAGAGCGATGATTCGCTGTGGAGACCCCTGAAGGGAGAAGAAGAAGAAGAAGAAGAAGAAACCATGTTTCATATTTGGGAGGAAACTCAGTACCCATGAACCCAGTACAGTATAACATCTGTGAAACATTTCAAAAGCAATAGAATTTTTAAAATATTAGAAAGTTTCATTGTTGAGCTACTGATCAATTTGAACCATCTCGTCTAAGAAGATGACCAGCCGTTACTGTCAACGTGAAAAGAAACGGAGTCACGATGTGTTCTGGTAAAAGTTTTAATTTATAAATGAGAAAAGAGCAAAAGAAATGTTAATACATACGCATGTGTATATCGTTCGTGTTGTATTATTATATTAACTGATTATAATATGATGCAAAAATGATATATATACACTGATATCTAGCTCGAGTTGATATAAACTTTTGCAGTGATTTCAGTGCGATTTCATTGTGTGTCCTTAAAACTGGAGATAAGGACTCGACTGCATAAAAATTCCCTTATAGGCGCAAAAGAAAAAGAAAGTGTGTTCATATTAAAGTGCGTCTTATCTAGAGCTCGGAGTGATGAGCGTGCCATCTGTCTCACCCTGATAAAACCACACACACACACACACACACCAGAAGGGACTGCAATCTAAATCTACATTCAACTTTAACACCATTCCAAAAAAAAACAAAAATTTATTACAAACGTTTCTAGACAATGCAATATTAAGTTCGGCGACTTTATTTTTTCCTTTGATTGCCTTTGTGCCGTGTCCTTGAGCAGTGGAAAAGCTCTGTACACTAGAGAAAATGCCAAAGTGTGCTTAAAGGATGTTTTTATTAGCCTTTGTCCAGTGAATGAAGAAGCTGTCAGCGAGGCAAATTAGGCTGTTTATATGAAAATCGCCCGCAATTTGCGTTCCGTTTACTAAATGCTAAAATTTACAAATTACACAAATTACTTCATTTCAAAGTGAATTTGACGTCAACCCAGATAACAGATTTAATTTAAGGCTTTTGATTTTTTTTTTTTTTTAACATTTTGAAAAATACACATATTGCATAATTACACACACATCACCATCATTCCTTGTAAAATGTAAAAACAAGACAAAAAACAAAACAAAGCTATCTTAATAGAGTTTAGACTACATGATTACATGTGAAATGTTGTGTGTTAGCCACTAGCTATTTTGAGTGATCACAAGGCGTATTAGAGAGGCCGTTATCGTTCATCACTTAAAGACGTTAAATTCGTTACACTGCGAGAAATCGGATAATTCGCATCCCTTCGCTGTTATGATGAATGAATTCCAACCCACCAGCAACAACCACCTGCCATTTTAAATCAGCCTGCTGGTAATTACAGGAATATTCAGGTGTGTGTGTGTGTGTGTGTGTGTGTGTGTGTGTGTGTGTGTGTGTGTGTGTGTGTGTGTGTGGAGTGGAGACTGGAGAGGAATCAAAATGAAGAAAAAGTGTGAACAAGTCTGAACATCTCCATATTCATTACGGAACACACAAGTCGTCCTTGCTGAAAGTGTGTGTGTGTGTGTGTGTGTGTGTGTGTGTGTGGCAGGTTCCATAATGATAGGAATTTATTTATAAGGTACCAGACTAGTTCCAAGTAAACCAACAAAGCAATATAGTCTTTTTTTTTTTTTTTTTTTTTCCCCCATATACGCAGCTTATCAAGTGTACCTAATAAAGTGACAGATCAGTGTAAATGACTCTCGGCTGGTCCTCATGACAGAAAGCTGCTTTTATCAGGAAAAACTAGAAGTGCCCAATGGTTTTGTTTGGTATTTAAGGTTTAAAGTTCAAATTTCTGAGGTTAAAGGTTAAAGGTTAAAGTTACTGAGGATTAAGTTAAAGTAGCCATGGTTGAGGTTGGTGTAGCTGCGGTTAAGGTTAAAGTCATGGGCAGATTTCAGCGTTCTTTAACTACTAAAATATGTAGGTGTGTGTGTGTGTGTGTGTGTGTGTGTGTGTGTGTGTGTGTGTGTGTCCGTTACTCCTCTTTCCTTTCTGAAAGACATGAAAGCATCCGGCGCTCATCATCTGCAGGAAAAAAACACGGCTTTCAGGACAACAGCAATACATCACTTCTGACAGCACACTCACAAACACACACACACACACACTCACACACATTTACCTGCCAATGACTGACATGAAGTTCAACAGTGCATCCTACTCACACACACACACACACACACACCTGTTACTTACTAACATTAAACCCTAATAGTGCATTAGGAACATGAATCATGGCAAACACACACACACATGGTTTTTCCCCTGTTTGTGATGGATATGAAGTAGAAGATTATTTCTGTGGAAAACACACACACACACACACACACACACACACACACACACACACAGAATAAATACATAGCATGAGCTCTTGGGTACCAGCGGCTTTGTTATTTTATTTATATCCACAGACTTTATGGCATAGTGCAGACAGTATTGACATTAATCTATATTGACAATGCCTTAAGGCTAAACTGCACACACACACACACACACACACACACACACACGCAGCATTTTGATGGATCAGTCCTTTATAAACGAGCTTTCATTTCAGCTCGGACAAATTGATTGCGAAAGCAACAGATGGGTTCGCTTTCATCAGTCTATATCTATGTAAACTTTACGTATAAACACAAGTGAACGTTCTTGGCTAGTAACTTTTACGAAATTCAACATCTTCTTGCCAAGATAGTTAATGTTCTTCAGTTATATTTTCATAGTTAGCTAATATTCTTCAACAGTGCTTGGCTAGCTAGCTGAATTTTTGTTTGTGTCAAATTTCACTGGATTGTTGATGTTTTTCCGACAATGCTATGATGGCTAATCTGTGTTTAGCATTACTCCGCTAGCTAGCTGATCCTCGAGATCAAAATCCTCATCAGGCAGTTCGAATAAGTTTAAAGTACACAGAAGGGAATATGTTTTATTCGTAAATAACTATTCTTTCCAGCCAGATAGCTGATGTTAGCTAGGAATTGTTTTTCTCCAATGTTTACCTGAAGCTAATGTTTACCACTAAAGCTACGTTAGCAAGCTAATTGATGCTTATCAGCAATGTTTAGATGGCAAAGCGGAGATACAGTAATCGCCCTGTAGCTCGTTATTCTTCTGTAACACAACATTCCAAAGCATTTTATAATTTTTACATCACAATGAATTGATGATTTTAACGTTAATTTAAAATGACGCGCTGTACTTTCTTATCCGTTTATAGTTACACGTAATGTTGTAACGACTTCCTGTCACATTAACGTAAAGTTTTTAAGTTAATAAGACAAAAAATGTTGTTTTTTCGAAAAAAGTGTGTGTGTCTGTGTGTGTGTGTGTACACACTTAAACTTACAGCTGTATGTTAGACCGTTACTAAGCGCTGAAACTGGAGACTCCTTCCATAAATGCTAAAAAAAAAAAATACTTCCATATCAACAGTTACACATTTTCGTTGTTAAATAACGTCATGTTTTTATTATCAGGTTTAGCAAGCTATGCAAGCTCCTGTAAATCAGCTGTTGCTATAGAAACTATACCATGTCAGAGTTGCTGTTGTAGAACAATAACCACAGCTGGACCAATCAGAATAGAGAATTCTGCGGTGGAAGGGTAATGATGCTAATGGTCAATAACGCTTCACGGCCATAATTATGAGATACGAGCGGTTTGGGATTTTACATTTTCTGAGTCACATGACTTGATATCTATCTGTCTCTTTCTCTGTCTCACACACACACACACACACACACACACACAGAGAGAGTCCGACTCTGACCACACTGTTAACGTGAATCATTAATGATGTCAGAGAAAGAGACGTCTTCTCACGTTTCGTACTCACTGCTCACCCGCACAGACTCAATGACCCTAATATCCCATAATTTCATTGGCTTATTAAATTGGTCTAATTCTGAGTGAAGGGAATGAGATCAGATAGTGAACACCTTCATGGTGTGTGTGTGTGTGTGTGTGTGTGTGTGTGTGTGTGTGTGTGTGTGTGTGTGTGTGTGAGGTGCACCATTCCCTTCCATTTTGTCTCTTACCACAAAGTGAATCTAACAAAACCACTAATGCAATCAGTTTTCCCATAACGCCTTCCACTTCCTCTCTTCCTCTCTTCCTCGATCTGCACCGCTCCCTCCTTCTCTTCCTCCTTTGCTCTCGTCTTTTATTTCTCCTCCATCTCACCATCCCAATCACTTGCTCAGCCCTTCTTTTCTTCCCTCTCCCCTCACTTTCATTGTTTTATCCCTCCTTCTCACACATCCAATTCATAACACTCCCTCCTTCTCGCTCTCCTTTCCTTCTCCTCCTTCTCTCTGTCTATCCTCCATTTCTCTTCTATCTCACCATCCAATTCAATCACTCAACTTTCCCTTTTTCCTCTTTCCCTCTCCTTTATTTCATTTTCCTTTCCTCCTTTCCAAGTTGTAACACTTTCCTTTATTTCTCTCTCCGTCTCTACTTCCTCTTTCTTTCCCTCTTTCTTTTTCTCTCAGGTCTTCTACCTTTTGTTCTACCGATTCAATCCACTGTTTCACTCCTTTACTTCTCATCCATCTATCCTTTTTTCTCATTCACTATTTTTTGCTTTATTCTCTCTCCCTCTCTCTCTCCTCATCCTCTCCTGCCACTTTCTCTCCCTTTTTCTTCCATCTCTTTTATTTCTTCTGTCTCTCCCTCCATCCATAACACTCCCTCGTTTCCTTTTCTCTCTTCTCCACTCCTTTTTTCCCCGCATTTCCATCTGTGCCACTCGTTTTCTCTCTCTCCTCATTCTCAGTCCATTCATCCTGCTCCTCCTCTCCATCACCTTTTCCATTTGCTTTCACTTTCAGTCTCTCACTCTCTCTTCTCCTTCATCCGTCTCGTTCTCCTTTCTTTTATTCTTCGCTCTGTTTTCATGCCGTACTCCATTCCTCTCGCACCCTTTTTCCTGTTCCTGGTGTACACTCGTTCCTTTCATTATTCTCTTCTCTTTCTCTTCTTTTCAGTCCTTCACTTCATCATGCTATTTTTCTTACTCTTCTTTCATTTCTCTCCATCCACACCACTATGCTCAACCTCTTTTTTTTTTTTTAATTATAAGCAACTTTCTGTCTTGTCTTTTCCTTCTTTTCTATCACTCCCTCCATCCATGCTACTCTTTCTTTCTTTCTCTCTAACACACACAGTGTGGTAGGAGGTGATGATGTGTGAGTGGTGTGTGATGGATTGAACAGAATCACTCCTCTGAGTCCTGCTCCCATTTCCCTTTGTTAACCCAGTGTGTGTGTGTGTGTGTGTGTGTGTGTGTGTGTGTGTGTGTGTGTGTGTGTGTGTGTGAGTGTGTGTGAGAGTGAGAGAGAGAGAGAGAGAGAGAGCACACGCACAAACTCATTGTCATCTTTTGCTCCTACTGTGGTTAAACATATAATCATCTCTAACTTTCTCTAAACGACATCTCGCGCGCGCACACACACACACACACACACACACACACACACACACCAGCCATTACGGCTCAGCGTGTGTCGTCGACTCTGGAGCATTTCCAAGCGTGGAATTATGGGTAAAGTGGCCTTACAGCATGTGCTCAACGTTACTGTAGCAAGAGAGATGACAGCTGAGAGGAAGTGAAAGAGAGAGAAGAAAGATGGATGAAAGAAATAAGAAGAGTGGATTGATCTGAGCTGGTAACGTTGAGCCTTTTCCCTGCGGCTGCTTTAAAAAAAAAAACTACAGAAAATCCATCGGATACATTGGAAATGCACATAAAGTTCCTGAAAAGGTTCCTGCATTGGAAATGCACATAAAGTTCCTGAAAAGGTTCCTGCCATGCAAACGCATATAAGGCTCCTAAACAACTTCCTGCAGTGGAACTACACATAAGGTTCCTTATGAGACTTCTCTGGTGAAACATTCCTCTGGTAGAAAAGGTTCCCGCAGTGAAGTTCCCTGCACTGGAAACGTCCATTAAAGTTCCTGAAATGGTTCCTCTGTTAGAAACATGCCTGGGGTCGTTGCTGAAACGGTTCCCACAGTAAAACTTGACTTCCACTACAAATGCCTCTAAAGTTCCTGTTAAGGTTCCTGCAGAAATGTACATATGGTTCCTGAAGAGGTTTCTCTGGTGAAAATGCACCAAACGTTACTGAAATAGTTCCTTCTATGAAGAATTCCTCTGGTAGAAACACAAATGAAATTCTTGGAAAAGTTCTTACTTTGGAAATTTGCTTAACATTCCTGTACAGTGTCCTGCATTCAAAATGTCCCTAAAGTTACTAAAGAAAAAAAGTTCCTGCAGTGGAAACATAACATGCCTCGATCTGTTTTTTCACACCTAATGTTCCTGAAAAGGTTCCTACTGTGAAAAATTGCTTCCTGAGAAGATTCTTGCACTGGAAATGTCTCTAAAGTTCCTAAAAATGTTCCTGTAGTGGAAATACACATAAGGTTCCTGAAGAGATTTCTCTGGTGGAAATACACCTAACATTGCAGAATAGGTTCCTGCTGGGAAACATTCTTTCACTGATTCCGCTGGTAGAAAAGGTTCTCATAGTGGAAATTGGCTTAAAATTCCTGAAATGTTTACCGCATTGGAAATGTTCCTAAAAGGTTCCTGTTGGGAAAACGCATATAAGGCTCCTAAACCGATTTCTGCACTGGAAATGCACTTAAGGTTCCAGCAGAAGTTTCTCTGAAAAGAGAAGAAGAGAAGTTCTTGAAAAGGTTCTCACAGTGAATATTCGCTTAACATTCCTGAAAAGCTTCTCGCATTGGAAACATTTCCTAAAAACATAATGTGATGGAAGCACACGTAACGTTCCCGAGATGGTTTCTCTGCTGTAACATTGCTCAGGAGGTTCCTCCTGTAGAAATGTTCTTGAAAAGTTCCCACTGGTACAAACACAGCTGAAGTTCTTGAAAAGGTTCCTCCAGTGAAAATTCACTTAACATTCCTGCATTGGAAATGTCCCTAAAGTTCCGAAAGGTTTCCTGTGTTGTAAAACAAATCGAAGGTTCCTAAAACCTGGAATGTCTGAAATGGACCTGACGCGTTCCTGCTGTAGCGTGAATCATCGCTACGGAATAAAAAACGCCACTTCAGGTTGTCTTATTTATAGCCATAAATTAATGGGTGATGGTTCAGCAAAAAAAGGTAATTATCTCGATTCAGTCACGTTAGCCACTTATCCCGACTTTTGTAAACGAGGAATTTTACGTAACTGACCTTCACAAGTTTGAGTTGAAGTTCCTTCTGTGGAAATTCACCTTTTTTGAGTGCAAATATTTCGCATTTTTGGATTATAATTAATGACTTGTCTGTTCTATTAGGAGCAAATATCGAAGAGAATGCTTTAGTAGGGTGATATGAATGTGGACGAATTCTCACACACACACACACACACACACACACACACACACACACACACACACACACACATAAACACACGTGGCATCTTGCTATCTTTGTGAGGACCTGGGAGATAATTATTAATGGACCTTATTAATGCTATCATAGACCCAAATATAATCAGAACCTTAACCTGAATAACCAAAAGTAAACATTTAGGCTCTTTTAGTTTATTTTTATTAAATAAAAGATGATTTATTTATTTATTTATTTTGTTCCTTGTGGGGACCAGACAAATGTCCCCACAAGGTCAAAACTGTCATATATTCCTAGCCTACATTCCCAACACGCACTGCATTACGGTTATGTGCTCATAATCAAAGGGAACACTTCATGAATGATTTTGTGTGTGTGTGTGTGTGTGTGTGTGTGTGTGTGTGTGTGTGTGTGTGTGTGTCTGTGGGGCGCGCGCGCACACGTGTGCTTTGGTGTTTTAAAGCAAGATTATTCTAACGATGTTTTGCTCCTTGCCGAGGAAGCTCACCACACACACACACACACACACACACACACACACACATAGAGATGGGAGGTATTTGGGAGGGAAATGAGTGTACCATTACCCACAATTCCTCAGGAGCAGGTAAGTGCGATATTTCCCATGAGGATTCAAGGAAGCTGAGTGTGTGAGAATGTCAATGAGGAGAGAGAGGTAGAGATTGAGAGAGATGGGGAGGGGAATGGGGGGAGAGTGGAGGTTAAGGAGGCTGATAGATATTAACACACACACGGTGTGAGGAGTGAGAGTGAGTGAGAGAGAGAGAGAGAGAGAGAGAGAAGTGGGGGAGGGGAGAAAAGGAGGAGTGTGAAGGAGGATGCAAGAAGCTATATGGGGGATGAGAATAGATAGTGAGAGAGAAAAAGATTGAGAGAGAGTCAAAGGGAATCCAAGAGGAAATCCCCTGCAGGTGCTTCATGTCCGTGTGTGTGTGTGTGTGTGTGTGTGTGTGTGTGTGTGTGTGTGTAAATACCGGCCTTGGCATTGTAAATGGACAGCAGAAGGGCATGCTGTTACATTTGCTCGATGAGTCTAGACCCCACACACACAGGTTCTCTAGTGTTCAGGTGCTGTCCGCTACGGTTGTGTCCATCATGACATCATCAAACGGCGGCTGGAATTCAAATTTTCAAAACGTACCTGCCACCAATCACACGCCTGAATACCTACAGCTGTTTTGCTGTGTCAGAAGCCTACATTCACACTAGCGAGTGACAAAAAGCGAACGCGTTCCGAGCAACATTTGAATTACGAGTCTCGGTTATATGCAAATTAGCTATGATGCGGTGAAGCATCGATGCAAACGATAGGCTCGGATGAATCCTCGGACCAATCCTGTGGCCTGTGAGGTGCGACGGTTGTTTAATTCCCCACTTAGCAGCTTTAGTTCCTACCTGCAGTTAGTTCATATTTACTCTTTAGCATACAAAAATGAAAGAAAATATATCACAGCACTGGTTTCACCTTATTCTGATGTATGTTTCATCATGTTTGGCAGGTAAACTTGAACGACTAGGCTAAAAAGCGGTAGCTAGCATAATATGATGATGTAATAATTGCAAGCGAGTTAGCTAGTTCAAATAAATATATGATTATTCTCATTGCCGGTGGCCAACGTTTCAGCTACAAGATACAGTATGTGGTGTTTCTTCCTTCCCTAACACATAAAAATATTATTCAAATCTAGCTAGCGTCTTTATTTATTCAAATCCAGCTAGCGTCTTAATTTATTCAAATCCAGCTAGCATCTTAATTTATTCAAATCCAGCTAGCGTCTTTATTTATTCAAATCCGGCTAGTATCTTTACTTATTCAAATCCAGCTAGCATCTTTACTTATTCAAATACAGCTAGCATCTTTACTTATTCAAATCCAACTAGCATCTTTACTTATTCAAATACAGCTAGTATCTTTACTTATTCAAATCCAGCTAGCATCTTTACTTATTCAAATCCAACTAGCATCTTTACTTATTCAAATCCAGCTAGCATCTTTTATTTATTCAAATCCAGCTAGCATCTTTATTAAAAAATCAGCTAGCATCTTCATTTTCTCTCAGCGTTTAACCAACTGTGTCTAGTAACCTGGAGAGTTATAAAGCAGCTTTGTAGTCTCGTCATTGTTTCCACGAAGCTCCGTCTTATCAGTTCTGAAAAGATTGTGTGTGGTCTGTGTACGCAGGGAAATCCACGTAGTAAAATGCGTTGTACGGGCAGACAGGCTTCGCTGCGGCCCATGTGTGTAGTGCAGCAGGCGGTGAGATTCGGAAACTTGCTCTGTAGCTACGGCATCAAGGTACATCTTACCACCATGAAGTTTAAACATGCACACCAAATGAAAATGTGTGTTTGTTTTGTGAACGTCAATAAGGAATATTTCTTTTGTTTTCCTTTGTCTGGTTGTGTAGCTGGTGCTAATCCCTAAAGTCTGCTAGGTTAGATTTCTGTTAGATTTCCCTGATAACTGTACTTTGATGAGAGAAGTGCACACTTTTAGCACACGCTATTATCCCCAATGTTCCTGTATGATTGTCCAGTCAGGCTCTATATGTACATAAAGCAAAAATATACACAACATTTACACAATACAATATATACAAAATATATTACAGGTATTTTATTCCTCATAAAGGAACATAGTTTTGTACCTTTTTTTTTTCCCCCAAATATGTTCTACTTTGGGGGAAAAAAAATCTAATCCAATAGAGATTTAACCTCTAAATATGAGAACCTTTCTGAAACATGTTTGAAGGTGGTAAACGAGAGCGAGAGACCCACACAACCAAGTTCAAAGAAAACCGCTCCGCTCTATACGAGCACAGATTTAAAAAAAAAAAAAAAAAACCTGGCACGGACCGATATTAACTGGAGCCTTGAAACCAAAGAAAAGCAAGATCTCGCGTACAGCCTTCTGAACTGCGTTGACTGCGATTGATTTCCGGATTGATTTTAAGGTTTTTTTGGCTGGTTTATGAAGCTTTTAATAGATTCACACCAGGGTATGTTAGAGATCGTCTTGCAGGGTGGGTTTTGAGCTATGACCTCACATTCTCCGGAGGATTCGAGTTAAAAAAATAAAATAAGCGTGGAAGAAATGTTCTGATATGATGCACCATGTATAATATTAACGTCTATTAAGTATATATTGTTGTGTATTATACTGTATGTATTGTAATGTCAGGTATATATGTCTACAGTGAGGTCCTGAGGCCTCCGTAACTCCGTAAATAAACGTAAATAGTAAAATTCTTTACTAATTTTAGGTTACAATTTAAACGTGACACTGTCCATGTTAACTCCTTTGTACAAATGGTCAGATTTTCCTTGTGTCTCATCTGTTCCATTGACCAGACGACCAGACGATGGGTTTAGTCATATACAGATCGTCAGGTTTTACACAAACCCATGGAGTCCCTGCTAGCTAGCTAGTCGAAATTCTGAAATTCACGTAAACATTTCTAAGAGAAATTGTAAAGAAAACTCTTTATTCTTTGTACAGTCTTTACATCCATACTACATTTTCTCTTTTTTATCTTACAAGGTTTGACGTTAAAATTAGATCTACCGAATATGTATAAGTTAAATAAATAACCAAATATTTCTGATTGTTAATATTTCTAATTATCTGGAAAAGGCAGATATCTTGATGGTACACGTAACTAATTTACACCTAGCTTTAATAAAGCACTGAATAGTTAGGTCTTAATGAAACACATTAAATATGTTTGTATTTAAAATGTTTGCGATGTGATTTTGGTGCTGATTTTTTTCTAAGTGCTGTGTTTGGAGTTGTGTGTCACACTGATGACACAAGGGGACACTTATTGTTCGTGTAATTAAAATGGTGTGAAATTTATCTCAATGGTCTGGTTTCAAGGTTAGTTCCTGGGGAGGAAAAAAAAGAACAAGAGCTACTTTTCTCGCTCATCATTTTCTAGTGTCATATTAATGAGAAATCCAGAGACATTGGTGCAAATGCTGGATTAAAAAGTCCCCGAATGTAATGCAGTTTTCCGACACAGTTGCGATGAGCGATTCAGGGCGGATATTCAGCGCCGCTGGTTAGTGATCTACGAGATGACAAGCACGCCTTTATTCCTTACATAAAACATTGGATACATAAGGTGTTCATTCTCTACAATGTATGTGTATCTCTCTACAATACACACATACTGTAATTGACCCCATTTATCACGAGCTTTGTATATAAACTGTGTTTGCAAAGATAAATGAATAACACACGTACAAGGTCTCAACTGCGTCTGTGTTATTTATAAATCAACAAGGGCACAACCTGCATTGATTGTCTGGGCCGACCCAAAAAAGATCACATAGCAAAAGCAGCCTGGCCAGAAAACAATCAGGTTTCAGGTTTTTCATTTTTTATGAGGACCATATGTCCCCATAAAGTAGGAATACCTGACTGTGTGTGTGTGAGAGAGAGAGAGAGTGTGATTTATTAATACTGAGGTCACAACCTGCATCGATTGTCTGGTCTGATCCAAAATTTGAACATAACAAAAGCGGCTTGGCCAGGTTTTAAGGTTTCTTGTGCTTTGTGAGGACCTAATGTCCCTGTAAAATAGGAATACCTGACAGAGTGTGTGTGTGTCCCCACAATAATAGGAATTTATGGCAGGTTTGACCTTGTGGGGACATTTGGCTGGTCCCCACAAAGAAACTGTAGCTTTTATTTAGAAAACTAAAATAGCTCGGCGTTATATTTTATTTAGAAAACTAAAATAGCTCGGCGTTATATTCCAGTTTAGCATAGCATTAATTAGCTACAGCAATCATTATGCCAATGAAAGGTAGGTGAAAGGAGGTGTATGTGCCTCGTGTTTATTATGAGTGTGAGTGACAGAATGTGCCAAACAGAAGCGGTGTGCTATTCTGACATCCTACTTAGCACGCTAATATGCGGTTTGGGACGGAAACGTAGACTGATGTATGTGAATTCTGATATGTATATGCTGCTCGGCAAAGGCTGAACACACGAATTCAATGAGACCGCAAGAATAAAACCTGATTGGTCTCTCTCTCTCTCTCTCTCTCTCTCTCTCTCTCTCTCTCTCTCTCTCTCTCTCTCTCTGTGTGTGTGTGTGTGT
>CM074958.1:2176971-2186971 GCA_037577455.1 Pangasius macronema | reverse complement strand
CAACAAAACACTTAGCATCTCATTTGTAATTTTCGCATTCGCACAAGAAACTACGGTTAAAAACAAAAAGGATATAAACATACGTTCAATTCATTCGCGTTCATTCGTCATTATTAATCGTAATATATAGAATAAAGTTCGGGATGCACGATAAAATGAAAATTGGCTTCATTAGTCTTTATAATGTGTTAATTAATTATATACATGTCTCTGTATGTTCAGCGACTTTTAAAATAACCAAATAAATCATATTTCTGGTCATGAATTATTAAATTACATAATTAATAAAGTATTTATTCAGTCAGAAGCCAGTCCCAGAAGTTAATATTAATACGCTCATTCAAATACATCGTTTCTATAGCAACAACTCAAACAGGGACATGGATGGTGGACATTCAAAAATAAGCAGATTTTATTCTTTAAATGAAGTTTTCACCATATAAGGAGATGTTTATTTAGTATTTATGGAAGGAGTCTCCAGTGTCAGTGGCAGCGCTTTGCAGCAGAGGTAAAGCTGTAACTTAAAGTTTTCCGATATGGAAAGTCTTCAGAATTTTTTCTAATTTTTGTCTTTTTGACTTTGAGAGAGAGAGAAAAGAAATTTCTGCTGAAGGATCGACTGTTTGTAGCTGCAACGGAGGAACAGGAGCTAGCTTGTTTTTGCGGACTTTTAAATGTAGACACAACGTTAAATGTAGCTATAAAATGTAAGAACGTTGTCGAATTTTCGCGGTATAAGAGGAATAAACACTTCAGGACATGCTGTTATTGGGAAATAATCAATTATTTTGATGTAGCTATGTCCAGGTCTTTAACTCTGTGGTGTGGCGAGACATCAGTCCATCTTCCAGTCTTGTGAGAACGCAGTCTGTGATGAAAATCACCACCACGTTGGTCAGGTTTATGGCTGTAGCCGTGATCGCGGCTATTCTGCAGTTAGCATGGTTAGCTTCCTGGTTATTCCACGTACTCGCAGACAAGTATGCTGATGCACTCTTCTCTTCTCCAGCAACCCATCAATATGTCAGCAACCCCAAGTTTCTGTCAGTGTAGTGTGTAAACATGAATAATTCCGATATCCAAGGAAATCCATGCAGTGAAAATAAAATGAGACGTGAGGCATGAGGCAGGATGATGGACGGCTGCTTGATTTTTGCGTGATGTAGAACAGATGGCATGAGCGCGGGAGAGACACCTGTTGCCCAGTGTTGCTAATTGCTAATAAGGTCTGGGTATAAAAGGCAGCACTCCAGTCCTGATTTAAATATGCCCTAATCATCTTTCACCGAAGCCCATTCCACTGTCGGCTCGAGTCGATATCGCTGCAGACTCAGGAGTGGGGAAGAGCGCAGATTACCCAGAAGGCATCCGTTTCAAGATGGCAGACAATCGTAGATCAATAGTGTTTAATGTTTCATATCTATAAGTACAAATCCTCCATAGTGTTGTAACGGTGTCACGTTTAGTCACGGTGAGTGATCAGCAGCTCACGGAGCCACTAATGGGACGAAATATGAGATGGGAGGAAAATTTATATTTCATAAGAGAATGCAAAATATCTTTGCGAGAGAACGCACAAAAGAGGTTTTTCTTTTAACGTAATGTAACGACACTCCAGGAAGTGTTTTCCAGGAAGTAGGAGTCTTGGGGATGCTATCGAGGTCGGCCTACGTGCACATCATGGTCATGTGATACACTAATGAGCAAGCCACGCCCCTCACAACAAAGCTCAAGTGCACGTAGTACATATGGAATGATTGTGAGTACATCGTAAAGCCACGCCCAGTGATCATAATGAATATATGGAAATATAATAATTATGTAGTATGGAAATCTTTATTCCACAAAGACACGGCTTAAACGGCTGATTAAGACCATGATGTCCTGAAATCGTGATATTTTTAGATTTTATACTGTGACAATGTCAATCCCGCTCCTTTCAGATCTGTAATTAAGGAGTTCCGCTAATCATCCAAGTTCTGCTAGCAAGCGAGCAAGCTAACTAGCGAGCCGTCAGATTCCCAGCGTGTAAACCGTAGCCGCTCCTAAACAAACAGCACTTAAGTAAAATAGCATGGATATTATCGTGACTATTGACTTGCTAATAGTTGTGCAGTGATTGTAAGCTGAGAGCAACGTTTGCCAAAAGGCTGCTGTAGCGGTTAGTCCATTAAGCAAATTACTGCTTCCTGTCATGTCCCAACGTGCTAATGATGTCATTTACTTGAATTAGCCACGAAGCGCCATTAGCTAGATAAACAAATCAGGAGTACATAAATTGTAGGTGTTCTCTACTACATAGTCATTAAAAGACACACACACACACACACACACACGCGCACACACACACACACACACGCACACACACACACACCACATCCCGTCCATCGCTTGCTGATTCAGTCCTCCAAGGCGGCTTGTGGAACATGCCCTATATTTATGGAAGAGTCTGGAAAATGCACTGCCGTTTGCCAGCAACACTGTGTGTGTGTGTGTGTGTGTGTGTGTGTGTGTGTGTGTGTGTGTGAGAGAGAGAGAGAGAGATGTATAATGTTACAGACTGGATTTTGCAAATGAAAGACAAGAGCTAGGAGACAGGAACGTGTTTGGAAGCCAAAGAGAGAGGGATGTATGGAGAGACAGAGAGAGAAAAGAGAGAAAAGAGAAAGATCAAGTTTCCGAAGCAGATCCGGTTTTAAAAATCTCGTAGGCCGGCTTTGTGGTGCATGCTGCGTGACTGATAAAGGGAGACTGAAAAGAGGGAAAGCATTGAGGTGAAAGAGCTCAGAGCCGTCTTTAATTTCATCCTTTTTTATTTCGGCGAAGTTAATCGGACATTTTACTTTATTCAGCTGATCTGTAATACGCAAAAACGCACAATTACACACATTGGACGCTAATGTATGCATACTAAATGATTATTTGCTTAATTATTATGACATCAGAGTGCTGTTAGATTCTCAAATCTGATTGGTCAGAAGGTGTTCATTTCATTTTTGTTATAATTACGCTTTTTGTATGTAATCGTTGATATGGTAAGGAGTCTCCAGTGTCAGCGCTTTGTAACTTCAGTAAGTTTTCAGGACAGAGGAGTTTACACTTCGAATTTCTTGGTAACATTAAAAGCTACGTTTATTTTGTTTTGTTTTGTTTTTTGTTTTTTTTTAATTATTATCTTCAAGAGCAGAGAGGCTGGTGAGGGAACAACTCGTCCCACTGATGTTCCACAACATTAAATGTAACAATAAACAGATAAAAACTATGATCTCGTTATGTAATCGATCAGAAATAAATATGGTTTGTTCCTTAGTTGACGCACTGGTACATCTTGTGAATAAAGGTTGAGATTTGGGGTTTGAGATTGTGTACATTGTTTAAAAGTTGTATTTTGGTATTTAAAGCTAACGTTTTTAGCAATAATGTTAATATTATATTCAGGGTAAAATAGATGGAGGAAATATCTCCATATTAATCAGATATCAGATTATTCAGCTTGTTTTTATCAGATTTTTACTCATTTTAAGCTTGAAATTTTTCTCCTTCTATTGTCAAATCATTTGATTCTTTCTAGAAATGAAATTTGCAAAATTAGCTGCTAATAGAACCAGAAATAAGTAAAAAAAAATAAATAAAAAATACTCGATAAATGTGACTCCATGTAAGATATTTTCACTTGCTAAGGGTTGGCACTTTTTCGGTAACATGACAAGCTGCGTTTTTGTTTGTTTGTTTGTTTGTTTGTTTGTTTGTTTTTTGACTTACTGCCTTAAAGTGAATCGAGACTGTTTATAGCTGCTATAGCGTAAGTGATAACATGAAGTAGCTTGTTTTGCGGACTTTCCACGACATTGTTTTTCAGCCACGTAATTCATTATGTGCAATAAAACCCTTGCGTGTTGCGTACAAAATTAGCATTGTGTGTGTGTGTGTGTGTGTGTGTGTGTGTGTGTGTGTGTGTGTGTGTCTGCCTCCCAAACCCGGGTGTAAATTAGCACCATACTGTGTTGCTCTGAGCCGTATAGGCAGTGTTTCTAGTTACGTGGTTTTCCTGCATAATTTAGATACGTACTTTAGAGCAGCCTGTTCTACTGTTTTTGTTTGTTTGGTTTTTTTTTTTATTCGTTCTCATAGATTTTGTGTGTGTGTGTGTGTGATAATCCAAGGCCATTTTAGGACCTTGGTGAAAAGAACTATTTGCGCTAAATTGTGTCTTTTTATGCTGCTTTTCAGCCGCGCTGCTTTCTCCACGTGGACCTGGTAACCTCGGGCGTAGCACGTCAGGAACACTTGACATTTGCCTGGACCAATTTTCAAAAATTCGACCGCAAGAAACATGGAGTACAATTTAATTGCACACTTTTATAGGAAGTGTTTAGTACACAGCAGCCTTTTCATGGAAAACAATTAGTAATCAAATGGCAAATTAGCCGTTGTAATGCTTTCCGCATCTTTAATAAGAACTTCTGAAGTACGTGCATCTGGCTCTCTGATGGAAGTAGGTTTTATTTAGTCCATGTGACAAACGTGTGTGTGTGTGTGTGTGTGTGTGTGTGTCACCCTGCCAGTGTTCAGCACGTGCTCATTTCTGCGTATTTTGCAGATTTGCGATCTGTATTTTGACGCTGTGAGAGATCCTGTTTCGTGGCGTTCCTCACATTATAGACTCGTACTATACCTTTACTCATCCCTGTAGCCTTTAGCAGCTAAGGGCACGCTTACCGAGAGATAGCACAATAACTCATACGGCATGTACCGTGCGTATTGCGCATAATGCGAGTGTGTTACATAATATATGCGCCGAGCTCCACTTCTGCAACTTTTGTTCAGAAAGTGCGAGAAACTTCCACGGCCTAATTATCCTCACACATCAATGTGGAGAATTTTTCCTTCTAATTATTTATCTCCAGCGTGCCTACAGGGTACAAGAAACAGAATAAAACCAGACTTTTCCTCCGCTGAAACTTTCAAACCATCGCAGGATAGCTGACTTTGTTTTTTTCTTTCTTTCTTCAGTGAGTCATTACCTCGAACTCAGCCTCGAACTTTAAACCAGACCGCCTCTGTGTTTAGTTACGCGGCTTTGCACTGAGCTATGATTTGTGGACTATTTTTTTAATAGCATCTCGTTCGTTTGCGTTCACGCATTATTCCCTCAAAACAATTAGGCTCAAGGAATCAAACACATGGGCGAGCAGGAAGTGAGGAAATTAGTTCCTAATCGACGAGACCGATGAGTTTGGGATGAGCTGTGCTTAACGGCGTAACGGACTTTATTTTACGGTCGAAAGTGCCTTTAAATTGATAAGCCACAGAACAAGCTAAGACTCAACATGCTTGATGTAAGAACATTAGCGTTATATCCTTATTATATCTTATATATATCTTTGTCTTCTTACAATACAGGGGCATTTCTTGGCAGAAGTATCATGCAAATATAGACAATACTGTCGTGTCTATGTCTTGCTGATATGCTCAATAGTGTATCTACATCATGCTAATATGGGTATTAGTGTGTCTGATTCATGCTAATATGTATAACAGAAGTTATGAACGGCTATATCATGCTAATACAGGCAATATTGTGTCTATGTCTTGCTAATATGGACCTTAGTGTGTCTGTATCATTACAAACATTCTGTCTTTAACATACTAATACGAATAATACAACTTATGAGTGGCTATAGCGTGCTAACACAGACAGTGTTGTGTCTATATCATGCTAATATGGACAACAGTTTGTTTATAACATGCTACTACAGTCAGTAGTGTGTCTATAGCTTGCTAATAAGGTTAATAGTGTGTCTATATCAGACTAATGTGTTCAATAGTGTGTCTACATCATCCTAATATGGACATTAGTGTGTCTGATTCATGCTAATATGTATAACAGATGTTATGAATGGCTATATCATGCTAATACAGACAATATTGTGTCTATGTCTTGCTAATATGGACCTTAGTGTGTCTGTATCATTACAAACATTCTGTCTTTAACATACTAATACGAATAATACAACTTATGAGTGGCTATAGCGTGCTAATACAGACAGTGTTGTGTCTATATCATGCTAATATGGACAACAGTTTGTTTATAACGTGCTACTACAGTCAGTAGTGTGTCTATAGCTTGCTAATAAGGTCAATAGTGTGTCTATATCAGACTAATGTGCTCAATAGTGTGTCTACATCATCCTAATATGGATGTTAGTGTGTCTGTATCATGCTAACATGTATAACAGAAGTTATGAATGGCTATATCATGCTAATGCAGGCAATAATAGTGTGTCTGTGTCAGGCTAATATGGTCAACAGTGTGTCTGTAATATGGACATGGATTTTAGAAGTTATGAATGGCTATAGTTTGCTAATACTGACAGATTTTGTGTCTGTCATGCTAATATGGACATTACTGTGTCTATATCATGCTAATATGGACATTAGTGTGTCTATATCATGCTAATATGGACATTTAGTGTGTCTATATCATGCTAATATGGACAACAGTGTAAGGATTTCAAGCTAACCCTTGGCAAGTACATAGCAGCTAATATTTCTAAGAGCCTGTTTGGGGTTAATATGGATAACAGTGTCTACATTGAGCTAATATGGCACTAATAAGGATTCTAGTACACCAAAGTGGCCGATTGTGTGTTGTTTCATAGCTAAAAGGGTGTCAGTATCGATTGCTTTTACCTAGTCTTGGCCAAAAACGCATCTATTTCTCAACATGGAGCTACATTATCAATAGTGTCTATATCATGCTGAGATTGATAATATTGTAAGAATTATAAGCTAATATTTGCAAGAATATATATATAGATAATATGGCTAATCGCCTCTGTATAAAGAACGGGCTAATAACACATCCATGCAGTGTTGATATGGATAACAATGTCTTTATTGAGCTCATGTGATCGAAAGGGTGTCTGTATAGTGACTGACATAACCATTAGGAATTGTTATTTAAGCTACGAATGCTAATCCTGACCCTTAATTTACCCTTATAAACATTATCAGATATTTCTATTTAAATGTATCCCACTGAATATGGCTTTATCTTCAGTTTTGTGAAGATTATGAATATAAATACAAATTATCTCCTTGAGACGTATTACCCTTATTAGCTCCGTTACTGTTCTTTCTTTACTGACTAAACAGCACAATATTAGTCATAATAGCACCACGTAGAGACATATACTCGTCTATATTAGCTCAATAAAGTCACTGTTATTTATATTAACACCATATGGATATGCTATTAACTCATTTATCTTCATACAGAGACTATTAGCCATATTATCTGCAACTATATGCTAATGTTAATGTAAAATCTGCACATTATTAGTCATATTAGCATACGGCATCTTGCATGCGTTTTCACCCCAGATTTTGTGGGAAAGGATAGCACTTAGCATCATGCTACCACCACCATGCTTCACTGTAGGGATGTTGTTATCAGGGTGATAAGCAAAGTTGGGTTCCTGCCAAACGTTGCACTTCAGACCAGAGAACTTTTCACGTTTGCTAAGTCTCCAACACGCCTTCCGGCAAACTCCGAACGGGATTTCTTACGGTTCGCCACTCTTCCTTAAAGCTCAAGTCCGGGCTTTTACCGCTGGACTTACCACTTGCTTGCTTCTCTGACTAATCCAGTCGCTGGCGTTTGGTGGATGTTCTCCTCTAGGCAGAATCACAGTTGTGCTGTATTCTTTCCGTTCATTTTATAATAGATTTAATGGTTTGGGATAATATTTTCTGACAAACTTCTGATTGATCCTTTTCCAGAACTCTGTCTCGGACTTCTTTTGTTTGTTCCTCGGACCATTTGTTTAGGAACATTCTCTAAGTTCTTCAAGGAACAAGTACATTTAGACACTTTTTTTTGCAAACTATATTGATTTTCTTCCCTCCCTTCAATATTATGGCCAATTCTGTCTGGATTTGTGATGCGTAATCACAATTAAGTCCGTTTCATTTCCAGGACAAAATGTGGAAAAGTTCAAGGGGCGTGAATACTTATGCAACATATATAAATATATAAGCATATTAGCTTGAAATTGGTCATGATCGCTGCATAATGACAAATAGATGCACTTGTGCCAAGAGCAGGTCAAGCTGATCGATATTTCCACTTTTTAGCGCCATAGCGACACACAGTCGATCTGATTAGCTCCGTACTGATGTGTTATTAGCCATATTAGCTACCTCGACTCGACTTGTGTTTTTTTTAATAATTCTTCCCTCAAATCCGCTTTGATATTCCACACAGCTTGCACCATTTCATCACTGACAGCTCGGATTTCCGAAACAGCTAATGAACTGATGCACTAAAAGGTCAGACTTATTAAAAGATGAAGCCGAAGCCTTGCCCTGATTCCCCGAAGAGCTCCAGGATCATGGGGCTTTTTAACGCTAGCCGCTAGCTGTGCCCTGAATTTATCGTATGGTCTGAATTTATCGCTCGCGTTTTTAGCCAACGCGCTAATTTTCACGATAACGGCCAATTCGTCACTTTGTTGATTAAAGCAAACACAATCTAACGCTTTCCGAAGGGGACAGCATCTTTTTTTTTCTTTCTTTATCTTTCTTTTTTTTTGCTTTGACAGAAATATTAGCGTTTGCACAAAATAAATGCTACAAGACTAACACAAACTAGTATAATAATTACATTCAATGTTCTTCCTGTCTGAAGCCCGGAGATGGAAAATAAACTTCAATCCTCATCTCGTTTGGTTCCTTGACAAATCTCAGGACGTTAACAAGGTTTGTAGTGATGCATCGTTGCTGAAAGCGCCGAATCGTACGCCGCACGCACAAAATGTAGCTTTAGCGTAGCATTAGTCTCCTCTGTGTATTATTAGCTGCTTGATGTGAGAGATGGAGTGTAAGATTGAGTGATATGGGAAGTGTTAGCATGAGCAGATGAGTGAAGAGCAGTGAGGGAGGGAACGACAGAATGGAGCTGTTACGGAGTGAAAGCAGGCGCAGTCAATGTAGGTTAGTCAATCAGTGTCAAAAGAAATCGCACTTCTAAAGAACCATTCAGCTGTGTGTGTGTGTGTGTGTGTGTGTGTGTGTGTGTGTGTGTGTGTGTGTGTGCGTGCGCGCACATTTGATCCGATGTGATTGTTCACTCATTCACTTTCCCCTTCTCCTTCGCTCCTGCTGTGCTACACACACACGTACTTACCGAGACGCCGTGGGATGCATAAGCTATAATTTTCCCCGGGCTGCGTCCCAAACCACACTCGTATTTCGGGAAGTCTGCTATTTCAGAGTTACGTAGTGGACTCATGAAATCCTGCAAAGTACCGCTATAGAATTAACACAATGCACTCTGGGATTTGAAGACGTTGAAATGTCGTGTGGACCATAAAGTGAACTCTGTGAGGGGTTTGAGACACGTCCACGGTGGACTTGTGGCCTACAGGGTGTGTGATTTGGAACGCTTCCACAGTGGGTGGTGGTGACCATGTGTTTGTAGTGCATTTATTTAGCCTTTATAGTGTATAGGATGTTCGTTTTGGGACAGCGGACAGCGGACTGATGTTTCTGATGACGTTTACGTGGCCTATAAAGTCGTTAGAGTGGTGGTTTGGGACACTTCCCCAGTGGACTGATGGTGGTTTGACGCTTGACACTTGTGATGGTGTTTGTGACCTATAAAGTGAGTAGAGTGAGTGATTTGGGACACTTCCACAGATGACAGATGTTTGTGTTGTTGTTAATGTGGCCTGTTACATTATGTAGTGAATAGTGTGTGATTTGGGACACATCCATAGTGGACTGAGATGTTTTAGTGTCTGTGGACATGCCCAAACCACAGTGGTGTCTGTTCCCTATGTAGTGAACAGGACACATGATTTGGGACACGCCCACAGTGGATTGATGATGGTGTATATGTTGCCTATGGAGTAAATATTACACATGATTTGGGACATCTCCACATGGTTGTTTATGTTGCCTATATAGTGAAGAGGAAGTGTGATTTGGGACACGC
>CM074958.1:2111884-2123078 GCA_037577455.1 Pangasius macronema | reverse complement strand
AGCACATGTGGGTGTGATGTTCAGGGCTACACAAATGATATCGCTTCAGTCCTGTTTGCCACACAGAGATGTAATTTGCACATTCGTGTTCAGGAAATCAAGGCCAGTTTGTTTTTGTTTTTGTTTTTTTTTTTCTCTTGTCTATCATTCAGTCAGTAGGAAATTCTCATTAGCGCAGTATCTCAAAAATAGCTTGTTAAATGTAGGATTTGTGTGAACTAATCCCGGCTACTACCAGATGAACTGATTCCATTTTGGCTTTCATCCAAACATGGTCAAGGTGTATTATATTATATTATATTTCAAGGGTATATATCAGGCATACAAATCAACGAGCCGCTGTGTGAATTGTCATAGCCAGAGCACGTCATGCCTTACAGCCATTGGCTAATACTAGACATTAATAATAATAGGTTCTGTTTATATAGCGCATTCCTCACGCTCAAGGTCACACGACAAATCAATTCTTCCAAAGGAAACAACAAACGCTAGTTCAAAATACACAGAATCACACCACACTACACCACACCACACACCACACCACATCACACTACACCACACCGCATCACACTACACCACACCACACCACACCACACCACACCACACCACACCGCATCACACTACACCACACCGCATCACACCACACCGCATCACACCACACCACACCACACTACACCACACCACACTACACCACACCGCATCACACCACACCGCATCACACCACACCACACTACATCACACAACACACCACACTACATCACACCACACCACACCACACCACACTACATCACACAACACACCACACTACATCACACAACACACCACACCACACCACACCACACTACATCATACACCACACCGCATCACACCACACCGCACCACACCACATCACATCACACTACATCACACAACACACCACACCACACCACACTACATCATACACCACACCGCATCACACCACACCACACCACACCGCACCACATCACATCACACTACATCACACAACACACCACACCACACCGCACCACACTACATCACACAACACACCACACAACACACCACACTACATCACACAACACACCACACTACACCACACCACACACCAAAACTCGAACTTCTAAATAAAGCTATGAACAGTTTACAGCTAAGGACTACAGAATGTAAGAACACGTACGAATAACTAACAATAATAACATGAAATAAGCAACAAAATCCTATAATATTTCATATTTGTACCACAGTGATGTTAAATTCTAGGTTTTGATTGGTCGGAAGGTGTTGAGTAAATTTCTATAACAGCATTGTCTTTTGTTAGTAATTTACTGACACAGCTGAGGAATTTTACCATTTCCTTAGAAAGCTAAGGGCTACATGCTTGCTAGCTAGCTAAATCATTAGTCTCAGTAATTAGCTAGCTATTGCTTGGCCTAAACATTTACCCAGTTGCTTAGCAACAGTGTTATTTATTTTTTTGGATAAATGTATCATGAATTCACCTTCCAATGTTCACAAATGCAATTTGTACCAGCGCGCACATGCCCACACACACGTTCACACAGATGGATCTCCACGTGTTGCCATTGAGAGCAGAGTGAGGCGGAAGTGCACGACTGTTTGCTATATAATTAGAAGAGGCAGCGGGGTCTTCACACACACACACACACACACACAAACACACACACACACACACTTAGCATAGTGATACATAAGGCAACATATGTCATCCTATGTTCCTGTGTGTGTGTGTGTGTGTGTGTGTGTGTGTGTGTGTGTGTGTTTTCTGTCAGGTTCTCATCACCGTGCTGGATCAGAACGACAACGCCCCGGTGTTCTCTCAGCCCACCTACGAGGTCATGGTTGCCGAGGACACGCCCCCAGATACGGAGGTGCTGCAGGTTTTGGCGTCAGATCGAGATGAGCATCATCGCTTGACCTTTGCCCTGTTGGGCAGCGTGGACCCTGCTAGCATGCGTCTGTTCCGTATTGATGCAAACACGGGTCATGTGTACACCGCACAACGCCTTGACCACGAGACTAACACACAGCACGTCCTCTCCGTCATGGTAACGCTATGCTAATATCTCAGATACTTATTACATAGCAAAAAGTCACGAGTTGAAGCGACATATTTCAACAGACAAAATGTCCGATTGTAAAAAATAGAAACTTGTAGACAATGTGTCACAAAGTTGCTAGTTAAGATAAGTGTGTGATATTGTAGCACGTTTGGTAGCTAGCTAATTGTTTGCTAGCTAATAGGCTCATTAGAGGTTAGGGCTTAGCTCTCTAGTTTAGCGCTAGAGTTAGTACTGTACCTAAATCAACACTCTCAGCTAAACCCTGATAGGATACACGGATGCTACATGCACACACGCTTATCCCAAATGCTAGCTCTTGTCAAGTTAGCACTACTAGAACTAGTTTTTTTGTTTTGTTTTGTTTTTAAAGTTCACTGGAACCTGGTATAATCTGATAATGAGACTTATTGATGGTTATTTTCACGTGTTTATAAGTTTAATTCTGAGGCTGAAATGAGGCGCTGACTTAGCTGGCTAATTGTACATTAGCTAAGCTGCTTAGCTAATCAGCCTGACAGAAGATACAGCCATGGTAAATACATTTCACAGGAATGCCAGCCTAGTGCTAGAACACAATTTCTTGACAGATTTAAGAGAATAACATTGTGTAATGACAGTGTTAAAAGAGCTAGCTGTATTTTCTGTCACATACAGCTAGCTTTTGTGTGTTCTCCTGTCAGGATTTAGCTGTGTGTTGATTTATGTGGAGTGCTAATCTATCAGCTAGCTATTGAATATATTACAATATATATAGTGCAAAGTCAGGAAGTTTTCTGTTGCAGTGTCTCTGACTTTTTATGATGCCTTGTCTGTTTTTTCCGACAAAATGGTGTTCGGACAGGTTAGCATGCAGACGATTAGCTTCCCCTGTCTTCCTCTCTCTGTCTGTCATTGTGTGTCTTACTCTCTATCTGAGGTTAAAAAAGGACAAAGAGCTCTTATCTGTCTCAGTTTTATAGCTCGCTACCTCCCTCCGTCTCTCTCCCTCTTGTCTGTCTCCCTCTTTATCTGTCTCCCTCTGCTGATTTCTGTCTTTCCTTTTTTCCCCTCTGTTCTCTCTCTCTCCCTCAGTTCTTTTGCTCTCGTTCTCCCTCCCATAAGATATAACTCTTGCCTGTTTTTCTGTCTTTTCCCTTCTTTTTTCATCATTAATTCTCTATTTTGTTTCTTATCCCTTCCTCACTTGCGGCTGTGTGTACCTTGGCAGTAGTGTGTGTGTGTGTGTGTGTGTGTGTGTGTGTGTGTGTGTGTGTTAATGTCGTCTCTCGGCGCAGCAATCTAATTATCGATCTGATCACACTCGCTCTCTGTTTCAGCGCTCCTCTGTGTGTGTGTGTGTGTGTGTGTGTGTGTGTGTGTGTGTGTGTGTGTGTGTGCCTCATAAATATTCCCGCAGCCTGTGAAACAGATGAAATGTGTTATTGTAATCCACCAAGCGATGTTATCTCTGTGTGTGTGTGTGTGTGTGTGTGTGTGTGTGTGTGTGTGTGTGTGTGTGTGTATGCGCATGTGCGCGAGTGAGTGACTGTTGCTATTTCACTGAGGCAATAAAATTTACTTATACTTATTTCCTGTCTACATCTCTCTTCTTTTCAACTCCCTCTTTTCCTCTCTCTCCGTCTTCATCTTTTGTTCTCCTCACTCACTCTCTCTCTCTCTCTCTCTCTCTCTCTCTCTCTCTCTCTCTCTCTCTCAGGTGAAAGATCAGGAATTCCCATACAGACGGAGTCTTGCACGCGTTCTCATTGGTGTAGAGGATGTGAATGACCACGCCCCCCAGTTTACTATGGCAATGTATGACGGACAGGTATACGAGTCTGCTGCATTTGGCTCTGCTGTCGTCACGGTAACGGCTCTCGATAAAGACAAAGGCCAGAATGCTCAGATTAGCTACAGTATAGAATCAGGTAATAATACAACACACACATACACACAATCATCTCTGACCTGTGACCCCAAATCACAGCTGTAATTCGGTCACTGTAGACCTGCAAAATCATATGTCAGATGTGATCAAGCTCGGCTCTGAGTGTTTTATTACTTTTGTACAGAAATGTAGAAAAAGTAAAGCTGCAATACATTGTTTCAAAATATGTCTTCAATATCAGCGATAACGTATTAGAAAGAGTGCAACTACTGTCAGAGCTACTGTTACAGAAAATGAATCAACACTTTCTGACCACTCAGCATGGAGTATCCAACAGCGCAGTGGTCTGAAATAATGTTAACAGTTAACTGACAGTAGCAGTTTACTGTAGAACAAATCCCTTGACAAAGGGGCCACTTTTGGGCCACTTGGGGACTAGAAAAAAGTTTTGTAATGAAGTTTAACCTTCCTTGGTTGAGTAGAGATCAAAAAGCAACATCAAAATAGCTTCCTAAGGGCTTCGCATTCTGTTATTTTAGAAGTTGTTAATAACTATGATGCTAATACGTGTTTTGTTGCCTCTACAGGAAACACTGGGAACACATTCCGGATTGATCCAATTCTGGGAATCATCTCAGTGGCTCGGGAATTGGAGTTATCCACCATCGGTCACTACGTGTTAATTCTAAAAGCTGTGGATCACGGCTCACCCGCTCTATCTTCCACGGCTGTTGTTCGCATTGCTGTGACACTCTCTGATAATTCAGGCCCCAAATTTCCTCAGCATGAGTACCAGGCCGAGGTTGCTGAAGGTGTTGCCATCGGAACTTCAGTAACCACTGTAACAGCCCTTAGCCTGTCCACAGTAACCTACGAAATCCGTCACGGTAATGGAGGTCGGACATTTCACATTAACCAGTACAGTGGTGTGATCACAACTCAAAAAGTGCTTGATTTCGAGACGATTTCTTCGTACATGCTAATTGTCACAGCTACCAACATGGCCGGCCAGTCATCCAATGCCACTGTAACGATTGTTGTGCTTGACCAGAATGACAATGCCCCTGTGTTCCAGCAGCTGCATTACCGGGGTGACATCAGTGAAGGGGCAGGGCTGAACAGTGTGGTGCTGAGTGAATCAGGTGAGCCTTTGGTTATACGGGCAACAGATGCTGACCGGAACCATAACGCCTTATTAGTGTATCAGATCCAGGAAGAGAATGCCAGACGTTTCTTTACTGTAGATGCTGGCACCGGTTCCATTAGAACCATTGCTCAGTTGGACCATGAAAAAACACCTATGTTCCATTTTCATGTGAGTGTAAGGGACAGTGGACGTCCACAGCTATCAGCTGAACATCCTGCAGAAGTCACCATTCAAGTGCAAGACATTAATGACTGTGCACCACAGTTTTCCCAGGATTTCTATGAAGCTGTTCTTCTGCTTCCTACCTATGAGGGAGTTGAAGCCTTGAGAGTCTCCGCCTCTGATCCTGATGGTGACGGTCAATCCGACCTCACCTACTCACTGACTGACACCAGTCTGGAGCATTTTGCCGTAGAGTCGAGCACTGGGCTAATCACAGTCCGAAACAGCACCTTTGGCAAAGACCGTTTCCGGTTTAATGTTCGTGTTTCAGACGGACGGTTCTCCAGCACAGCTTTGGTGACCGTTCTTGTGCGTGAGGCACTTGACAGTGGCCTGGCTTTCACACACAACATCTACAGTGCTAACATTCAGGAGAACAATGCAAATGTGTCAACGGTCACCGTGGTTACAGCGCTTGGCAACAAACTGAATGAGCCACTACGTTATAGTTTGCTGAACTCTGGTGGGAAGTTTCGAATCCGTCCCACGTCTGGAGCTATAGAGACAGTCGGAGTCCCCTTAGACAGAGAGGACAAAGAGGAGTATGGACTTCTTGTGCAGGCAAGTCGAGAAGAAGACAGGCTGCGTGTTGCAAGGGCACTTGTGCGTGTACGTGTTACTGATGTCAACGACAATGCACCCATTTTTGTTGGACTTCCATATTATGCAGCCGTGCAAGTGGAGGCAGAACCAGGGGTGTCCATATTTCGTGTGACAGCTGTGGACAGTGACAAAGGTCCAAATGGAGAAGTCAGCTACTTCCTGCAGGATGAGCTGGGACACTTTGAAATGGACCGTATTAGCGGTGAGCTCAGATTACGCCAGGCCTTTGATGCTGATCTGTCCAGTGTGGAATACCAAATCCTGGTTTTCGCTCGTGATAGTGGCACACCGTCCCTGTCCTCTTCTATCACCTTCCCTGTCACTGTTGTGAACCGGGCAATGCCTGTATTTGACCGGCCATTCTACTCTGTTAAAGTGAGTGAGGATGTGCCAGTGTTTACACCAGTTCTGGGAATCAATGCCAGCAGTCCAGAAGGACAGAATGTGCTCTACACCATCACACATGGCAACCCTGATAGCCTTTTCTCTATTGGATTTGACACTGGCATCATCAGTGTTATAGCCCCTCTGGACTTTGAGGCCGACCCAGTCCACAAACTGATTATCAGAGCGACAGACTGCCTCACAGGTGCTAGAGCAGAGGTGGATGTTGAGGTGACAGTTTTAGACATGAACGATAATGCACCTGTGTTCGAACAACCAATTTATAAAGCAGTAATCTCTGAAGCGGCCATGATTGGGACACCTGCTTTGCAGGTGCAAGCAACAGATAAAGACTCTGAGAAAAATGCAGCAGTTCGCTACCAAATCATCCCTGACCGCAGCAACAGCACAGACCACTTCCACATTGACAGTAGCAGTGGCCTGATCTTAACTGCTCGCTCCCTCGATCATGAAAACATTCAGCACTATGTTTTCTTTGTCAAAGCAACTGATAATGGCTTTCCTCCTCTTAGCACTGAGGTGCAGGTCACAGTTCAGGTGACGGACACAAACGACAATGCTCCAGTCTTCAATCAACTACTGTACGAGGCCTCAGTTTATGAACTTGCCCCCAAAGGGCACTTTGTCATGTGCATTCAGGCTTCTGATGCAGATCAGTCTGATGTAGACCGACTACATTATGCTTTGTTATTAGGAAACGAGCGATTGCTATTTGACCTGGATGCTTCCTCAGGGATTTTGACTCTGAGTGGACAGAGGAGGACGCAACGTATGCCACCCACTATCAGCCTGAATGTGAGTGTTTCGGACGGAGTTTTCACCAGCACAGCACAAGTGCATGTACATGTAGAATGGGCTAACCTACACACGCCACAATTCACCCAGAGCATGTATGAAGCAGAGGTACGAGAGAACATGCCAACTGGATCAAAGGTCATTATGATTAGGGCTCAGGATGCTGATCCTGGACCATTTGGTGAAGTACACTACGTTTTGCTCTCAGATGTAGCGAGATACTTGTTTAGTATAGACAGCAGTGGTCAGATAACGACTCTGGAGAGGTTGGATCGGGAAGAGCAAAATGAATTTGTGCTGTCCATTGCAGCAGTCGACACAGGAGGAAGAACTGCATATTGCCATGTTCGGATTGCAGTGCTGGACGAGAATGATAATGCTCCACTTTTCGATGCTTCAGAGTACCGTGCTAGTGTTCGGGCAGAGGTGGAGCCAGGCTCTTTAGTGACACAAGTGCAGGCTTGGGATGCTGATCAGGGGCTCAATGGAGAGATCAGCTACAGCTTATACAGTGAAGCCAGTATCCAGGTCACAGAATTGCTGGATATAGATCCTGATAGTGGTTGGGTAGTTACCAAGGGCAACTTCAGCCCCCTTCAAGGGTCGGTGTTGTCCTTTTTCGTGAAAGCCTCAGACAGTGGTGTACCAGTCCGCCACTCTCTTATTTCTGTGTACATTCACGTCCTCTCAAACGATGCCCACTTACCTGTCTTTAACCAACCACACTTCTCCTTTAGTGTTCCAGAGGATACTCCCATTGGTTCCACACTAGGAGCAGTGCATCTTCAGAGCCAGCGTGTACAGAACTCTCTACCTGTCAGTTTCTCGGCTGTGATCGGTCAGACTGTGGAGAGTAATGGCGATGGGGTTTTTGTTGTGGACAAGGAGAGTGGGATGATAAAATTGGAAAAACCACTGGATCGTGAACAGTCTCCAGAATTCCATTTTAAAGTGACTGCAACCCTGCAGCAAGGACTCATAGATTCAGTTGCTGTCGTAGATGTGGAAGTAAAAATTCTAGATGTAAATGACAACAAACCAGCATTTGAATCCAACTCATATGAAGCCTCCATCATTGAGGGACTTCCTGCTGGCACCAGAATCCTCCAGGTGCTAGCAGTGGATCCTGACTGGTCAGCCAATGGTCAGGTGACATACAGCCTTGCTCCACCTGGGCTTCTGGGATCAGGAAGCGAGGATTTGAAGGATAGTGGGAGCTATTTTACAATTGATAGCACTTCTGGGTGGATTTCAACTCTAAAAGGCCTTGATCATGAACTTAACCCCGTCCACAGTCTTACAGTCTGGGCATTTGATCTCGGCGACCCAGCCAGTCTGTCATCCTCGACGACGGTTGCCATAGCAGTTGGTGACTCTAACGACAACATGCCTGAGTTTCTGCAACCGCACTACTATGGCAGTGTGCGGGAAAGCGATGCACCTGGAGAAGTGGTTGCTGTGCTGAACACCCGTGATGATGACAGCTCTCCTAGCAACCGTCAGGTCACCTACCACATCACAGGTGAGGAAAAGAAACTTGTGTATTTGCGTGTGCGTGTCTGTGTGAAGGAAATGGAAAAATAAACATGCATATTGGGTTGTTTAGATAACCTGTTATTGTGTGTTTATGAAAGTGAGCATGTTGGGCTGTTTATGTCTTTCACTATGAATTCCCAATGCAAAAACAGGTCTTAGGGATATCGACACCCATTTCTGCATTCCTGCTCACATAAACTGCATTTCATTACGGAGCACCTGTTTTAGTAGTAGTTTTGTGTCTCCTTGGTCAGCATTTTAACTGAAAAAGAACCTTGACAGACACTGCATTTAGTATACCCTTGAGTGTTGTCAAACACACCATAGCTTTTAGTGCTGTTTGTTTACCCATCCCAAGGATGGTTCCTGAACTAGTGGCAACCTGCTACTCTCAGAAAATCTCAGAAAAAAAGAGTACTAAACTATACCTTTCCTTGTTGCCGCAGTAATACCCTCGAGCGTGTGCCTTTAGTACCTTCAGTATATTTCTTTTACCTAGAAAGGTGTAGCTTTGCTCTAAAAGGTTACTGTGGTCACATTTTCATGTTTCCATACATATTAAAGGTACAAAAGATGTACCAATGAGGGGACCAGCCCTCTGACAATGAAAGGTACAGATTAGTAATATTTATTTTGCAGAGTATAGCCTACCTAGCTACACAAAGAGATGCTAGCTATGTACTGCATATTGTGATATCATTTTGTTAGCTAGGCAATTTTAGTAACAGAATGACAAGACGAATACCAACAGGCTGTTAGTTACAAGTGACTTATTTAGCTTATCTTTCTAAACAACACCTCTGTCGGAGTGACATCCTTCCAAGTGGGACAGGCTTTATCACAGGAGTGTACAAATACTGGCCAAAAATTCTGCCTACCTAAGGACTTCTCTTCAAAGGAGCATGATGTCTCTTGAATGTGTTTTTTTTAACCAAGCAAAGCACAAATGCCCCCTACTGGGGGAAAATATAATCATTTATTTAAACGATGAAATAAAAACAGGTCTCTGTTGTGCACTCAGACTTTTGGACCCTAGACAACACACTTTACTTTGGAGTGGAAATGAAGAGTAAATCAGTAATACACACCTCCGTGATAAACATTCGATTGATTTGTGTTCGAAATAACCACATCGTAAGAACCAGCTGTGTGCCTCATCACACCCTGTCAAATGCAGTTATGATTTTCAAGAATGCCTTGCCTAGTGGTGTAGAACTCCTTTATAGAGGGTAACAACACACACACACACACACACACACACACACACACACACACACCTATTCAAACTCTCCACACACACTCTCAGGTGCAGCCTGTATATCACTTTAGAAATTCATAACATTGCATTAGGGAGCTGCCACGGTTTATAATTCATGAGTTCCCGGACACACACACACACACACACACACACACACACACACACACACACACACACACGAGTGCGCTTAGATACACATACTTTGACTAAGGCAGAATTTAGACTGAAGTACAGCCTCCGTGGCTGTAAACATTTTCTGAGTGTAATTTTATGAAGTTTCAACACACACACACACACACACACACACACACACACACACACACACACACACACACAACTCAATTACAGTTCTATGTATCTATGTGCTGCTCTGGATGATCCTATAACAGCACTCTTTTTTCACAGTCTCTTTTTTTCTCATTTTCTCTTACATCTGTTTCTTTTTCTTTGATGTTTAAATCCCTTCGGTTTCAGACGAATTCAAAGGTCAAACCACTGACTAATGGACTCTTCACACCCCTAGACAGAAGTGTGATATAAACATATAATGGAGGAGGGGGGGGGGGTGGACAGTGAGAAAGTGGCAAGGAATAGATGGACAGAACATGAAGGAGAGGCAGACATAGAGAAAGAGATAGAGACAGATGACCGAACAAGAGAGAGGCGAAGTGAAGAAGAACGAAAGCAAGGTTACATAGACCTGTGGTTCTGAAACTGGAGTCCATGAGTGTCAAAGTTATAATGCCAACTGGAATATAATCTAATTTTAATAAAAATGGGCTCCGTTGGTGGGGAAAAACAAGCCAACACACACCGGCCACTTTATTAGGAATACCTGTACACTTGCTCATTCATATGATTATCTCATCAACCAATACCAATCATGTAACAGCAGCACAATGCATAAAATAATGTTCATTTTAAACATCAGAATGGGGGGAAAATGTGATCTCAGTGACTTTGACCATGGCATGTTTGTTGGTGCCAGATAGGGTGGTTTGAGGATTTTCACACACACACACACACACACACACACACACAGGTCTCTACACAGAATGGTGCGAAAAACAAAAAACATTCAGTTGTGTGGGGATAAATGCCTTGTTGTTGAAGAGCTCAGAGGAGAATGGCCAGCCTGGTTTGAGCTGAAAGGAAGTGAAGTGACGCACACACACCCATGAACACACACCCGGAGCAGTAGCTGCAGCGTCCGGGGAGCAGTTGGGGGATCGGTGCCTTGCTCAAGGGTCTCACCTCAGTGGTGGTATTGAGGGTGGCAGAGA
>CM074958.1:2101107-2111799 GCA_037577455.1 Pangasius macronema | reverse complement strand
CCGTGGTGAGCAGAAAAGCATCTTTAGAACCTTGAGGCACTGTTCCTATTAAAGTGGTTGGTAAGGGTATTATTATACGCATAAGAATAAGTTAAAATGCCCTTCTGACTATAAAAAGAGTGAAACCCCTGACAGCTAATTAACAGAACTAAATGAAATAATTACAGGTAATATTTATATGTAACTACACTGTGCCACAAATAAACGGGCTATAAATCATCCTGACTAATGTGCATACAAGCACAATGACTGTGTCTCCAAAACATCAACACAGTTGGCGATAACAGACGCAACACCTTATGGCGAAGTCTGTCCGGCCATGGCGACATGTCCGAGCAGTTACTTCCTGCTCTTTACTTGAATAAAGAGAAACTCATGAACCTGAACGAAAGCTGACGTTTCAAAATCTGACAAAAATGTTCTAAGGTTTTGGCTCCAATAACGCAATTTTTTCCGGGTTTGCTCCGGCTACTGCGCATGCACGTTTCTACGTAAAAAGATTAAAAACGTTAACTTTATTTACAGATTGATGATTGTCAGCTTGAAGAAAAGGACGAATCCCACAGGGCAGTTGATCTGTACAGGCCCCAGTATAGGAATCTGATAGACCTGACTCTTTCGTCATCTTTACCAACAAGGCGATTGGCTTGTTTTTATCGAAAGGCGGGACTTTCTGTACTGCAGGCGCTACGTACACACTGTCCTGTTCATCTTTTTTTATAACAAGAAGACTTATAATAGTGAGACTATACGTAAGCACTGCAACTTTAAAACACACACACACACACACACACACACACACAGAGTGAGAGATTTCATTATGTTCTGGTTATTAAGATGCAGTGATAATTTAGTATGAGGTTATAAATTCTGATTAAAAGGTTAATGAATGTGTGTGTGTGTGTGTGTGTGTGTGTGTGTGTGTGTGTGTGTGTGTGTGTGTGTGTGTGTTTCCCTGTTACTCAATACACTTGTGATTCTGCAAGAATTGCCTGGTTAAACAACACGCACAGTTTTATATTTGATTATATTTTATATGAATCCAGCCACAACTATTGCACATTATCGTTGAACACTACACTGTGTCTATGTGAAATACTTGATTCTGATTGGTTAATGTGATGACCATGGGGCATTCCCGATTGGCTGACACAAGTGTTGTTTTCACAAATCAGAAAACTTTATTTAACCTCAAACTGGAACGTAACCATGATTTATTGACGGATAATTCTCATTCTTTCTATAAATAAATTCTTCAAATAGGCAAAATTATTGACCATAAGGTGTGTGTGTGTGTGTGTGTGTGTGTGTGTGTGTGTGTGTGTGTGTGTGTGTGTGAGACATATTCAATCGTTTCATATTGTTTTTTTGCCGAATTGGCGATGGTTTGTCTGAGCTCTGTGTGTATCACAAGAATGGCAAAAATGAGAGCTAGAAGTTGTTGGTGGAAAAATAAGGATTTGCTTTAGTGTGTGTGTGTGTGTGTGTGTGTGTGTGTGTGTGTGTGTGTGTGTGTGTGTATATGTGTGTGTATGTGTGTGTGGGGGTTCTTTGGTAATTGGCTGATGTTGACTCAAAAGGAAAAAAAATTATTAAGGAGTAAATAACAGCTAGTGCTGAAGTGGATTGAGAGAGAGAGAGAGAGAGAGAGAGAAAGTGGGAGGAGGAGCAAATAAAGTGATAAAGACAAAGAGCCCTTCTATGTGTTATTAGCCTCCAACATAGACAAATTGAACTGTTTATTTATATAAATGTGTGTGTGTGTGTGTGTGTGTGTGTGTGTGTGTGTGTGTGTGTGTGTGTGTGTGTGTGTACATGCCTGCTTAAGAGCACACTGACTGGACATTTATTGAGCCAACTGTTTCAGATTACTGTGTTCCCATTTAATTTATTCTATCCATCATTCTACCATTTCTCTCTTTGTCTCTGTGTGTGTGTGTGTGTGTGTGTGTGTGTGTGTGTGTGTGTGTGTGTGTGTGTGTGAGAGAGAGATAAATTAGCGCTCATTAAAGTTCAACCTTAATAACATAAATGAAAATAAAAGATGTGATTATTACAATTTATACTAATGAGCCTGGCACAAATGGCAGAGGTTATTAATACATATAGGTGTGTGTGTGTGTGTGTGTGTGTGTGTGTATTGCCTTATGGGAATGACATCATTTTCACCCACCAACTTCAAGGAGATGAGAGATGTAATGGGGACAAAAGTGCTGGTGTCCATTAGGGAAATGGTGTGTGTGTGTGTGTGTGTGTGTGTGTGTGTGTGTGTGTGTGTGTGTGTGTGTGTGTGTGTGTGTGAGACTTGTGAGGTGTGTGTGAGGAAGAAAGCTGCATTGCGCTTGTTTTTCTACCAGGTTTTCTCTCAAAAATGTCAACATAGTCAAAAATAGCTAGCTACAAAAATGACTAGCTACAAAACCAGTTAAATATATGACTTGACTTTAGCTTTGCTATGGTTATGACTAGCTACACATATAACTAGCTACAGGACTAGCTACACATATAACTAGCTACAGGACTAGCTACACATATAACTAGCTACAGGACTAGCGACACATTTGACTAGCTACAGGACTAGCGTCACATTTGACTAGCTGCAATACTAGCTATAAAAAATACTGAACATGGTGTGATTTAAGACAGCCTCGTAACAGAACTAATAAGGACAGTTGTCAAGTAGTGTGTTTTTTCGTGTGCGTGTGTGTGTGTGCGTGCGTGCAGGTGGTAACCGTGGCGATGTGTTCGCCCTGAGTTTACTCTCCTCTGATTGGAAGCTGTACGTGAAGCGGCCGTTGGATCGTGAGCAGCAAGAGCGTTACGTCATCAACGTCACGGCAACGGACAGCCTCCATGTCGCCACGGCAACCGTCCATGTGCTCGTCACCGATGCCAACGACAACAGTCCCGTGTGTGACCCGGTACGACGTGCCAACACACGTACACACAGAAAAACATGTATACACACTTACTTTATGTGTGTACGTGTGTTTGTGCTTGTGCCTCATCTGTGTGTGTGTGTGTGTGTGTGTGTGTGTGTGTGTGTGTGTGTGTGTATAGGTGGTGTACACTGCATCTGTCTCAGAGGATATCCCCATTGGAAATCTGATCCTGAGAGTGAGAGCGACGGATGCAGACACTGGCTCTAACGCACAACTACAGTACACACTGTCAGGGGGCGGGGCTGAGGACTTCACGATACATTCTTACACAGGTCTGTCTATCTATCTGTCTATCTATCTATCTATCTATCTATCTATCTGTCTATCTATCTGTTTATCCGTCTATCTGTCTGCCTATCTATCATGATGATAACGTTGTGTGTGTGTGTGCGTGTGTGTGCGTGTGTGCTTTTGCAGGAGAGCTAAAAACCGCGACGTCATTGGACCGGGAGAAAGTTGAGCGGTACTCTCTTGTTGCCAGGGCGACAGACGGGGGTGGGCTTTCATGTGAGGCAACCGTTTCCATCACACTACTGGATGTTAATGATAACCCTCCTCGGTTTGGCTCCGCCCATTATGAGACCAGCGTTTATGAGAACACAGCTGCGAAAGCGCTGCTCACACAGCTAAATGCCATAGATCCAGACCTGGGTACGAAACACACACACACACACACACACAGTGCTTCTGCAATGCTTTCTAACTTCCCCTGCATTATTGATGAGTTCCTGTGTGAGTGTGCAGTCCTGTGTGCGATCTGTTCTGCAGTGTTGCTACATGCCTTCGTTCACATTTTCTCCACTTCTGGCGGTTTTCACTCTACTCAGAAAGGAGCGCCCCCTGACAGCTCGATGGGTGAATTTAATACCTCCTTTTCATCCCGCTCGAAACAGACAGATAGCTGAACAAGATCTCTCTGGGTAGCGACCACATGTCCATATGTGTGATGTCCAAGTGTTTAAAAACTGCAATCTGCAGAATGAGTTTCAGAATGAGTTTTTTTTCCCCTCAAGAAAAGCCAAGAATCTGCTGAAAGCATTGAGTTGATAGACAGCCGCTGTAGTCGCTGTGTGCAGGTTTTTTTCTGATTTTTTTCAGGCCAAAAGAGACTGAGGCCTGCTTTAGGCGATGTTGTTGCTTAAGGATAGAATGCTGCCAAGATGTTTCTGCTGTGTTACTGAGGACAACGCGCCTCCATTGATGGTGAACAGTTACAGTTGGCCAGGTTTTCAGTTTCTGAGATTTTTTTTTGAGATGTTTAACCCCATTTTCTTGTAGACGGTACAGCAGCATTCTTTGGAGATCCTCTCAGCTCAGTATGTGGCAAGAGGTGGCTTTTGTACTGCCGTGAAATCTCATTTCATCCAGACAGAATCCTATGATGAAACTAGTGTTGTGTTTTATCTCTTGATGCAGTAGGATATGGCACACATTGACAACCTGGTCTGGGGATACAGTCTTGCTCACACAGAAAGATTACGAATCCATCCTTCTTAAGGACATACGGACCTCAGTCACACTTTTGTAGGATGTTCCACAACAACAACTCGTTCACTTCAACAAGGGGTTTGGGGCAAGTCGATTAATGGAACAAACAAGTCCTGATGCTGTTCCTTACACTTTTCCAGCAGCTGCCTGGAAGTGATAACTATGTCTACTATACTTTATTTTGTGCAAAAGCCAAACAGAAACTCTTGGAAGTACACTATATGGCCAAACGTATGTGGACACCTGACCATCACACCAGTCATATGTGCTTGTTGAACATCCCATTTCAGACTTGCCCCCCACCTTTGCTACTGTAAAATCTTCCACTCTTCTGGGAAGACTTTCCACTGAGTTTTGGCATCAGGCACTGATGTTGGACGAGAAGACCTGGTGCGCAGTCCACGGTCCCATTTATTGCTCAATGGGGTTGAGGTCAGGTCTTCGAGTTCTTCCACTCCAGCCTTGGCAAACCATGTCTTCATGGACCTTGCTTTATGTACAGGGGCATTGTCATGCTGGAACAGGTTTGGGGCTCTTAGTTCCAGTGAAGCAACATCTTAATGCTACACCATACAAAGACATTCTAGACAATTGTGTGCTTCCAACAGTTTGGGGAAGGCTCACGTATGAGTGTGATGGTCAGCTGTGCACATACTTTTGGCCATATAGTGTGTCTGTTCTACAATGTTGTTGATGACTCTTTAAAGAGGAACATTAGCTAAAAGATTTCCTGCAGTGGATAATAATGATGTCGCTCTTCTACTCTACTTCTACTTTCTTTTACTTTCCATGACAGCTCGGTTACCTTTGTTTCTTACTGGCTAATGAACAGGCGAAAGATCTCTGGTAATTGGGTATGGTATGTTTGACGGTCTAGCTCAGGAGATTGCTAGAACATTGTCTGGCCCAGGTGCCTTGTGGTAAAGTATTTCAACTATTATTAGATTTTCTGTGTAAAAGTGTTGAATGATCAACTTTTTTGGAAAAAAAATACATCGTAATGTTCAGAGCAGTTTGAGTCATAATCAGTTTCTTGCAGCAGTTCTGATGTTAGTTAGAACTTTTCCTATAATGATATCAGCTGTTTCTGCAGACAGCTTTATCATCTTCATTTTTGTGCCAATTTTAATACCTCCCTGCCTACGTTGGAAAGGGGAGTCTGGAGTGACTACCTGTCTATTTCACGAGGTCGACCTTACAACGGACCTAACCCTATTTTGTGCATTTTAATGCTCCACTTTCTTCCTAGCTAACTACCTGTTGTTCCCTTGCCCTCTTCCATTCGGAGTCCACCCCGTCACCCCTGCAGAAGCCCCCTGGAGCTCCAGCCCAAGTTCTCAGACTTCTTCCCCCACAATCCACAATTACTCTCCATACCACTCAGTTAAAGGCATGGTCTGGACTTTCAAAAGCTTTCAATCTGCTTTTAGAGTTTCTGTAAAAATGAAAGGATCAAGTTGCTCTTGTAGAATGGTAAGATTTGGTAACATTTGTATTCTGGGCTGGATTGAGACAGCTTCAATGTGTTCATCCAACCTATGAAAGTTTTTGGGCTTGAGGTTGTGACATGGTTTACAGCTTTAGACATGATTTACAGCTTTACAAAAGTGCGCAAGTTTGTACTACTGGCACTTGCTTATCTGTCAGTTTGAAAGTGAAAATGAAGTGACATGTGGCTGAGTGTGGTGACCCATACTTGGAATTTGTGCTCTGCGTTTAACCCATCCAAGTGCACACACACCGTGAATACACACCCGGAGCAGTGGGCAGCCTTTTTTTTTTTGCTGCGGCGCCCGGGGGGCAGTTGGGGGATCGGTGCCTTGCTCAAGGGTCTCACCTCTGTCGTGGTATTGAGGGTGGAAGAGAGCGCTGGTCATTCACTCCCCCACCTACAATCCCTGCCGTTTGTAGTGCAAGACTAGCCCCTAAGGCAGGGGGCAACAAGTGATTGCCTCCACATAGGAGACCATCCTATGGAGCCCACAGCAGTCTTGAGATATCCCACTGATTTTGCCTGGGGATGCAAGAACCTCAGTTACCATATGAGACCACAAGGAGGAGTCCTGGTGTATGAGAGTCTCTGTACTTGAAGGGGAAACCTTGTGCTGCACCTTTGTGGTGCCTTATAAGTTAATTTGTGAATTATAGGAAAGTAAAAAAAGAAACATGGAAAGCGTGTCAGTTGTTTGCTCTATCAGAGTATGTAACGCTCTTAAAAAGCTACTACTGGTTCTGTTCTACTAGTGTACCTTATGGTAAGCACGTTGTAAGACCTGACTTTAACAACCCCTGAAATGTGGCAAGTGTCACCCTCGTCGGTACGACTAAACATGTAACCCTGTAAACAGGGAAGGAACTGGTAATTGAGAAGACTACCCCAAGTTGACGAGCTGAAATTTCAAGTTGAGGGGGAATTCCACGTTGCAACTTCACCTCGAACACAGCGTTAGACCGTTTCTGTACCTTTTCCAGAGTCATCCTGTGGCAAAACACCTGAAAACCAGAAAAGGGGTTCTTGTACACATCTTAAAATCTGAAAAGCTTACTTCCGTGAGTCAAGGTCTGTACCTTTTGATAATTTTAAGACCTCGATTCCATACCTCTCGGACATCAGTTTCCTAGACAGCAAGATTTTTGGTTGTCTTTGGACATTCCCTTATTTTCTGCGCTAATGCAGCCCCCTGAATGCATGTCACATTTCACATTTTCATGACCTTGATAATGACTTTTCATATTCAGCACCAAACCCGAACATGAAAAGCTTAGAAAGTTTAAAAAAAAAAAATCCAGAGAAAGAATGAGAAATTATAATCAGACAAGCCTGCATTATGCATCAATTTTCCATCTGTAATCTTCTGTCTCTTTTTCTGTCTGTCTCAGGTGATAGCCGTAAAGTAGTGTACTCACTAGTAGACTCGGCTGAAGGTGTCTTCTCCATCGATAAGTGGACTGGTGTGGTGGCTCTGGAGCGGCCGCTGGACCGTGAGGTCCAATCCTCGTACCTTGTGGTGGTACGGGCGTCTGACCTGGGTGTCCCCTACCGTCTCTCGTCTCTTGCCAACCTCACCATTGCCGTGCTGGATGTAAACGACAACCCTCCGGTGTTCGAGCGGCGTGACTACAGTGCCACGCTGGGCGAGGATGCAGCAGCTGGCACCGCAGTGCTGCGTGTCCATGCACACAGCAAGGACATCGGTACTAACGCTGACATCTATTACAGCATCCGATCTGGGAACGCGCAAGGACACTTCAGCATTGAAACACACACAGGTGAGAAGACAAATCTTATAGTAACTGGTATGGCTGTGTCCCAAATGCTAGTATACCAGCATGCTATGTAGCAAGCCAACATAGTACCATTTTATAGATAAGATATGTACTGCTAGTCATTACTACTACTGCTGTTTAGTATGTCTAGTTTTAGTTTTTTCAAAATCTAAATCTAGCCATTGCATGTCTTTTTTATGGTGGCAAATGTTTCACTAGTTAGCTAACACAATTTCCAAATAGCATCTATCAAAAGTTGTACTAATGTTCTACCGTGTACATATGGTCAGTCAGTATACATGTGTCTTATTCTGTTAGCCTGACAGGATTGCTGAGAGGATTTTAAGTCGTATTTATAAATGTTGCTAATCTTAACTGCTAATATTTTTTTTAGATGGGTAATGAGCTAACCTGACAGGATTTCTGAGAGGATTTTGAAGTCATGTTCATAAATATTCATACTTTTCACTGCTAATGTTGGATAGCTGGCTAACACGAGCTAAACCTGACAGGATTTCTGAGAGGAACTTTGTCTTATTTATAAAATGTCAATAATTTTCATTTCTAATGTTGGTCAGCTGGCTGAAGTTAGTTAATCTGACAGGACTTCTAAGAAAATCACTTTACACTTTGGTTTGTGTATAAAGGTACTTTTGAGGACCGGAGGCCTTCTTGTGAGAAAGCGTTGTTGTCACTGATAAACATTTAGCTAGCTAGCTAGCATGGAAGCTATGCTTGCTGTACAGTACATTATGTATGTTAGTATTTAGTATTGAGACGTAGACACAAGTAGCATCTAGTGTTTATTGTGTCTGGAAAGCTTTATTGTAACTGCTAAATATGTAGTTAGCTAGCTCACAATGCTTGCTAAATAGTATCACACACAGTTAGCATAGTTTTTTTTTGACACATTAATATGCTGATAATGTGGTTTAAGGTTTTATACATGCCATGGTGACTGCGACAGCATTACTCTGGCTGCTAAATCCTATGCTAGCTAACACTGCTTGCTCTGGTGTTTGGAATTAATCTGTCAAAAAACTGATTGAAATTTGTTAGGCTGGAATTTATCCATTCCACAGAAGTTATAGGACCACACACACACACACACACACACACACACACACACACGTTTCATTCTATAATGCAATTCAGCTGTCGGTGTTCTAGCCAGTATATAAAGCTGAGATATAGACAGCCTGAGGCCATTTGTGTCCTAAATCGCAGCCACCCGCCTCTTCACTCACTTACTCCCGTTCCCACATACGCAGTCAGACTCTTTTCAGCTTACAGCTCACGTTTGCTCTAAGTTTCATTAATAATTGCTTTGCATAGATATTTAAAGACACTATGCATGGATGGTGTCAGTAACTACACCCTATTCACCACGTAGTACATTGTTTAGGTGCCATTTTTTAAAGCATATTTTCTTTCAAAGGCACGTTATACACTACATTAGATATACTACAGAATAACAGTGCAGAAGAATGCACAGTACTCTTTACAGATGACCTTTGCAGTGTGTAGAGTGTATGTCTGCAGAGCATGATGATGATGGTGTGTGTGTGTGTGTGTGTGTGTGTGTGTGTGTGTGTGCGTGTGTGTGTGTTTGTGCAGGAGCGATCTCCGTGTCTCACCCTCTGGACTTCGAGACCTGTAAAGATTACTTTCTCACGATAGAAGCTCGCGATGGCGGAACTCCGCCCCTCACCGCTGTTGCCATGGTGAACATCAATATAACGGATGTCAATGATAATGCGCCGATGTTTGGGCGTGACGTTTACAGCGCCATCATCAGGGAGGATGCTAACATTGGTGATGCGGTCGTCAAGGTAACCACATCCAGCATTATAAAGACAACAACTTTGTGCTGCTGTAGTTTATTCTGTGGCCTGTTTATGAAACTACTGGGATGACATCATTAATTAAACGGTTAATTTTTAATTAAAAATGAATCCCCGACGAGATGACATGTTGGTCTGGTTGCTTAGGTGACCGCCGAAGACATTGATAGCCAGGTGAACAGTGACATCCTGTACTCAATCATCAGCGGCGACCGCGAGAACCAGTTCTTCATCGAGCCAGTGACGGGCCAGATCAAAGTCAACAAACAGCTGGATCGAGAAACGGTGAGGAACGACACCACGGTTTCCATGACAACAAGCTCACCATATCGGAGACCAAATAATTTCTACTTAAAAGTCACAATACATTACTTTTTTTGGTATTAAACTGACCCTTAAGCTTGAATGAACACTTCAAGAACCATGATGATGTCCAAATAGATATAAAAATACAACCGAAGGGCAGGTATTAAATTAACATACGCCTGTATGTGGATCACAAAATTCCCACTTCGTCACTACAGTATAATTTTTATAAATTACATCTCATCATACTTTTATTGTGTTCATATCATATTTTAAAGTTTTAGTTTAGGTAAAGTTCACCTTTAATCAGCGTTATACCTGACGTTCAGTTTCACTTTTATTCTTCAGGTGAGTCTCTTTAAAGATCCAGAACTTACTACAGGTATTAAGTAAAGAATAAAATGCTCAGGGGCATGCAGCTCTAGTAAATAAATCAATGACGATGATTGTTAACACCCTGAAACTGATTATTTTCCACTAACATCACATCCTTGAGTGTTTTACTGAAACACAGCAATTTGACAATGATTACAAACGACACTTACATTTTATCCGTTTATAGTTACGTTTAATTTAATTGTTAAAACAGCTGTAAACAGTCATTCCTCCACCATCCTCTCTTATTTCTCTGTCTTGACGTTTGTCCTGTTACAATTACACCCTGAAGACTTTCCGGTTATGGAACGCTTACTGTTAAAAAGCACTGGACACTGGAGACTCCTTCCATATGTCAAATAAATAAATACTGAAACTGTCACCATGTATACCGCATGGCTCGTTGGTCTAGGGGTATGATTCTCGCTTAGGGTGCGAGAGGTCCCGGGTTCAAATCCCGGACGAGCCCT